>OX578148.1:54865549-55310549 GCA_951213105.1 Amaurobius ferox | reverse complement strand
ATTAATAAAATTAAATTAATTTTCCCAAAATTAAAAAATCGGGGTGTTTATTTACGTTACATTGCAGGTTCCTTTCGAAATGTCTTCTAAACTATAAAACATATATATACACTGTAAGCCACAAAAATGTTTATAAAAAATCCAGTTTCTAGGTTACTAAATATTTTTCTCTACAAAACTGTTATAGTTTTCTAGAAATCTTCTTGTCAAGTCAAAGAAGATTAACATTTTCATAAGGATATATAATTTGGTAGCCCTATAAGGATTGGTAGTCCTATAAGGATATAAAATTTGATTTCGAAGATCCCATAAGGATACATAATTCGATTCTGGAAGCCCCATAGGGATATATAATTTGACTTTGGATAAAGCTCCTAGTTTTCGAAATATAGTGGTTACAATTTTCAACTAACACTCTGAGAATTTAAGACGAACATTTTTATGCTAATAAGGTGTAAAAAGCTTTATTTTCTGTATTAAACAACATTTAACATAAACTATTTATTTGTTAAATATACATAAGCTTGTTAGTTTTTATTGATCTGATATATAATTGAACAATTTTATGTGTATTGCCAAACACGGCAGTTGAATGGTGTATGAGCGATTTGAAATGAACGATTCATAGACAACTATTTTGTCATGATTTGGAAATATTTTCCTCCGTGTATTTTTGAATTTTTATTACTTCTCTACTAACTAGGGTACTCCGCCTCCTGCTTGCTATGCTGGCCAAACTCTGTGATTTGCTTCATGAATCGGGTGGTTTAGTATCCAACTCTCTGGTGTTCGATAAGCTCGTTTCCCGATCTCTTTCACGCTGTCAGTTACACAGGCTTAATACACCCGTTGAGGGTCAATCTCTTGTTCGCTAGCACTAGTAGTAGCTAGCAATCTCTTGTTCACTCGCACGCATCTCTTGTTCGCGGGTGTTGGTGAACAGGAGTGTTTAGTGAGCAGTGGTATGGGTGTTAGTGAGCAGGAGCGGAGTATCGAGCAGGAGCGGAGACTCCTAATTGTTTAAAAAATTAGAACGATATATTTTAAATTTGCAAAGTTCGAAAATCTATAAGTAAAATCCACATCGTTACATAAACAGCTTTTTTACCGTCTCGATGATTTATGCCATCTCATTTTTATCTTCTGCCCCGGATAAAACTGGTTCTGAAATAGACATTTTGACTGAGTTTCGGCTGTAAATGTCCATAACATTGAAACTAATTCGAATTTTGAAAAAAAAAATCTCTTCCAGTCACATCGTCCGGGAACCTGAAGTGCCTCTGTAGCAAATTTCGCCACTATCCGATGCTGCAATTTTCTACTACAGACGATATAACCGACACACAAGCATCTTCTTTTATTATGTAAGATATTCATATAAAATGAAAAAATTTCCAATGTTAGGTAACATTTATGCATCAGTTCTATAGCATAAAAAGAAGATACAAAGAATATTTTGTGGGAAGATGAGTATACGTGACAGCATTGCGAAGAACACACGTGGGAATAAAATTTTATGGGACGAAAACATCACGTCATATACCTTTTTTTTTCTGCCACAGAAATGAATATCGGGAACATATATATATATATATATATATATATATATATATATATATATAGAACACACACATATATATATATATATATATATTTATCAAACGCGAATAGAAGCATGTTACCAACAATGGAAAAACATGTATATAAATATGTATTATTCTGGAAAATGTAAAGTTTGAAATTAGGGATTTCTGAAGAATGTTGCATGAAAATTGAAAAATATTTATATATTTGAGTTTATACGACGTTTGTGCCTCCAGTGAGCGCTCGGATATTCGGATGATTGATATGATTTTTAGAGTTTCGTAGTTATATTAAACATAAATAAAATTAACACGTTGTCTGTGTTCATCTGCCTGCATATTTTTAACTTCCAACCAACAATTGTAATGTCCAACCAATAATAGTCAAATTTGACATGCAGCTGTAGCATAATAAAGATGGCCTGATTAAAATTTAAAACTTATAAATTGCGAGTAAGTTGGGACTTGGGAGGTGTAGGAAAGTTCCTACATAATGAAATAAGTGACAGTGTTGCGCGTAGTTTAGAATCTTTGGATAATCACGAAATTCTGTACATCAGTAGCCAAACTCTCGGAATGATATTGTATGTAATACTTGTCAAAAATATTAAAATTTGATTTAATTTTAAATTTATGAACTTAACAGTCTAAATTCAGTCTAAATATCGCCATTTTAAAATGAAATTTATCGAGCAGACGATTTTCCAAAATCAAGATATACGAACTGTGAACGACAGACAAGATGTCTATTGTGATAGAAAGAGGTACTGGGCTTTATAATCCAGCATTACAATTTCTTGAATTTTATATGTATTGTTTAGTTTATAAATATAGTTAAGCATTTTTTTAAGTTGGTCAATTAGTATTTGAGCTAGAATGGATACATACATTTCACAAACAGATAGACGTCACACTAAAGAAGACGCAGAAAGACGTCACACTAAAGAAGACGCAGAAAGACGTCACACTAAGTGCTCGAAACGTGTAGATCCGTTGAAAACTCGAGTTACGATTTTCAAAAGGATTCCAATACTTTCCTTATACATTGCCATGTATTGCAGGGAAAGTGAAAATTCAAAAAAAGTATAAGGTTTAGCAATTACACGAAATGTTGTCAAAAACATTGCCCTTTCGTACACTCCAAACCCGCTGAAGTGCTTTGCACGAAATTGGGGCATTGTTTATATCAGTCTTTACTGTCAAAAGACTATGTTTCTCACCATCCCGGTAGAAGTTTCAAAGATAAAAACAAGAATTTTTTTAAGCATAAGGAAAACATTTTAAAACACATATTGAATGCCCCTCTAAGCTAATTAAACATCCTTTTAACTATGATGGTTAAGATGACACCTCGACATGGGTGTTTAGTTCAATCGTCTCTTTAAGACGATTAAATTTTAATGGAGATGCGGGATCATGATGAAAACCCTGGGAGAGTCAAACAGATCGACTGCTACAGTCATCGTCCTGAAGAAATCATCCCAAACAACAAAGCCCGTCTTATATAACATCCATAGAGATCGTTGGCACCTGGATGTAACGTCTTTTGGGAAACCAATTATTTGGTTCTAAGCTCCACTGATGACACATTAACTGTCCGGGCAACGATAGGGGCTATAAACCCTATTGTTGAGATATTTAGTTTCGATGCAGCAATTGTTTAATCGCTAAGCCCTCGTGTTGACAACTTAAAATGCGACATCCGTGCAAATCTCGGTGGGTTCCAGGAATCCATACCTCACATGGAGCGTGGGGTCATTGGCATGCTGCGTCTGTGGATATTTTACCAATGGAATCTTACAGTTTACCTGCTACGTAAATTGTGCGGATATGAATGCGAAAAATACATTTTAATTTCTCTATAATACATGGTTATGTATATAAAAAGTATTGGAATCGTTCCAAAAATCGAAACTAGTTTTTTTGACGGATCTACACGTCTCAAGATTTCTAGAACACAAAAATACGGTTTTCAGCATGACATTTGTTTGTGTATCCGTCATTGTTTGTGTTTGCGCAATGTATGCTATATCCACTTTAGCTCAAAACTATTCGATGAAATTTTACAAAATTTGGAGGCTACGTCACATTTGAGTTACCGTAGTGTTGATTATATTTTAGTACGATTGGGAAAAAATGAACATTTTTTTTTCACGAAATGGTCCGCAAAAGTTGTCAAAATCTGAATTATTGCATTCTCAAATGTATCAATAAAATGATTATTTTTTGCGTAATGTTTAGCGATGAAAATAACAAGAATAAATCGATAACTTAAATGTTATATACTAGTTAATATATATCCTTTGGTATTTAACATTTATACATTTATACATATTTTTTGTTCTGTAAAACAAAACAAGTAACATACTTAAATATTTTTCGCTGAACACATCACACGTGGCTACACTGCAAAGAATATAAAGGGGATTTTGTTTTTGTTTTTGTGACAAGAAAATATCACGTGCTATAGAACTCTAAGATTCCTTTGTACATGATAATGAATTTCCACAACGTACATGCTTGTTTTTATTTATCAAAATATAGGGTAGACAAGCAGACACACAATGCAGTAATGGGTATAAACTATGCTCTTTTTGCCAGATGTAGGATTGCGAATTAAATTTGAAAGAAAAGAATCTCAGCCACATTCGATATATTTTTTACAATGACATCTGACGTGGGTAGCAAATGATTCTCCCTAAAAATCATCATAAAGTATTTTGATAAATTTTGGAAAAGAGTGAAATTTAAAAAAAAGGCTCCATTAGCTATGTATGTACATGTCCACAAAATTTCGAGGTCTTGCTATTGCTAGTCTATCCAGGACATGAACTTACACTCAAATATTCATCCTTTGACATTGACATTAAATATTTCCTAAACTAAATTTTAAATAGACAATCGGTTTATCTCGCTGTGTTCCCCTAACAGTTCTTTACAAATGTACTAAATTTATAAATGTATAAAAGTACCGTGACGGAGAAACATGAGGAACGCATAATTTTTTCAAATAGATGCGGTGGTGTCAACTACTTTTTTTCAATATAGAGACACAAAAAATCGTCGTTGACTCCAATATGAAGTAGCCGGAATGGTTTTGCTTGAGTAAAGTATTTTAAAATAAAATTTTAATAAATCCATGTGTTTACTTATTGTATTCAGCTTCCTTTGTTTCGTTTACAGAAGATGATGCCTATGGTAACTAAAGTAAGATACATAATTGAACAAAATAATCTTTCTAAGAGCAAATATCAAGTGTATATAAGTTTGACAGTGCAAAGGACATTTTGCAGGACGTGATGCAAGTTTGAAGTTGAACATTGTCTGCATAAAGTCTATTTACTTAACAAAACTTAAATAAAGTTCCATATACTTATTTGTTGTTGTAAATTTCAAGTTGAACATCGTCTGCATAAAGTATATTTACTTTACAAAACTTTAATAAAGTTCCATATTTTTATTTGTTGATTCAGTCTCATTTGTTTCGTTTACAAGAGATGATATGGTCCTATGGTAACTGAAGAAAGATGCATAATTGAACAACATAATCTTTCTAAGAACGAATATCAATTGTATACAAGTATGAATTGTATACAAGTTTGAGATAAGTAGATTTTGCAGGACGTGATGCAGGTTTTAAGTTGAACATCGTTTGCATAAATTTTATAAACATTGAATTTGGTGGTTTATTGATATCTACTTTAGAATCCCTAACCTACAAGATGGGTCTCATTCGGATCTTTGACGTTTTTCACAGTTATAAACACCGTATTTAGAAAAAAAGACATCCGATTCGAAATTCAATTGTATATCCTTGTAGCTCTTTCACAGTGCTATATATTACTCGCTTAATTTTTATAACTATAATTTTTATAGTTTTAGAGCTATGTGCATTAAAACTTTCAATGTGGAAAATTTTCAATCTTGTTCAAATTGACAAGAAGATTGCTTAAAGGCTGGAGAGCTTTGTTAAATAATATTGATCTAAAAACTGGTTTTATAACTGAACATTTCTGTTGCTTACCATTTGTGAAACCAGAAATAGATCTCACACCAGATTTTGGGAGACAGTTTTATGTGAGTTATTTATTGTGTCTGAAACGTCAGACAAATCTTCAGTTTCTATGACGCCAGTTTTTACAACACTCTGACCAAGAGGTCAGCTGAAACCATATATTTAGGGAGACTGGTATTTTCAAGACTGGTGGGTCGAAGGACTCTAAGGATAAGGTGAGGCCACGAAAGTGGTCAAAGATGTTGACCAATGTGCAAGATGTCTGGGCTCAGTGCCCTTAGGTCACCCAATCAGAGCCAAACAGGCGTGTCGGACCTCAGGCAAAAAGAGACGGCAACCAAGAGATGATATTACACAACTTTTAGGAGAATAATCAGTTAGCAGTTATGAAACAGGGATGAAGTAGTTTGTAAAGTCCGGAGCAAGAGGCCAGAATGCCATGACGATTCCCGAGTATTTCCATCAGGCTGTATAGCAGAGAGATGCAGTAGAGAAATGTTACGCAGGTGTTGCAGAGTGTTCCCTAGAGATTCCAAAGAAATGACTAGATCAATTGCAGTGCAATTAGCAGTACGAGTTGGTATTAGCAGTACGAGTTGGAACGTACATTTACGGCCAGTACAATATGCTGATGCAAGAATTGTGGCCTATGGCCAAAGCCAAAAGTGAAGGTATGTGCCCATTAATAATTGTTGAAGGTCTTAAATACATTTTAGGCATTTATCAGCCATGGTCTCACACTGTCTCTCTCCACTGCGAAGAATATGAATGATTATTGTAACTAATTTAATAATTAAGATATTATTAATAATAAATGATTTTATGTTAAGTTAAAATGGTGCAGTAAATTATAGTCTTATATTAATTAATATCATATTCCAGGATTCGCGCGAAAGATGAAATAGGTGGGTAATAGCGGCGCAATGCAGTGGATTCCACGATTTACGATAATTTCGAAATTTGTTAATATTAATTAAAATGTTTCTTAAAGCCAGCATAATGTTTAGATTTTACTACTCCACACTATTTATATATCTTTTGAACATATTTTAAGTGAAAGTAAGCAAAGTGCATCTGAAGCTCTTTATGACTAACCTTTTTTTTTCTAGAAACATTTAGCATATTGAATCATTGAATTAATTTTTGTATATTCATAAATGGTGCTCTTTCAGACAAAACGGAATACATTATTTACATTTTATTAGTTTCGGATATATAAGGATCCAAATTGATTACATATTCAGTAATGTTTTGATTTAGTAAGATATTCTTACCGTGTTTGAATTAAAAAAAAATATTTTTACATGTTCGAAATGACTTTAAACAAATATTCCGTTCACATTTTAGTGATAAAATTTATTGTATTAGATATAAAAAGAAATGAGTAAAAAAAATAATTTGAATCTTTAGGAGTTCTGCCTACACCAGCTATTTTAGAATAAAACGCAGACTCAAAGAAGTTTTATCTGAGAAGATGAACATACGTGACAGCATTTCAAATAACACTCATAGCAATAAAGTGTTCACAGAACGAAAACACTCCCGTCATATACCACGCCAAATATTTCGTCTTCGGAAAAAATAATCTGCAGAACTCATGTATGCATGTGGATATTTTATGATCAAAAGAAAAGGCAGACAATCGCATGACTAGCAATGGAACGAAAAACTATTTTCGCTCGAAATTCAATTCGGCCGGCAATAAAAAAGATATGTATCTAAAAATATATCTTCTACAATATTTCATTATTTTAAGTTATTATTTTAATCGACAAAAGGAGAATTAAAATTTCATAAAAAATGTAAATGTCAGATATAATGACATCAAACACGAATGTAGATATTGGTTTATTTTAAATTAGCAATAATTTTATTATATTTTAATATGAAAGTTTACGGGCAATAAATGAAATAGACGCAAGATTGCCGAAAAATGTTACATAAGTGTCATAAATGTGTTCGGGGCAAAATACCTTAAGAGCTCTGAATAATAGGGAAGGCTTTATGACTCCAGAAGAAGGAAAGTTCTATGAGACTAAAATTATGACGCTGCAGTAGAACAAACAGCATTGTTTTCCAGTCTCAAAAACGCCACAGCCAAACACCACAGCGCAGTCACAGCCAAACGCCACAACGCAGCCACAGCCAAAACCACAGTCAAACACTACAGCGTAGCCACAGTCAAAGACAAGCGTCACTGTCAAAACCAGAACCAAACACTGCAGCTTAGCCACAGCCAAACACCACAGCACAGCCACAGACTAACACCATAGCACAGCCACCGAAAAGCATCACAGCGCAGCCTCAGTCAAACTCCACAGCCAAACACTGCAACTTAGCCACAGCCAAACACCATAGCACAGCCACAGACTAACACCATAGCACAGCCACAGAAAAGCATCACAGCGCAGCCTCAGCCAAACACTACAGCCAAACACCACAGCTCAACCATAGCCAAACGACACAGTTCAGACACAGTCAAAACCACAGCCAAACACAACATAATCACAGCCAAACACCACAGCATAGCCACAGACATACACTACAGCGCAGACACAGACAAACGTCACAGCGGATCCACAGTCAAACACCACAGCGCAGCCACAGATAAACGCCACAGCGCAGCCATAGATAAACGCCACAGCGCAGCCACAGCCAAACACCGCAGCGCAACCAAAGTCCAACGCCACAGCGTAACCACAGCGCATCCACAGCCAAATTCCACACCGCAACCACAGCCAAACGCCACACCGCAACCACAGCCAAACACCACACCGTAACCACCGCCAAATACCACACCGCAACCACAGCCAAACGCTACAACGCAGACATATAAAAACACCAGGTGGCCACAACGCAGAAATCATCTGTTACAAGGAAAAGTAATAATGTAGAAACAGGACAGTAAATAGTAAAATACCGAAATTGCCTTCTAGGCGCGAAAGAGGAGCAGAGCCAGCAATATGAATTTACCGAGAAAACAAAGTTAACAAAGTGACTTACATAACCACGAATGCCATATAATTTTGTTAAAAACGACAATAAGTATTTGAAGAATGTTTCAAACATTTCTTTTTCAAAATTATTTCGTAAATTTATCATGAAATAAATAAACAAGAAAGATCAATCTTACATAAACATTGATTATGAAACACTTTCCAACTGAAATGCAATTTCATTTAAAATTTCTCAAAAATGTGATACATTCAGTGGTGATATCTTTTACATTATCACAGTACTAGAGTAATTTATTATACTTAAATATTTAAAACTGTATCGAAATATAAATCATCTGATTCTCTATGCAAAATCAATGAATATTTCATTCATATAACTTGTATTCCAGATTCCCGAGCTAAATAATTTTGTGTGAAAAAAATTCAGCAATTCCTATGTAACTCACCTTACAATCGCTTGAGATATTTGCATTCTGCATAAGTTAAAATTAGGCTTCGTTGAAGAAATAATAAAAGTTTAGGGATCATTTAAAATCACAACTATTGTAATTGTGTAGGCACGGAATTTAGATACACAGATAATATATGTGTGTGTGTATATATTCAAAGTATTGGAATCGTGCCGAAGATCGGAACTCGAATTTTCGAAGGATCTACACGTTTTGGGACTTCTAGAATACGAAAAAACAATTTTTAGGAAGACGTCTGTGTGTGTAACGGTGTATCTGTGTGTTTTTCTGTGTGTCTGTGAGGATATTGCATCCACTCTAACTGAAAAACTAATGGACAGAATTTCATAAAATTTGGTAGGTAAGTTTTTTGTGGGAAACCCTGATGTTCATTAGATTATAGTACGATTCGTAATAAAAGAATCTGCCTTCTTTGGGAAATGGCCGGCAGAAATTGTCTTCATTTACTCTAGATAAAAACTAATAGACTAAATTTAACAAAATTTAGTGTATAATATTTCAATAACCTACAAGTGATTTATTTACATATTATTTATTATTATATGACAAATTTAAAAAATTTGGTATATAAATCACTTGTAGGTTATTTTAGTACGATTCGGGAAAAATGAGCGGGCTGTTTTTGCGAAATGGCCAGTAAAAATCGTTAAATATAAAAATAAAAGACTACGTGTGCTCAATTATATCAATTAAATTCCTATTTTATACGTGATTTTTGACAACAAAAAGAATAAGACTATCTCCATTACACTAGGACTAGCCGTTCTTGAGATATTTTAATTTTTTCGCGTTTTCGCTACACCACCTTTGACAATAAGTCCAGCTATCAAATGAGAACCAAATTTAAGTTTAACGTGCACATTCAGTGTCATTTAAAATACTTATGGCTGTTATTTTGTGCAGATAAACTGAAATAATTATTATTGAAGAAATAAAGAGAACGTGAATATGAGTCTGTAGGGAAAGACATGTGCTGCCCACATCAAAATTTTTAACAACATTGCAACAATGATTTATAGAAGTAAACTGGGATTATTTGCAGGCCATTTCGAAAAAAATGTGGGATCTATATTCAAAGATCCACCAAATTTTTGTAGAATAAAATATTCTACAAATTTAAGCTGTGTACCAAATTTTAACTCTGTAGGACGTAGGAAAGTGCATTAAAAATGCCATCAAATAAGTATATCATGAAGAGTTATATAAAATTTTAAAGAAATTGAAAAATTGTTACCTACCAAATGTATTTTTAAATGTGAAGCCTCTCTCATATACAAAATAGTTAAACTCTTGGAAAGATATTAATTATACAATATATCTTTTTAACACTTTACAACAAAGTTGAAAAGTGTTTATGACTTTGTTCATTCTGTCTGTCTGTCTGTCTGTCTGTCTGTCTGTCCGTTAGCACGATAACTGCCGTAAAAATGAGTTTATCAAAATGAAATTTTAGTATGTTGTTCAGACGGTCTCTAGGACCTATGGGAATATAAATAAATAATATCACCCAATTAGTTTTTTATTGAACCCGGGTTGAAAAAATGAAATACATTGAACGCTATGGGACCTAATTTTTCAAACATTTTTTAAGTAAATTTAAAATTCACGAATTGCTTCGAAATTTTTAGGAAATATTCACATTATCCCATAGAATATATAAAAAAAAATTCAGTAAAATATGTTAAGTAGTTTTTTAATTAAAAAAATTATTTAATATAGGGAAAAAAACAAATTCATTTAAATTCTGACTTTGAGATATCTTCCAGAAAGAAAAGAGAGAGATATTATATAATAAATATCTCTCCATTTGTTTAAACGTTTTGCATATGGGAGTGGCTTCATATTTTAAAATAAATTTGGTAGATAACAATTTTTCATTTTTTTTAAATTTTATATAACTCTTCATGATAAATTGAATTGATGGCATTTTAAATGCACTTTCCTACGTCCTAGAGAGTTAAAATTTGGTACACAGCTTAAATTTGTTGAACATTTTATTCGACAAAAATTTGATGCATCTTTAAATATAGATCATACATTTTTTTCGAAATGGCCTGAAAATAATCCCCGTTCACTTCTATAAATCATTGGTGTAATATTGTTAAAAATTCTGATGTGGACAGCACATGTCTTTCTCTGCAGACTCATATTCGTTCTCTTTATTTATTCAATGATAATTTGAGTTTATCTGCACAACATAAGCATTTTAAATGACATTGAATTTACACGTTAAACTTAAATTTGGTTCTCATTTGATAGCTGGGCTTATTGTCAAAGGTGGCGTAGCGAAAACGCGAAAAAACTAGAATATCTCAAGAACGGCTAGTCCTAGAGTAATGGGGTTAGTCTTATTCTTTTTGTTGTCAAAAATCACATATAATATAGGAATTTAATTGATATAATTGAGCACACGTAGTCTTTTATTTTTATATATAACGATTTTTGCTGGCCATTTCGCAAAAATAGCCCGTTCCTTTTTCCCGAATCGTAGTAGAATAACCTACAAATGATTTATATACAAAATTTTGTTAAATTTGGTATATAAATCACTTGTAGGTTATTGAAATATTATACTCCAAATTTTGTTAAATTTGGTTCATTAGTTTTTAGCTAGAGTGGATAAAGGCAATTTCTGCGGCCATTTCGCAAAGAAGGCAGATTCTTTTATTACGAATCGTTCTACAATCTAATGAACATCAGGATTTCCCACAAAAAACATACCTACCAAATTGTATGAAATTCGGTCCATTAGTTTTTCAATTAGAGTGGATGTAATATCCACACAGACACACAGAAACATACACAGATACACCCTTACACACACAGACGTCTTCCTAAAAGTAGTTTTTTCGTGTTCTAGAAGTCCCAAAACGTGTAGATCCTTTGAAAATTCGAGTTCCGATCTTCGGCACGATTCCAATACTTTGAGTACATACACATACACATATATATTATCTGTGTATTATCTGTGTATCTAAATTCCGTGCCTATGCAATTACAATAGTTGTGATTTTAAATGATCCCTAAACTTTTATTATTTCTTCAAGGAAGCCTAATTTTAACATATGCAGAATGCAAATATCTCAAGCGATTGTAAGATGAATTACATAAGAATTGCTGAATTTTTTTCACACAAAATTATTTAGCTCTGGAGTCTGGAATACAAGTTATATGAATGAAATATTCATTGATTTTGCATAAAGAATCAGATGATTTATATTTCGATACAGTTTTAAATATTTAAGTATAATGAATTACTGTAGTACTGTGATAATGTAAAAGATATTACCACTGAATGAATCACATTTTAGAAATTTTTAAATGAAATTACATTTCAGTTGGAAAGTGTTTCATAATCAATGCTTATGCATGATTGATCTTTCTTGTTTTTCTTTCTGGAGGTATTCCAAAAGTCAGAATTTAATTGAATTTGTTTTTCTCCATTTATTAAATAATTTTTAATTAAAAACTACCTAACATATTTTATTGAAATTTTTTTATATATTTTAGGGGACAATGTAAATATTTCCTAAAAATTTCGAAGCAATTTGTGAATTTTAAATTTACTTAAAAAATGTTTGAAAAATTAGGTCCCATAGGGTTCAATGAATTTCATTTTTTCAACCCGGGTTCAATAAAAAACTATTTGGGTGATATTATTTATTTATATTCCCTTAGGTCCTACAGATAGTCTGAAAAACATACTAAAATTTCATTATGATAAAGTCATTTTTACGGCAGTTATCGTGCTAACGGACAGACAGACAGAAAGAAAGAAAGAACAAAGTCATAAACACTTTTCAACTATGTTGTAAAGTGTTAAGAAATTAAACAGTTATCATTCAAATAACTTTAGCAAGTACCAGAAAGTACAAAGTACACTGAATCCAGTTTATAACGCCTTTGGTTATACAGCAGATTCGGGTACTACAACGCGGGTATAAGCTTGTATGCTTTGTTTTCTTTCCATCTCATCGACTCTCTTTCTGTTCTCTACTCGCCGATGGTCAAGTCAAACAAAACAACAGTGCATTTGGCAAAGAGGTCGACTTTGTGGGTTCGTGAAACTTTTTGAACCCACAATAATTTTGTTGTGGGTTCCTCGAACCTTAATATTTTTGCGCTTATTTAGTGGGGAAAATGTATGCATATATGCATAAATGTTGAGTCTGTTATCAATTCTTCTTTTTCATTACTCATTCCTGTATACTATATATAAAGTCCGTATAGAAATTTCGCCCTCAGACTGCTTATTTTATCCAGAATACAAGATTTAAACTCAAAAATGATTTAAAGAGAAATTTGTTGACATTTTTTAACATTGGGATAAATATCTAAAAATAAATTTTACATTTTTTGTTATTACTTTCGCTATATACATAATGTATAAGGAAAGTATTGTGACGGGGTCGAAAGTTCGAATTTCGATTTTTTGACGGGAGAGCACATTTCAAGCATCCCTGATCAAGAATCGAACATTTTTGAAGTGATGTCTGTGTGTGTGTGTGTATGTGTGTGTGTGTCAGTGAGTCAGTGAAGACAATGTCTCACGAACGAATGGAGCGATTCAAATGAAAATTGGTACAAAAATCACAATCCGTGAATACTGGAAGCCTATTGTTTTAAAGCACAATCGAATGTTCAGAACCTCCCTAAATTTTCGAGTGAAAATTTGACAAAATCATTAAAAAACCAAAACCTTTAATAAATTTACGCAAATAGACATTTCTTATACAATTTTTCCTTAGAAAACGATTGGCATAAACTTTAGAACGCTAGAATAAACCGTTTTTGAGATATTGTACATTTTTCAAATAAATTAATAAATTTATCAAAAAATCCCATAAATTAAAAAAATGTATTAACTTTTAAGAAACATGTTCACTTTTCATATGAAATATCATACGATAAATTTGGTGACATCATTCTCGTGGATCTAACTCGTTTCATTTACGAGAAAAGATTCTTTGAGTAATACTTTTGTATTTGAACGCCAATTGTCATTTATCCCCTGTAAGAA
Source organism: Amaurobius ferox (assembly GCA_951213105.1). Lineage (NCBI taxonomy): Eukaryota > Metazoa > Arthropoda > Arachnida > Araneae > Amaurobiidae > Amaurobius > Amaurobius ferox. The sequence goes on along the minus strand of OX578148.1, from coordinate 55,296,504 downwards.
TAACTTATTTCTCCGTTCATAACGCTTAGCGAGATTTTGGCGACGAATTTAGTCGAATGTCGCCAACTTGGCGACATTTTTAAATGTTGCCAAATTAACGAAAATCTCGCCAAATGGATAAAAATTGCACTGAATCAATGAAAATGACGACTAATTGAAGAAAATTCAATATCTTGGAAAGGATATAATCTATATAAATAAAAATGAAAATCTGTCTGTCTGTCTGTCTGTCTGTCTGTCTGTCTGTCTGTCTGTTTGTCACACCATCACGGGAGAATGGCTGAACCGAATTTGATGAAATTTTGTGGGTAGCCCAGAAATAGCCCCACTTAAAATTATATCCGTGTTTTGAGTATCTACGACCAGTGGTTCTCGAGATATTAGTAAAAAACAAAATTTTCGTTTGTCTCATCATCACGGAAAAACGGCTAAACCGAATTTAATGAAATTTGGTGAATAGCCTTGAAATATCCTCCCATAACTTTTGTCCAAGTTTTGAGTTTCTAAGACCTGGGGTTGTTGAGATATTAATGAAAAACGGAACTTTTTCCTAGGAGTTCTACTCCCTAACTCCGTGGTTTATCCAAACGAAAAGCTTGAAAATCGTTTGAAAGTGAATTAAAATTCAATCTCTGAGTTTGATGGGAGATTTTTTGCGTTAATTAGTCACTTTCTGAAAACATGAATTGTTTGAAACATGATTTAAAGGGGAAATCTATCTCCATGGTTCATGGTTTATTTAAAACAAGCTTTTACGGAACAATGAGAAGTATAGAGAAATCAAAATCGTTATTTAATTTCGCAGTTTATGTTATAAGACATGACATATTTAACATGTTATAAGATTCTATCTTATATCATGTTACTCAGAAACGCAATTAAATTAAATCTGTCTGTTAATTTTAATAATTATTTTTTCGATTTGAATAATAAATAAATGGATATACAAATATATTTTAGAAAAGAACGATTTGATTTTTCTTATAGCATTTTTGACTGGATAATATCTATTACGGTCTTCAGGTTTAAAAATTATTATTATTTATATTTTCGGGGATTATTGATTCAAGGATTATTGATATTTTCAAGTTATTATGCAATTATTTTATTATGACAAAAATTGTTTAAACTCATATATTGTATGTTGTACGAATCTTCTACAAATACACGTGTATATCTTTTAATCTACGAGAATATAAGTAGTACAGGTATATTGACATATGTTTTGATATATATTGGCATATATTGGAATCAATTACGACCTTCTGGTATAAAGAGTACGGATATTATTGATGTTTTCAATTTATTACGTCATCTCTTTTATTTTGGCAAATATTTTTGAGACGCATATTGTAATACGGGTAATCTTCTACTAGCACATTGGCATATTTTCTGATCTGCGACAATATAATTAGTACGGGGTTGCATATATTCATTCAATTCCTATTTTTTCTTCTGTAAATTTGCTTACAAAAGGGGGCAGGATGTTTTATTCTTCAGATCTGATCGTGAAGATAATTTTGCATAGTGAGAACATATATTCTTAAACTTCTCTTTAGGAGCAATAAATTTAATATTTTAACAGAATTTGCACATGATTGCGAACTTTAAGTTTCTTTAAATTATACACTCCGTACGAATAACGGGTGTGCTGTTAGTGGTTGATAAATTTTAACATTTTAGGAGGATATATCACGTTGCTCGGCATCGCAATTAAATTAAATGTGTTTGTTAATGTTTTTTATATTTTTTTTCGATTTAAATAATAAATAAATGGATAAATGGATATAAAAGTATATCTTATGAATGGACGGTTTGATTTTTCTTTTAATTATATTAATTGCTGACCGCGTACATCAATTTCATTTATTTTGGCAAAGAGTTTTCAAGCTTATATCGTATTTAGCTACTAAACTCATATATTGTGTTTAGCCAATAAATTCATATAGCCGATTGTTGAAACAGAAAAAGAGTAGAGCGGGTATATCTTCTAATACAATTGTAGTGTTTTCATTTAGTATATTGAAACGGGATAAGAATGTTTCATTCAGATCTGCAAATTCAAAGCTACGAATTTGGAGGGATATCGCTAATTTGACAACTTTTCTTAAAATTTGCCAAATTGGCGGAAATGTCGCCAAATTGATATAAACGACACACAAACAGCTGCCATAAACCTTCGGGTTGGTCGTGTGGCTTGGGTCTTCTACATATCAATGAAATTTTTTTTTGTTTTGTTAGAAGAGAGTACTGAAATGATGTTTGGTTAGCATTTATCTGTCAGACCAAACATCCTACTTAGTAATACATTTAGCGAATTTTTAAAATGACACCAAATTGATAAAAATGTTTTCAAATCTATAAAAATATCTTGAAATTGATAAAATTGCGCTACATAAATGATATTAATTGTTTTTTGTTAGGGGATAGTATTGTGATGATATTTCGTCAATTTGTCGCAAAGTGGAACTGTCAGTTCTACAGTCCCACTTGGCGATAAATTTGGCGATTTTTTATAATGTCGCTAATTTGACGAAACTGTCGCCAAATGTTCCATAGAAATATAACTATTTAGACGATATTTTTTCTACCAATTTATTTGAAGCAAATGATATCATGTCGCTTAGCAACGGATTTAAATCCAATGTGTTTATGCGGCAGACGATTTTTATTAAATCCTTTCCGATTTGAATAATGAAGATATGTATATAAAATAAATTTCATTGCCATTTCATTTTGGACTGGATAATATCAATTATACTCTTCAGGTTTAAACATTATTATTATTGATATATTCCGGAATTATTGATTCAGTGATTATTGATATTTTTAAGTTATTACGCCATTGTTTTTTTGCGGCAAAAATTGCTAACACTCGCATATTGTACGTTGTACGAGCAATCTTCTAGGAATGCACGGGTATATCTTCTAACATACGAGAATATAAGTAGTACATGTATATTGGCATATATTTTGACATATATTGGAGTATATATTGGAATCAATTACAGTCTTCTGGTATGAAGATTAAGGGGATTAATGATATTTTCAATTTATTACGTCGTCTGTTGTATTTTGCCAAAAGCATTTGAGACTCATATTGCAATACGGGTAATCTTCTACTAATAATCGGACATTATAAGTAGTACGTTTATATATTCCCATATAATTTTAGCACTTTCATTTTGACATATATTGGAATAAATGACTGTCTTCAGATTAAAAGATTACGGGTTTATTGGTATTTTCAATTTATACATGTAATCTACTAATAGAGGTTATATTTTCTAATATACGCGTATATAATTAGTACGGGTCCCATACAATTTTAACGCTTTTATTTTGCATATATTGATTCAATTCCATATTTTTTTTATATTTGCTTACATAAGGATCCAGGATGTTTTATTCTTCAGATATGTTCATAAAGATAATTTTATATAGCGAGTACAGAGATTCTTAAACTTCTTTTTAGGAGCAATGTATTAAATATTTTAACAGAATATTTTGATTAAAAATGTCATTTAGTATACTATAAGGATTTGCGCATGATTGTGAATTTCAAGTTTCTTTATATTATATACTCCGTACGAAGAACGGGTATGCTGCTAGTTATCTATATAAATAAAATTGAAAATCTGTCTGTCTGTCTGTCTGTCTGTCTGTTTGTCCCATCATCACGGGAGAACGGCTGAACCGAATTTGATGAAATTTTGTGGGTAGCCTAGAAATAGCCCCACTTAAAATTTAGTCTATGGTTGGAATTTCTACGACCAGTGGTTCTCGAGATATTAGTAAAAAACGAAACTTTCGTTTGTCTCATCATCACGAGAGAACGGCTGAACCGAATTTAATGAAATTTTGTGGGTGGCCTTGAAATAGCCCCCCATAAATTTTGCCCAAGTTTCAAGTTTCTAAGACCAGGGGTTGTCGAGATATTAATGAAAAACGGAACTTTTTTTATAGGAGTTCTACTCTCCAACTCCGTGGTTTATCCAAACGGAAAGGATAGAAATCGTTTGTTTAAAGCGTCAAAGGGAATTAAAATTTTATTTTTGAGTTTGATGCAGGATTTTTGCATTAAATAGTCACTATCTAAAAGCATGAATTGTTTGAAACATGAATTTAAATGGAAAAATCTACCTCCATGTATTTCACAAGCTTTTACTCAACGATTAGAAGTATAAAGAAATTAAAATGGTTATTTAATTTCGCATTTTATGAGGAAGATTCTATCTTATATCATGTTGCTCGGCAAAGGAATGGAATTAAATGTGTTTGTTAATGATTATTATTATTTTTTCTATTTGTATAATAAATAAATGGATGTAAAAATATATTTTATAAATGAACGGTTTGATTGTTCTTTTAATTATATATATTGCGGACTGCGTACATTACTTTTATTTATTTTAACAAAGAGGTTTCAAGCTCATATATTGTGTTTAGCTAATAAACTCATAATAAATGAACGGTTTGATTGTTCTTTTAATAATATATATTGCGAACTGCGTACATCACACTTTTATTTATTTTAGCAAAGAGGTTTCAAAGCTCATATATTATGGTTAGCTAATAAACTCATATATTGTGTTTACCCAATAAATTCATTTAGCCGATTGTTGAAGCAGAAAAAGATTAGAACGGATGTATGTATCTTCTAATACAATTTTAGTGTTTTCATTTAGTATATATACAGACGGGATATGGATATTTTTTTCTTCAGATCTGTAAATTTAGAGCTACGAATTTAGCGGAATATCTCTAAATAACTTGGAAACTTTTCTTAAACTTTACCAAATTAGAGGAAATATCTCCAAATTGATAAAAATGACCCAAATCAATGAAATTAAATTTGTTTTTTTAGAATAGAGTACTGAAATGATGTTTCTGTAGCATTTGTCGGTCAGTCCATCCATCCTACTTAGTAACGCATTTAACTAATTTTTTTAATATCACTAAATTGATAAAAATATTTGTAAATCCATGAAAATATCATGGAGACGAAAATGTCGCCAAACCTTCCATGAAGATCACATTATTCAGACGACATGATTTCCATCAATTTATTTGAAGCAGATGATATGTCGCTTAGCAACGGATCCAATGTGTTATGTGTCATACGATTTTTATTCAATCTAATAAAAATATGTATATAAAATAAATTTCATTGACATTGCATTTTTGACTGGATAATATCAATTACGGTCTTCAGGTTTAAACATCATTATTATTGATATTTCGGGGACAGTTGATTCAGGAATTATTGATATTTTCAAATTATTATGCCATTGTTTCATTATGACGAAAATTGTTGAAACTCATATATAGTACGTTGTACAAGTAATCTTCTACAAATGCACGGGTATATCTTCTAATCTACGAGAATATAAGTAGTACAGGTATATTGGCTAAATTTTTATATATGTTGGCATATATTGGAATCAATTACGACCTTCTGGTATTAAGATTACGGGGATTTTTGATACTTTCAATTTATTACGTCATCTTTTTTATTTTGGTAAATATTTTTAAGACTCATATTACAATATGTTTAAGCTTCTACTAACAGACTGGCATATTTTCTAATTTGCGACAATATAAGTAGTACGTGGTTGCATATATTGATTCAATTCTTTTTTTTGTGTGTGAATTTGTTTACAAAAGGGGCCAGGATATTTTATTCTTCAGATTTGCCCGTGAAGATAATTTTGCATAGTGAGAACAGATATTCTTAAACTTCTCTTTATGAGCAATAAATTTAATATTTTATCAGAATTTGCACATGATTGCGAATTATAAGTTTTTTTATATTATATACTCCGTACGAAGGACGGGTATGCTGCTAGTTTACTATAAGAATAACATTTTTTTATCTGTAAAAGTAGTAAATTCATTGCATTATATAAGGAAAGTCAAGTGCTGCCCCCATCAGATATTTTTTATAAAGAAAATTGAGTTTCAAATTCACACAGTTTCTATATATTTTATTTCAATAATGTTGCGTCTGCAAAAGCAAAATAAATGAAATAAATAATTATCTAGAGAAACAAATATTTTTCTGTACTTAACTATAATTTGCTTCATTTTAGCATTTCAGACGTCCTAGTGTACCAAATAATCTGTCTGACTGATATTTAAATTAGAATTAAATCCTTTGAAAAATGAACGGGTCGTTCGAGTTAAAAGTTTTGGAACCACTAATAATTTTTCAAGTAGGCGCTTGTGGCATTTGGTGATAATTGAGAATCACCGAGATACTAGTAAATCATTGGATTGATACTGATGCACATGAACCACTCTGCCAATGAACAAATGAATAGCTGTTGCATCTACCAATGAAAATATTGAAGTGTAAGATTCTGGAAGTGATTCAAAGGTCGAACCTATCGGTACTCCTACAACAAAAGAAGTCCTCACGAGAATATTGATATCCTTCTGATATAGTTTCAAGAGCAAAAGGCGCCATTTGGCCTAGAAGATATTCAATTAACCACCATAACAAGGAAAACTATAAACAAAAGATAACTCCATGTAAGGGACTTAAAATGGTAGACTTTATGGCTTCCGCAGCCCTCTGATGATTGAAAAGCATGTAAGTACACTATTGTTTGCACGTACAGCAATATATATGTTATGTAGTTGAAGTCGTTCTAGTAAAAATAAATAAATTAATTAAAATCTCCAGTTCTGCATTTTGTAAACGTCTGTGCACAACAAACAACTAAATATAAAACATAAGAGCATATATTTAAAACATAATAAAACATACACCTACCTTTTAACAAGTTGTCGCAGAAATCCAGCGTTACAACTGGGATTCGCCGTATCTTTATACATTGATTGATTGCAAATAGTTAGAAATCTCATAAAAGACACAAGTAATTTAATGCAAACAATTTTAAGTCCGTGACATACGTATTAAAACCTGTCGTAAGAAGCAAAAATTTGCTATAACGTATAATGGAAATGAATTTTCTATAAACTTCAGTACATATATTAGAATATTCATAATGATAAACATTTGCATAAATTTCTTAAAAGCAGGCATATGAGAGTAAGAAGACGATAATTTTTTCAAGGTCGCTATAAACCCCCTTCTTCAGACCAAATTAATTTCAAGAACAGTATTCGACCTTAACCACTCCTAAGAATGAACTGCGAATATAACAAACAACGAGTACAAAATAGAGCTGTAAAACACACAACGAAACATTTGCAAGGAATGTGGTATTAGTAATTGAGAAAAACATCCATAAACCCATCACCACTGGTCCTTAAAGAATCCCTCCTTCAGCACATGAAGACAAAGGCCAAAAAATGAAATCCTGATCAAATATTTGCAAATACAAATACATTGAACATAATGCTAACACAAGTCCTTTGAATATGAAAAATGTCACAAGACGCTTCACAGGGCAACTTAAACCTTTACCAAATGCAGGCACTAATTATAGCAACCGGTTTTTATAGCGATCAATTTTTAGCTATTAATGTAGATAAAATATAACAAAAAAACATAGCAGCTAAATGGCAGCATAAACCGCAAAGTAATGAAAGTGGTCCAAAAAATAAAATATTTGTATCAATAATTTATTTTTCCCACGCGTAAAAAATCGTAGGCCTCTCTTCCTCTCCAAAATACTTAAAAGTTATAATGAAGGAAATGGACCTTCCCCCTACCGATGATCAAGATGATCCCCCGTCATGTAAACATGCAAAAAATACTTCCGCACGAGTACAAAAAAGTCTGATTTAGGCAGTTAAACATAGATTTTTATAACGAAAAAGTAAAAATCCGATGTAAGCAACACATGACTTTCCTTATATAATGTAAAGAATTTACTTCTTTCACAGTGAAAAAATTATGAAAAGATCCACGGCACAGTACTTTAAATGTTAAACGTGCGGATTACAACATATACTATTTCAAAGTACTCAATAAACTTATATTTCCTGCAACTATAAATTAACAATTATTAATATGGATGGCATCCTCAATAAGCAATATAGTCTATATATCAAAATATTTTAATAATTAATTAATCGTTTAGGCGTTACTTTCATTAATTTTGACGATATTTTCGTCAGTATGGGGGCGAAATATCGCCAAGATGGCATTATCTTGCTAGATTATTCGCCAAGTTCGCCAATTGTATCAGAAAATGTTACAGATAAGCGGAGAAAAGAGTATTACTTATATACTAGAAGGTATTCCCGTCATACTAAGGAATTCAAAGTTTGCAAATCATTAATTCCCATTTGGCCTCATTTTTATCAATTTGTCGACATTTTCCTCAATTTGGCAACATTTAAAAAAGGGTCACCACTTTGGTGACATCCTGCCAATATTTACGTTTAAAAACAATATGGTTCCACTGTTTACAGATTGTAATTTTTGTACAAAATTTCGTTCGAACCTCTCCTTTCGTTAATGAGATATCGTCTCCACAGACTCATGGACACACACGCACATATACACACGGGTCGCGGTAGCCCATTGGTTAGCGCGCTGGAGTTGCACTCGGTAGGTCCGGGTTCGATTCCAGCCACTGCCAAAACTGCCGCCGTGTTCATGCGGAGTACGATCACGTTAAACATGTGGGTCCGAAAGTCCTTCCGAGAGGTTGGTGGTAGGGGAAGGAGGGTACGGTCCCTGTGGATGCCTCCCCCACTGGGTTCCGGTCTAAATTGGGTGGCACTTCCCGACCGTCCAAACAGTTACCTTACACCTTTCTGGTAGGTCGGACGGTCTGGGTTTCATCAACAACACATATACACACGCATACCTTCATACACACACACACACACACATACATCATCTCAAAAATGTCCCATTCGTGTTCAGGGATGCTTGAAACGTACTCTCCCGTCGAAAACTCGAATTTTCGATCCCTTCACAATATTTCTTTTTATACATTTTACTGTGCATATAAGGAAAGTAATTACAGGTGAAAAAACTTCTGAAATTTCTATTCCAAGGCCAAACGCAGCACAATCAGATCAATCTAGGTCTTATATCTTAAATTTATAAAATTAAACAGTTTAATTCCAACTTAAACAGATCAACTTCGTCTTATATTTTAAATTTATAAAATAAATATTTAAATTTATACTCAAACAGATCAAGCTAACACAGCATTGAATAAAAACCTAGGTTACATTTAGTGAAATTTATATCAGAAATACATTAATCCTTCATTAAAAACATTTAGATACAGTGCCAGAATATCAGAATATCATTTAACACTCACACTTATTTTATGGTATAAAGTTTTCAATATGACGGTTTTGATATTCAAATGATTTGTTATAGTAAAAAGCTCAACTTATTAACATTTGTCAATGTATAGAAACATATTTTTTTATTTCCTACATTATAGACCCTTTTATGATTGATGTTTCTATGTATATGAAAAATCTGAAATATTCATATTTTAAGAAGATTCAGACCATTTGCATCCAGACGAAGAATAAATATATCTAGAATACAAAATGAATCCATTTCATAGAGTTACCACTGTCGGTAAGATAATCCGATTTAAGTCAAAATTTTTGAACAAATTATTCCTTTCTTTTAAAAAAAAATATTCTATTTTTTCTTTCTAGAAATTCAACTCGTTTTCAACAGACAAAATATTTTTCTACAATAATGAAATTTCGTCGGAGTATATGATGGATGGTGTGGTGAATAAAATTGTTATTATGAATTGTCATTGACGTACAATTGCAAAACATTGACAAGATGGCATATAAATGGTTAGTTATTGTACTGCATTTGCTCATTTACCCATCAATTTTCAGCACCCACTTACCATAACTATAAATAAATACATTTCTCAATGAAATAAACGTTTTTAACTTTAAAAATTAACATTTATTAAAACACAATTTATGAGCATTATTAAAATTATAAAAAAAGCTTCCGAAAGCATTTTCTGCATGTGTTTAAGGAGAGAGGGAATCCGTGTGAGACTGAATTGTTGATATTTATTCAAACAGTTTACGTACTCGTCTTGAGTCACATCAAAATGGCACATACCTTGGTATTTTTTGCCCTGGCTTGTTTTGTCCGCACTTCCGGACTCTAAATTGATTGTCACCGCGGTGCACTGCACATTTTTCTCAAACGCCACAACTCCAGAACTGCACTGACTAACTTCTCTGTCATACTGACCTGGTCTGAATCTCTTCAAAATGCTGATCTCACATCACCTTATCTGACTTTTCTTCATCTCTATTAAAATTGATCTGACTTCTCTCGTTGATATACGCTTGCAAGGCAGCAGCATCTTTTGGATTCGGAGTTCAACATGACTTCACTGCCGCTCATCTTACTCCTTGTCTTATTGCTTTAGTGTGACATTGAAGTGCCGCTTGATTTGTTCCTCTGAATCTAATGAAAATCGTGCAAGTTATGGCATGAAGCATTATTTATGCCCAAGACATCCTCGTAATTTTGCTGACATGGATTTATTTGGGTTATAAACTTTCCGGATCAAGTCTATCGGAATTGACGTCACTTATCTGTGCTTTTTGTTTGATAGAAAATACAAAATGTGAATGGTACCTACTGGTCTCACATTTCCTCACAAATAGATAGATACACGTTACACAGCTTGTATATCTATACATGATATGCACATGTTGTGTATTCCGTGTATAAATACATAACTTAGATTCACATACATTCCCCCGAATGCTGAATTCATATTATATGCATGTTGTGTATAGATACGCAATTCGTATAGTACAACCAAGGGAATTAAATTTCAAAACGAGAAATGTTTTGTACATTTATTGCTCCATCTTAGTAAACACAACCACTAGGCAAATTACAGAACCATGTCTTGTATCTGTTGCAGACAAAGCGAGTACAGACAGGCATTCCATTCTGACTCAGGGAAAGTATCTGAAATAGAATAAGGAAACCTTGCGCAGCGTATAATAGTACAAATAATTATTTGTGCTTTTTTTTATCCTTCGCACAAAGATTATTGTTCTTATTGATATCTGAAACAGAGACTGCATTAAATGATTTCTCCTGAAACTCTTTAATGGCGCTCTCGTACGAATGATAGAAATAAAATAGAAACTCTTCCACTCTGGAAAAATGCCAAGTGCTGCGATTGATAAAATAGTGGTCTGTAATTATTACTTGACATTAAATAATCTGTAATTATTACTTATATTAAAACAACAGACGATATATTTGATTTATTTTTAGTAGACAATATATTGGATTTATTTTTTGAGCGTATTATAGCGACGCCTACCTGAAAAATCTTCTATTTCAAATTTAGTCATCATATCAGGCCTATTTAAAATTTTATGTGAGCAAATTTTCGATTACGTTTCAGTTTATAATTAAAATACGTTTGGGGAAGATCCCTTGATGCTTTCAATACATAATATATATGATGTTAACCGTTCAAAAAGAACTGGTCATATAGCGAAAGATGTTTTGTGTGCACACATACGTTATGAGTATCATGATTATTAATTAAGCAATGAATCTTAATAATTAAGCAATGAATCAAAATTGTAATCAATATTTATTTATTTATTTATTTATTCAATTAACGTGGCAACTACAGATGAAATCCAGTTACAGTAGCCACACAAGAAATTAAAAAGTACAGAACATAGGATACAAGAATACTAATTAGTAAACATATCAAGCGCATTGAAACAGGCTTTTTTAAAACAGGCAGGGGTCAAGTTAAATATATCAATATCAGCACAATAAGTATTATATAGATCAACAAATTTATAGATAGAATAGCATTTAATATAGTTGCGCTTAACAATAGTATTGTGAAAAAGAGTTTTTTTCCTGGTATTATTGACAGGTATGTGGAATTCCAGGCAAGAAAGTAAAGTAGGGCAATCAATAGTATTATTTAAAACCTTATAATAAAACAAAAGGCAGGACCAGTTTCTTCTTTTTTTAAGAGACATTAAACTATATTTCCGTCTGAGTTCCCTTGTATGCATATCATAATGATAATAGCCAGTCAATCTGTAATCAATAGTACGTAAAAGTTTATTTTGCACGATTTCTATCCGTTGAGAATGTAGATTGTAAACAGGGTCCCAAATCATTGCACAATATTCCAAGATTGGTTTAACAAGAGTATTATAAATACAAATAATCGTATCAGAACTGGCAAAAACACGAGATCGTCTTAATGTGAAACCAAGTCTTTGGTAGGCCCTTTTAATAATATTATCGATATGTCTCTGAAAGTTAAAAGTATCATCGAAAGTGACACCTAAATCAATAATATGAGTACATCGAGATAGAGATGAATTATTTAAAATATAATTGTAATTAAGAATATTATGGATCCTAGCAATGCTCATAACATAGCATTTAGAAATATTTAAATGAAGTTTATTTAGTACAGACCAGTCATACAGTTCATCTAGATCTCTCTGCAGCAGTTCACAATCAGTTAATGAGTTGATTTTCATATAAAGTTTCAAATCGTCTGCAAACATAAGACATTTAGCTGTTTTAAAAATCCGGGGAATTTCATTAATAAAAATTAAAAAACTTAGTGGACCCAGATTAGAACCCTGAGGAACACCAGAGGAATTACTGTATAGTCTAGAGTTTACACCACAGTACTTTACAGAATACAGTCTATCTGAAATATAAGAGTATAACCAAGTCGACAAATGAACACTAAAACCGCTAGTAATCAGTTTACGGGTTAATAACCCCAGATCGATGTGATCAAAAGCTTTACTAAAGTCAGTATAAATTACATCAAGTTGTCTCTTGGTTTTAATAGCATCAACAATGTCACTGGTAAGGCAAGCTAAATTAGTTACAGTTGATCGTCTTGGCATAAACCCATGCTGGTACGGAGAAATCCATTGCTTAATTTGGGAAAAGATCCTTTCATGCATAACACATTCAAAAACTTTTGAAAAAGGGGAAAGAATGGTAATAGGCCTGTAGTTCGAAATATCATGCTTGTTGTTCTTTTTATGTACAGGAATAACTTGACCATATTTCCAGACATTGGGAAAAGCCATAGTTTTAATCGAAATACGAGTATTAAACAAAATAAGCAAAGGGTAAGTTAGAGAGTCAGCACAACCTTTGATAATGAAAGAAGGAACATCATCACAGCTTAAAGACTGGCTGGATTTTAACTTCTTTAAGGCTTTGACAACATCATTTTCAGTAATATATGTAACCTTAATTAAGTCAATGTTATTGAGTTCACAATACTTGGTTAGCAGTTCAAAATCAACAGGTTGGCTACTTTGGATATAAACAGATTCAAAGAAATCAGCAAAGCAGTTTGCAATATCATTAACAGTAGAATAATCAGTATTATTATAACTCATTGTTGAGCTCCCATGACTACCAGGCGAATCACCTTTACAAAAATTCCAGAAAGCCTTAGGGTTCTTATTGAGTTCTTGTTCCATGATAGCAACATGATTGGTAAAATCAGTTTTGATTCCATCTTTCACAGATTTGCGTAGTCTATGAAATTCTTGAAGATCACTTATATCACCACCTCTAATAGATTTTTTACGATATTTTTTTTTTAATTTTATATTATGGATTGTGCTAGAAGAATACCACGATTTATATCTCCGCTTAGTAGGAATATATTTTGGTATACATAAGTCAAATATCCCATAGACACAGTCATAAAAACTCGATATAGCATCATTAACATTTGTATATGTATTTAGAAAGTTCCAGTCTGTATTATAAAAGTAGTCATATAGCATAGGATAGTTGGCCTTTCTAAAGTTATATTTCATATTATTATTACTTCGATGATTTCTACTCACCTTCTTAATCAATATAGTTCCCTCCAGAGCAGGATGGTATGGATCCTCTTTAACGAAACTGAAGGTAGAATGTTCAATAATGATCTGTTTATAGTTAGTCAAGACAAGATCAAGAATTTTGCCATATTTATTACAAACAGTGTTTAATTGATCAAGATTTAGGAACTGCATAAAGTTATAAATAGCATACTCAACTTGAGTGTGGCCAGATAGGGTACCAGTATTGGAATGGTTGAAATTTACAGAAGAAAGATTAAAGTCTCCAAATATAAATATATGATCCGGCGAAGTACAGAATTTTTTTTCAGCGCTTTTAAAGAAACTTTCATATTTATCAACAGTAGTATTAGGCACAAAGTATATGACACAAATATAGAATTTGGAGGTATGAGAAGCGCAGACACGAATCCATAAGCACTCATTTTCAAATGACACATCAGTTAGTTCAATAGAATCAAATGCTTTTTTTACGGCTATAAGTACTCCTCCACCCCGATGTAGACCAGTAGCAACCGGATCTCTATCACACCTAAAAACATTATAGTCCTTATCGAAGATTTCACCACTACCAATATTACCATTCAACCATGTTTCAGTTAGGCAAATGATATCAAAGTCATGTGTTAAGGTATTGACATAAAACTCGTTTGTTTTCGTTCTCAATCCACGTACATTTTGATAATAAAATTTGAACTCCTTTTTTATATCCCTCGTTACATTGGCATGCTTGTCAGCCACAGGAACTGAAGTGTAGTTATGCTCATTAGAGTAATTTGCTGTTGGATTATCTGATAGTCATTTACTTTCTGTTGAGCTATCACCAGTAACCTGGTCACATGCATCATTAGGATTATATTCAATAGGGTTATAGTTTACTGTTTCCCCAACAGTTTGTCGTGGACGACCTAAGAATTCAGATACTTTGAGACCAACTGGCCATATACTGGGATCCGAGAGTTCTTGGTAACGTTCCTCATTAGTTGATAGTACAAAGGAAGCATAATGGTCTATATTTCTAGTCTTTAATTTGACACAATCAAATCCAAAGTTTAAAAAGTTCAGACTCTCCGTGACATCCGTGGGCAGAGTTTCTGGATGGTAGAAGCTTACAAGTACTCGTCTCATCCTGGGTTTTTTTATAACCCTGATAGAAGCACCCTCACGTAAACCCTCAACAGGAGCCGGTCGCCTTTTCAGCATGGTATTACCATTTCCAACTAGATTGTTTCCCATAGGTGGCACATTTTGTTGACGGAAATTCTCATTTTGTATTCTGGTACCCTCAATATCCTTTTTATAATTATGTGATGCCAGATTATGATTACTAGTATTTCTCTTTACAACAGACGAATAGTTCATCGGATTATGACTTTTATCAGTTTCATACTTAAGATTACTGGAGATTCGTGGGAATTCTGACTCAGAAGGATGAACGAGCTCCTCGACATCCACAGCACCACAGGTCATAGTTTCCCTAACACTTGAAGCACCAGTAGTCACATTACTTCCTAAACTTTTTTTCTTTCCGTTCCTGGATTCCTCAAACTGCGTCTCAATTACATCAAGTCTACTAAGTACACTCGATTCAAATAGCTCAAGTCTCTCCATGACTGTACTCACCACACTGTCAACACTTGTACTATCAGCCACCACCGCATCCGCAGAGACAGCCCCTTTACTACAGCCTATTTGAGCTTGTTCATACAGACTCAGCAAGTCTTTGCCATAGTTTTCAAAATTAACTCTTTCTTGCTGTGTAACAGATTTTTTATCAGCCACCTTAACAAACAATAGCTTCATATTGTGTAATGTTGACAGAAAAATCTTTGATTCGTTCTCCAACACATCAACTTTCCGATCCGGCGGGCTGTGGCCCTTACTCTCAAGAGCTGTCGTTGGCAGAGGGGGAACTTCCTTGGATTCCTCGGCGCCTTTCATCATGCACCGGCAAGAGGGAACAGGTTCGCTTAGAGGTCACGAGAGGTCACCTTGACACTGCGCGAGCACAAGAGAATACGTCCTCGAGAGGTCAACTTGACACTGCGGGAGCACAAGAGACACGTCCTCACTGCACGGAGGCTAAGCTCCGAATGAGTATATAGTGTGATGTACGACATTTAAAGTTTACTATTGAAAATTGATATTTACAATAAATCAATGGTAACAGTAGACGAAATTTTAAGGCATGTAGACTGATGGGCGACATTTAAAGTTTACTATTGAAAATTGACTTTCAACGTAAATCAATGGTAACTGTAGACGAATTTTGAAAGCATATAATGTGATGGCCAACATTTACAGTTTACTATTGAAAATTGGCTTTCACAATAAATCAATGGTAACGGTAGATGAAATGTTAAGGCATATTGTGTGATGGAAGACATTTAAAGTTTAATAATGAAAATGACTATTCATAATAAATCAATGGTAACGGTAGACGAAATTTTAAGGCATGTAGTGTCGAAAGCCCAGAACGACCGACTCGTCCGAAGACATGAGCAGCTTAGTGGACGTCCGGAAGGCATGTAGTGTGATGAACGACATTTAAAGTTTACAAAAATTTTAACATAGACGAAATTTTAAAGCTTGGAAATAGTTGTTTTCATAACACGATAATATTTTAATAACATGCGCAAAATACCCATTAGCCATTTAATTTAGAAGTATAATTAAAAAGTATTGCTCATTCAACTGTCTTAATTGTCGTTATCTGTTTTGCATGGACTTATTTAATGTTGCTTTTAAAAATAAATTCACTTTAAAAGTCATTTTAAGTACGACATTAACTCTAATTAAACAAAAACTATTTCTTATAATTTTATAAAAAAAGCTGTTTATATTTTGTTTTTTATACTTATATACGTTTATTTTGCAGTCGTGAAAAAAATCTGATAAAATAATTAAACGTTTTCTAATTACGTGATTAATTACACTGTACTTCTATATCACATTAAATGTAAATTAGCTTATATAATTAATGAGGATAATATAGTTTTTTGTATTTCATATTTTTATATGTTTTTAATTTGAATATTGTAATTGGATTTGTAAAATATTTAGTGCATTTTTGCACAATGTAAACATTTCTTTTTATAATTTCAATATTTAGAAAAAACGACATTTGTTTAAAATACGATAAATGATGAGTTTTAACATTGTTTTTATCTATTCCATAATGAGAAAAAAAGTGTTTAATTACATACAGTTTTTTTAGATCCAGTGAATGTTGTGAAAGGCAGACCTATAGGAAAAGCTCGAAAAAGATCAAACGATTTCCGATTTCCAGATACTACTGATTTCCAGCGATTGCCGATTTTTTAGGAAGAACATTAAGATTCCTAATTAAGGAAATATAACGAAAAGCATATCCTGCTTGTTTATAAATTATAAAATTCAAAGTGTTAAATTGGTGAAACCCATTTCTGGTAAAGTGCGTTTAAATGGTTATGTACACTGAATAAATGAAGAAGCACGAGATTAAGGTTATTGTTTACTGCAAACACACATTAAGTAACTTTTGAAATCAATTTTTAATTACCATGAAATAAACAAAGACCGACAGAACGAAAGTGGATTTTTATAAAAAAAAAAGTTTATTAATGAAAAACTTTCATAATGAATATATTTATAAGTATTTTAGCAAGCAGAAACAGAAGTACCAGAAAAAGTGAATTCAAAATTTTATGATTTTAAAAAGTGCAATTGTATATACACATACAATTATATATATATATATATATATATATATATATATATATATATATATATATATATATATATATATATATATATATATATAATTGCTACATATATAATTGCTATATATATAATTGTTAACACTCTGAAGGTGATTTGCAACAAACGCCAAATTTGCATGAAAGGGACTACATGCTATGATATGCAAATGATTAGCATTGCAGAGCATGCGAAAAAAACAAAGCAGGTATGAGTAACGCCATCTACATTCTGTATAAAAGGGAAGATTGCACAGCGGGTTTCTCATTCGGAAATTGCATTTGAATGTTGGTTGTTTGTGTGAAGGTCGTATTATGTCTCGTGTAAGAAGGAGAAACTCCTACCATCTCATTCGACCCCGGCTTGATCGGGGCCTACCGGGACTGCGGTTTATCGTTCCGCAACATTGTTGCTCGGGATCCAATGACTGTCAGGCAAATATGAAATCGCTGGGTGCTGGAGAACTATACTGAACGCCATACAGGATCTCAGCGGCTCTGAGCAAATAACGCCCGAGAGGACAATCCAGAGCAAATAAGGCCCTCTCGGCCTTGCGGGATCGTACAGCCACGTAGCGGACCCTGAGTCAGGAACTTGGCTCGTTTGCAGGACAAGTGCCTGCATGGACAATGCGATGATGTCTGCAGCACCACGGACCGTCAGCACGGCGTCCATTGTTGCGACTTCGCGCCTACAGTGGTGCGACGAAAGATTACACTGGACACAGGTGTAGCACCATGATCTTTTCAGACGAATCTCAGTTCTGTGTACAGCATCATGATGAATATATACGTGTGTGGAGACACCGAGGAGAACGAACGTTGCCAGCATGCATTCGTCATCGTCATACGGACCCAGCATCTGGCGTGATGGTATGGGATGTCATTGTGTTCACATCCTGGTCACCTCCTGTTCGTATATAATGTGGACAGCCACCGTTGCATTTCTGACGTATTAAGGCCCGTGGCTGTGCCCTATCTTCGAGACCTGCGTGACACCATCTTTCAACACGATAATGCACGACTGCATGTTGCCCGTGCTGTCCTGACCTTCCTCGATACAGATGATGTTCGACTGCTGCCCTGGCCAGCACGTTCTTAAGATCTGACAGCCATTGAGAACATATGGTCATGGGATGGGTCATGGGATGCCAAGAGACTGGCACGCCAGAACTCTCCAGGCATTACGATTGGTAAACTGTGGCATAGAGTTGCAGCCACATGGAATAACGTACCCGTATCTGTCACTTAAGCTCAATTTGACTCGATGTCCAGTCTGATTACAGCCGTTGTTGCTGCCAGATGTGGCAAATCTGTGTACTGAATTCTGCATGATGTGTATCCCAAACCACTTGCAAATTTAATCATGTTTTCCTCCTATTATACTGTATACGTACAATGAATAAGATTCTGCTATTTGCTTCCCTTCCCTTCCTGGTGTAGCAATTTTATTGGCCAGCAGTGTATATATGTATATATATATATATATATATATATATATATATATATATGTGTGTGTATACATATATATATATATAAATTTGTATATATTCTACCATTGGATTTACTATTTTAATATTTTGTATATATATGTATATTTATATATATACTCTGACATTACTTTGAACTTTTGATATATATATATATATATATATATATATATATATATATCAAAAGTTCAAAGTAATGTCATCATCATGCCATTTCAAATAAATTTTTAAATGGGATTCCGTAAATGTTGGAAATGAAAAAAAAAGATAAAAGAAAAATGCACTTTCAGCGTCTTATGTTTATCCATTTTCTCTCAGCTTGTAATCCTATCACGTGTTCTTTTTAAAAGAGAGATAAATTTATGGTAAATGTTATTTTCCTCTCCAAAGCTATTTACTAAATAGTGGGGGTATGCTATGAAAGCTAGACAAAATATTCCATAAATTTTTAATATGTTGCACTATTTAAGGAATGTTTTATGGATAAAAAATGTTAAAATGCGCATATTTTAAGGCCTATTTTATGAAAAATCTAAAAGTGTTTGCTACAAAGTTTTTTTTTATTTGAAAAATATAAATTTCATATAAATGAAATTATGTGACAAATACGTGTATTAAGAAAATTATCATCGAAAACAGAAAAAAAATATTAAATATATAATTTTATGAAATAAATGTCTATTGAGTAGCATATGTCTATTGAGTAGCGTATGTGTATTAAGTAGCATTTACTTTCTATTGAGTAGCATAAATTTTACAATATTGGTGCAAAACTGCTTGATAGCAAAATTAAGGATCGTTAAAGTGAGATACACACACACACACACACACACACACACATGGGCAGTATCAGCTTAGCAATGCCAATTTTGCTTTCAAGATGCCAATAAAGCCCTGATGAGTGTAAGTTTAGTTGCTTTGTAGTCCTGAAAAAAATGTCAGTTTTTTCTTTCAAAACCATTTGACCAACTTTTCTTTTGTGATTTAAGATGTATTAAACAAACCTTTTTAACCATATTAAAACTTGTAACAGCATTTTGAGCGTATTTTGCTAAAGTACCTATACAACAAACAATTTTCTTCATTAATAAATATGAATGAATAATTTCCTGGTTTCCCATATTTGGCAAGGACTGTCAAGTAAATTAAATGATATTGTGTTAATACTCTACTCTCATTAACTTGGAAACATTTCTCAAAGTCACCACGCTTACTCAAATGGGCCAAATTTATCACCAGTGCTGCCAAATCACTGATAACTTTGTCACTAAATACGGCAAACATAGATAAGGGATTTTCTTATATACTTTGCTGAACATTTTTGATATATTCTTAATAAAAATTCAATCACACTTTTCATAGCATTTCATTAAAGCGATTATTATCCAAATATCCATTACTTTCATGTTCAAGCACACATTACACATCAATGATTTAATGAAAGTTATCACAGCATAGGAAAGCGTAACATGGTCTTGCAAGTATTTATCTACAAGATAACAACATGCTTAAAGCTCTCTTTATCCCAGTGTCATGCTCTACAGACAACGCTATTCTTGCTTCCTCATAGATATGCTTTCCATATCGTAAAACAAATATCCAGAAAGAAGTGGCAAACAATATGCGGTGGAATATTCTTAACAAGCAGTCATGTGGAATGGGTTGTATCAGCAAGTGATAGAAATATACGGACAAAATATACAATAATTGTCTTACGTGTTTTGTCTTTCTTATTCCTCCTGAAACTCCACGTGAGCTAGATCACTGAATCTTAGTATGCTTTAAGTACCTATTAAGACAGTTATACTAAAGGGGGTCTCGAAAATTGTTTGGAAATTGCAGAAAATTTGAATATCTACATAGTTTGTTGGTTGCTTTTTTGTACATTTTTTAATTTTAGTTTATTAATAATATAAACACCTTGATTTAACTGTCTATCTCTAGATAATGATGGTGCAAAATGCTGCCAAACGTATTTCAATCAGGGGTAAACATTTCAATTTAGATACTAACCCAGACCATCAGCATTATCATAACCCTCCACGTGAACACTAAATTTTCCAATCACCTATTGACTTCCACGTTCCCTGCTGCTTGAATTCAGTATTCACATTAAAAATCTTAGTTAGCGTTCTTCTTAGGTAATTAAATTTTTGTTCGTTTTTTTTTCTTACTTTTCCTGCAATACCTGGTAATGTATAGGGAAAGTATTGGAATCATACCGAAAATCGCAACTCAAGTTTTTGACGGATCAACATATTTCGGGACTTCTAGAATACTATAAACCATTTTTAGCGTGACGTCTGTGTGTGTGTGTGTGTGTGTGTCTGTGTGACTGTCCGTCTGTCTGTGTGTCTGTCTGTGCAGATTTTGCATCCACTCTAACAAAAAAATTAATTGACCGAATTTCATAAAATTTAGTAGGTAAGTCACTTGTGAGCGAATCTGGTGCTGATTCGTTTTAGATACGATTCGGGATAAAAGAACCTGCGTTTTTCTGCGAAATGGTCCGAAAAAATTGCCTTTATCCACTCTAGCTGAAAAACGAATGGACCGCATTTCACAAAATTCGGTAGATAAGCCGCTTGTGGATCACCTTGGTACTGATTAGACTATGGTACGTTTCGGAAAAAAATAACCTGCCTTTTTATGCAAAATGGCCCCTCAAAAATCATCAAAATCTAAAATAAAAAACTACGTATTCTCAAATATTTACCATTATCCATTAAATGCTTGTTTTGTACGTAATTTTTAACGAAGAAAAGAATAAGGCCACCCCATTACACTAGGACTAGCCGTTCTCGAGATACTTTAGTTTTTTCGTAATTTCTCTACACCATCTTTGAAAATAAGTCCTGTTACCAAATGAGAACGAACAATGAATTAAAAGTGAATTAAATTTAATTATAATAAAGAGATCGTAGGTATAAGTTTGCAGGGAAAATCATGTGTTGCCCACATCAGATTTTTTTCTTTTCTTCTTATTTTTTTCTTTTGAGTGGTGTCAGCAGATTTAAATTTATATTTAAAAAGATTTAACAAAATTAAAACATTTTTTTGACATTCAAAACAAATTTTATTTTACAAACGTGTTAGCCAATGGAAAATGAAGAGGATAGAAAAGAAAAGAAATGTCGGTTAAGCAGAGGAAGAGTAAAAAGATGAAGACATCAAAGTCAGGAATCTTTGGAAAATATTCGAAAAGAAAAGACCGAAGCATATAGGCTGCAAATTGAGAAGGAAACTCCCCGGCAATCTCAAATTCATCGCCAAATTGACATAACTAACGTGAAACGTTACGTAATGATTTACAAATTTAGAATTCCGTCTTATGACGGGCATACCTTCTAGTTGTGAAATATTTTTGATATATTTTGTCCAAGGATGTATCAAAGATATCTTCTTAAATTTTATTTTACAAGATGTATTTTGTAACAAAACATAAATATGATACTAATCAATATAATGAGTATTTAATTTAAATTATATATTTTATATGTTAGCAAGTGTTATAGATTGTTATTACTTTTCTTATATACATAAAGTATAAGGAAAGTATTGTGACGGGGTCGAAAATTCGAATTCGAGTTTCGACGGGAGAGCACGTTTCAAGCATCCCTGATCACGAATCAAACATTTTTAAGGTGATGTCTGCGTGTGTGTGTGTGTGTGTGTGAAAGTATGTGTGTGTGTGTGTGTGTGTGTCCGTGAGCCTGTGGAGACGATATCTCACGAACGAATGGAGAGATTCGAATGAAATTTGGAATAAGAATCACAATCCGTGAATACTGGAAGCTTATTGTTTTAAAACGTAATCGAATGTTCAGAACCCCCCTAAATTTTCGAGTGAAATTTTGAAAAAATCATCAAAAAATCAAAACCTTTAATAAAGTTACGCAAATGGACATTTCTTACGTAATTTTTTCTTAGAAACGATTGACATACTTTAGAACGCTAGCATGAACCGTTCTCAAAATATTGCACATTTTTCAAATAAATTTATCAAAAAATCCCATAAATTAAAAAAAAATATTAACTGTTGAGAAACATGTTCGCTTTTCATATGTAATATCAAGCGATAAATTTGGTGACATCATTCACGTGGATCTAGCTTGTTCCATTCATGAGAAGATATACTTTGAGTAATACTTTTGTATTTGAACGTCAATAGTCATTTTTTTGCTAAAAGAATAATTTATTTCTCCGTCCATAACGCTTGGCCAGATTTTAGTGGCGAATTTGGCGAAATGTCGCCAACTTGGCGACTTTTTGAAATGTTACCAAATGAACGAAAATCTTGCCATCTGGATAAAAAATGACGTTAAATCTATGAAAATGACGACTAATTGTCGAAAATTCAATATAGATTATTCTTCTTAATATGTCGAAAATTCAATATATCTTATAATATATCTTCAATGGAAAGAATATAAGTATCTACTATAAGAAAAACCTATTTTTTTTACTGTAAAAGTAGTAAATTCATTGCATTATATAAGGAAAGTCATGTGTTGCACATATCAGATTTTTTTATATTTGTTAAGAAGTTGATTTTTGTTAGTATTGTTTTCCAGAAATTGCCCAAGGATGTACCAAAGATAGGTTCTTAATTTTTATTTTATAAGATGTATTTCGTATCAAAACATAAATCTGTTTTTAATCAATATTATGAGCATTTAATTTAAATTAAATATTATATATGTTAGCAAGCGTTATACTATATTTTTATTTTATATTTTTTAGGAAGTTGATTTCTGTTAGCACTGCTTTCCAGAAAATGAGGAATTTTCGGGAGGGAGGGGGCTCATTAATTACAACCGCCTAGTGTGGTGGGTCCTCTGTAATTTTTAAATATGGAAGAGGATAACGACACCAAAAACTTTTAAAACCACAGTATTACGGGACAAAATCTAACGGAATCGGATTTTCTATTTGCGCTCTCGGAGGTCGAGAAAATGGGTGATTAGAAAAAAAGAATTCCAAATCCTCGAGATGCTCCCTGGTGACTTAGAAAGCTGCATCTTCGCATACTTATATTATAGAGCATACTTATATTATAGAACATACTTATATTATAGTTCAGAAGCTAATCGAGTAGGATTTATAATTTGCCTTGTGAAAATCAATTTTTTAAAACACTTTACAGACCCTACTGAGGAATTCTGCTGACGTAGAAGACTTCAATCTTAGCAAACTTTAGCGAATTAACCATGCATGGATTTTAGAGTACCTCTGGTGCTCCGCTGGGATCAACATTAGGGATTTTATTAGATTACTGTTTATCTTATACATTAATGATTTACTGATATTTTAATTAGTTCAAATATATCTCGTTCGCGATTAATTTAAGTTGTGTACATACATTTTAACAATCAATGATTGTATTGCTTTGCAGGATGATTTAGATTGTTTATTACTTTCCTTATATACATAGTATAATGTATAAGGAAAATATTCTGACAGGGTTGAAAATTCGAATGCGAGTTTTCGACTTGCGACTGCGAGTTCAGAGAGCACGTTTCAAGCATCCCTGAACAGGAATCAAACGTTTTTGAGGTGATGTCTGTGTGTGTGTAAGTGTGTGTGTGTGTGTGTGTGTGTGTGTGTGAATACGATATCTGACAAACGAATGTAGCAGTTGAACGAAATTTGGTACAAAAATTATAATTCGAGAGTATTGGAAGCCTACTGTTTTTAATAGCATTTCGATGTATAAAGCCCCACTAGATTTTCGAGGGAAATTTTGAAAAAATCATCAATAAATCAAAACCTTTATTAATGTTACTCAAATAGTAATTTCTTACGTAGTTTTTTTATCGCAAAAAGATTGACATGAACTTTAGAAAGTTAGGATAAACCGTTCACTAGATACTGCACATTCTTCAAATAAATGATAAAAAAATACCATAAAATAAAAAAAATATTAATTATTGTGAAATCTGTTTACTTTTCATATGTAATATCATGCAATAAATTTGGTGACATCATTTTCGTGGATTTTGCTCGTTTCTTTCATGAGAAAAGGTATTTTGCGTAATACTTTTGTAGTTGGACGCCAATAGTTATTTATCTGCTATAATAATAGCTTATTTCTTCGTCCATAACGTTTGGCGATGAATTTGACGGAATATTGCCAACATGGCGACTTTTTAAATACTGCAAAATTAACAAAAGTGTCACCAAATTAATGAAAATGACATTAAATCAATGAAAATGCCGATAACAGACGAAAATTTAACACCTTGGAAAGAATATAGGAATCTACGAGTACTATAATAATAACTTATTTTCCTGTCCATAATGCTTGGATAAAATTTTGAAGAAGATTTTTTTTTCGAATATCTCCAACTTGGTCACTTTTTAAATGTTGCCAAATTGACAAAAATGTCACCCAATTTATAAATCGCCAAATTGATGATACTAACACTGAATCAATGAAATGAAGACTAATTGATGAAAGTTTAATATCTTGGAAAGAACGCAAGTATAGTCTATAAGAATAGTCCATTTCTCCTTTACTCTTAGCGATAAATTTAGTGGTATGTGGCCAACTTGGCAACTTTTTTATATGTTTCCAAAGTGACAAAACTGTCGCCACATTGATACAAATGATATCAAATGAGAAGTAATGTTTCTCAAATATTATTTTCCGTCATATAACGGGCATACATTCTAGTATATAAGAAATACTCTTCTCTTCGTTTGTCTGTAATGCACAGTGATGTATTTGCAAACTTTACGAATAATTTAGTAATGTATTGCCAACTTGGCGATATTTCACCCCAGATTGTCAAAATTGCAAAAATAATGCTAAATTAATAAAAATTACGCCTAATTGATGATATTATTATTAAAATATTTTAGTATATGAACTATGTCGCTTATTAAGGATGCTATCAATATGGATAATTGTAATTTATAGTTCATTTATAGTGAAATATAAGTTATTTGGGTGCTCTGAAATAATATTGTATGCTGTCATTTGGAAATTCGCCAAATGTGCAATTCAACGTTAAAAATACAGTACAGTGGATATTATACATTATTTTTTAACTGTGAAAGGAACAAATTCATTGCATTATCTAAGGAAAGTCATGTGCTGCCCACATAAGTTTTATTTCATTCTGCTCACGTAATAACTGTTTGTTACTTTTGCATTTTGTTCATGTGCCCCTGCCATTTAAATAAAAAAAAATAATAACTTTTGTAAATGTGATATAAGTTTTTCACGTATATTGTTTTGATTAATAATTATAGTTTAAACGTTAAAAGTAGTTTATAGTTTAATAGCTAATTCAATTTTTTTATGAGTTACATGGGAAGTATGATTACAAATTTTCTTTCATTGAGTATAAGCCAAAAAAAATATATTGGATGCTTTCAGAAACCTTGGGTTCTTGATTAGAAATTGTCGTAATCTTCATTGCAATATTAAAATTATATTTTTGAATATTTTGAGAGACTTAAATTAGAATATGCATCGTAACTCATTGATTCTGATTATACATCTTACAGTCAGCTTTCTTAAGTCCAATCTGAAGTTTTAGGATATTTATTTTCACTGCCAATGGCTATTATTCAAATAACCTCTTTAATTCAGTGTTGAGAAGCCTCTAGGTATTCTGTAATAGGATATCAGAAGAAAATTATATTTAATGGTTTTCTGTTTTAAACTTTTTAACTGTTCGAAAATATTGAATATTTGCTTAGTGTTCCAAAAATAGTTTAACAAAGTCTAAATAAATAAAAAGTCTGATGTGGACAACACATAGCTTTCCTTATAATATGCAATGAATTTACTACTTTTACAGTAAAAAAAATAGGTTTTTCTTATAATAGATACTTATATTCTTTCCAAGATATTGAATTTTCGACAATTAGTCGTCATTTTCATTGATATAGCGTCATTTTTATCCATTTGGTGAGATTTTCGTTACTTAGGCAACATTTAAAAAAGCTGCCAAGTTAGCGACATTCCGCCAAATTCGTCGCCAAAATTTCGCCAAGCGTTATGGACGAGGAAATAAGTAATTCTTATAACAGGTAAATGACTATTGGTGTTTAAATACTAAAGTATTACTCAAAGTATCTCTTCTCATGAATGGAACGAGCTAGATCTACGGAAATGATGTCACCAAATTTATCGCATGATATTACATATGAAAAGTGAACATGTTTCTCAACAGTTAATATTTATTTTTAATTTATGGGATTTTTTGATAAATTTATTTAAAAAGTGTGCGATATCTCAAGAACAGTTCATGCTAGCGTTCTAAAGTTTATGTCAATCGTGTTCTAAGGGAAAATTACATAAGACATGTCTATTTGCGTAACTTTATTAAAGGTTTTGAGTTTTTGATGATGTTTTCAAAATGTCACTCGATAATTTAGTGGGTTCTGAACATTCGATTACATTTAAAAAACAATAGGCTTCCAGTATTCAAAGATTGTGATTTTGGTAAAAAATGTCATTCGAATCGCTCCATTCGTTCTTGAGATATCGTCTCCACAGGCACACACACACACACACACACACACACGGACATCACCTCAAAAATGTTTGATTCGTGATCAGGAATGCTTGAAACGTGCTCTGTCGAAAACTCGACCCCGACACAATACTTTCCTTATACATTATGTATATAAGGAAAGTAAAAATTGTTTGAGTTACGAAAATTTTGATGGATGGAAAGGTATGTCTCTTATTAGTGTTATTGCATGTATGTGTATGTTGAAAGTATACATGACGTCGTACTTAAAAAAAGCAATTGATATTTCCCTAAACTATTTATTGATAAAAAAACATACTAAGAAGAAATGAAAGTGCTACATTGGAAAGAGCCTTGCTGTCCGAAGCGGGAACCGAACTCTGGATCTTCAAAAGGACCAGCAGACGCTCTGCCGTTGAGCTACTGCGACGGTATTGCAAGCTCTTTTCGTCAAAGTGGACTCTTCATTCTTTGGGACGAAACTACAAGTTCTTATATTTGAAGAGGACCTGCATTCTCCACCCTCTAATGTGGGATTGGCGTGCAACTGACAATCTGACTGACCACCTCCTGCTATTTTTACCTCGGGATAGCCTAATGATAGTACTATTTTTACCCAGATTAGTATCCTGCGTGGTCGTTATCCCCTGGCTTTGAAATCGGCGCTCCATAGCCCAGATTCCACTAAATCCATGCTAGTCGTACCAGGGTCAGTTTCTTTGCACTAACTTACAGGGTTAATTCGTTCGGGCGCCATTGTAACGAGCCTTGCTGTCTCAACCGGGAATCGAACCCTGAATCTCCGAACTGGTCAGCGGACGCTGTCCCGTTGAGTTACTGGGACGATATTACAAGCTCTTATCGTCAAAGTGGACTTTGCAGCTTTTATTAATTAAAATAATTTGATACAAGAAACGTATGGAACTGGATGTGTAAAATTCGCTTTAAGATCACGTTTGTTCATTTTTAAAGACTGTAAATTTAAAATAAATGATTTGCTTCGAGAAAAGTCTATCTTCATTATAGCTATACATTTTTATTTTTTATTTTTCGCCAGCCTACGGATTTTCGGGCAATAGGCCCCTGACAATCCAATAGCAGGGAGCTCGAAAGGTGTAGAAGTCATCACAGGTGAATGGTATCACTCTTGATGAAAAAGAGGAACGCTAGAAAAGGTGATCGCCAGACATATTTTCTATACCACAAAGCGAGAGACAGATGGCGGAATCTACAAGTGCCGTTGTATGCAAAAAAAGGTTTAAGTAGATCTATAATGGTGCAAGTACATGGATAATAAAACTAAGGGCTTCAGTCCAAAGATATCTCTTAGGTGGGTTTGGAAAAAACAGTAGGATTTTGGGGGACGGCTCATAAGCGATGAAAGTAAAAACGTGGACCTAAAGAGATTAACAGCTGACCAGCAGAATGTCGAACAGAAATAGCCAATCAGCGACAGATGTTTAACACATTCTCGTCAAAACCACGCAATTAATAAGATACTAGAAAACATTGTATCCTCGAATTCCTAGCATTGTAAAAATATAAAAGCTCTATATATTTTTTCGCATCTATGGAATTCCAATTTTCTTGTCGAGGAGGGCTTTATACCGCTTGCTGCTTGTTCTGTACAGGTTTATAAATTTTAAAATAAATGTTCTTACGTGTACTGCAAATTAGTTTGAAAGACGTGTTTAATTAAAGTGGAAAGTTTGGTCAAGATGGAAGGGTGCCAACCTTTGCCGAGAATTCAGCCTTCTCATTTCCGAAAATATTACAATGACTTGGAATCCACTGAAATACAATAGTACGGTTTAAAAAATATATATTATTAATTTCCTTATATAATATAATGTATAAGGAAAGTATTGTGACGGGGTCGGAAAATTGAATTCGAGTTTTCGACGGGAGAGCACGTTCCAAGCATCCCTGATCACGAATCGAACATTTTTGAGGTGATGTCTGTGTGTGTGTGAAAGTATGTGTGTGTGTGTCAGTGAGTCTGTGGAGACGATATCTCACGAACGAATGGAGAGGTTCGAATGATATTTGGTACAAAAATCACAATCCGTGAATAGTGGAACCTTATTGTTTTAAAACACAATCGAATGTTCTGATCCGCCCCCCCTTAAATTTTTGAATGAAAATTTGAAAAAATCATCAAAAAATTAAAATATTTAATTAAGTTACGCAAATAGAAATTTCTTATGTAATTTATCCGTAGAAAACGATTGATATAAACTTTATAACACTAGCATGAACTGTTCTCGAGATATTGCACATTTTTCAAATAAATTTATCAAAAAATCCCATAAGTGAAAAAAAATATTAACTGTTGAGAAACATGTTCACTTTTCATATGTAATACCATGCGATAAATTGGGTGACATCATTCTCGTCGATCTAGCTCGTTCCATTCATGAAAAAAGATATTTTGAGAAATACTTTTGTATTTGAACGCCGATAGTCATTTATCTGTTATAAGAATAACTTATTTCTCCTTCCATAACGCTTGGCGAGATTTTTGCGATAAATTTGGCGAAATGTCGCCAACTTGGCGACTTTTTTAATGTTGCCAAACTAACGAAAATCTCGCCAAATGTGATATGATGATAAAAATGACGCTAAATCTATGAAAATGTTAACTAATTGACGAAAATTTAATATCTCGTAAAGTATATAAGTATCTACTATAAGAATAACCTATTTTTTTTACTCTAAAAGTAGTAAATTCATTGCATTATATAAGGAATGCCCATATCAGATTTTTTATTATTTCCCTACAAATCTTGACTCTGAAACTTATCAGTTCACTTTATAGCAGTTTTAGGTGAAACAGCATGAGCGGAACATCCAGAATTTTAAAGGTGGGGTATTTGATCACCATTGTTTGCTTAACCATTTTTTTTTATTTGCACACTTCATCAGGATAAATAACAAAGAGCACCAGTACCAAAAATGTCAAGAAGACGTACATAAAAAATAGTTGATTCGGGTAACCCAGTAAAGATCATTTCTGACCTCATCATAATACTTTCTTTTTGCATGGAAGATTTATTACGGGACAAATAATTAATATGTTTACTTATATAAAATAATTGCGTGCTGTATATTTAACATTAATAATTAAACAAAAGACACCAATAGCAACAATATTAGATAAATTCTTCACGAGATATTGCAGTTTTTCAGATTTCATTCTCCAGTTCCTTATTCTATACGCCTTTATACACTAATCATTTATACTAAATGTTATCACATTCTCGGAAACCATAACATGTTCCTCGAAGTATTTTCCGACAAGATAACAGTATCCTCAATGCTTTCCTTAGACCAGGATCACTATATGGGAACAACGCAATTCTTGATTCCGTGTAGATAAACCGTCTATACCATAAAACAAATACCCAGAAATATTCCGTCAATGGTATGTGGCAGAGTAGCCTTAATAAGTATTAGTGTGGAATATTGTTCTTCAGCTTAGGAACAAAAGGAGAATACAAAAATATACATATCTAATAACGAAAAATGTGTGACGCAGTTAATGTATGACTTTTCGTATAGACTTGTAGAGTATAATTATATTTTTTAGACATTTTTAATTTTTAAGGAGTATTCATTTTTAAATTATGATATATTTCTCAATTTGTGTCACGTGATGTTGTTTACTTATTTATTTAATATTTCAGTACCACAGTGTCAAAGTTTCTAATCGCATTGTTAATATATGGAAAAGAACTAAATCCATATAAAATGCAATAATATTAAAATTAATTTCATAGTACTTAATTTTTCATTTCCTAAATGCTGATAAACAGTTTTATTTTCCCAGTGGACACCCTCAAACAAACGACATTGGTAGCAACAAGTTAGGCATCTACCAACGAGCAAGATTGGTCGTGACAGGGTCAACGTCATTTAGCAAGCGACATTGACCACGATAAGGACAGCACCATTCAGCAAGAGAGATACTTGTCGCGACAAGTTAGCACCTTCAAGGAGCAACATTGGTCGTGACAAGATCAACGCCATCCCACAAGACGCATTGGTTCTACACATATCCATACCATCCATCCAATAGCTACACCATCCATCAAGTCCAAACAGCTGCTCAAGTCGTCGCACGAGTCGGACGGTCTGGGTCGTTAACCATCCATCAAGTGACACTAATCCTGCCAATATCTGCATTCTCTAGTAAACAACACAGATTGCGACATTTACACCATCGAACAAGTGATACCAATGGTCACAATGAGATGGATGATATTTAACATGCAATACTCATCGGAATAAGATCAACATCAACCACCAACCTGTAACATGAAATAGGAATTCAGCTTCCCTGTAGTAAAAATACTTCTAGCTGTATTATAGGAAACTAAAATGTGTACTTTTAAATAAAAAATTTAGCAAAAGTATCTTGCAGGCATTAAATTTGCCTGGATTACCATATTTTAGCACTGCACTATTTATTCTCTTTCCTGGACAATTCGGAGCTACACTATTGTCGTTATGCACATGAGCACTGATTTGGTTTGGCAGTAGAATATGGATTTCAAACCATAACATATAAACACACAGTAGTTTACATATATAAACACACAGTGATTTACATATGTAAACATAGATTGGTTTACATATATAAACACACAGTGGTTTACATATATAAACACACAGTGGTTTACATATATAAACACACAGTGGTTTACATATATAAACACACAGTGGTTTACATATATAAACACACAGTGGTTTTCATATTCAAGTGATTCAAAACCGGCTATTGTAGATCTAAGTGACAGGGATTCAACCAATTGACCACTAAGGGGACATTGCAGCTCATGAAATGTATCCTAAGGGTAGGATGTATGCGTATGTGTTTACTACTCTAGGAATATTTGTTAGAAGATTTTCTGCCTTGAAAAGCTTTGTGTTTTCTAAACGAAAACAACTGACATTTCAAAGTTTTTGCTTGTGATAAAGAACTTTCATAGGAATATTTTAGTGTGCTACAGTATTATAAGAATTAAATATTCATTAAAAATGTGTGATGACAATGCGCGTAAAATGAATATTAAAATTTATATATAGTAAGTTTTGATAACAGAAATATACAAAAACCCGTATATCAAGTGCATCTCACCCCAACTACTTTCCCAATCCATCTTTTCTACAAGAGTAAGCTAATTTTTTAGTCATTCTTATGGATCATATTTCCGATTATTAGTTATTTAATTATAAGGAGGATTATGTGAAACTATCTAGAGAGAGAAACCTTTCTTTGACTGAGTTCGTTATATGTTCTGTTATCCTTAAAAAAGAGGGTTTTGTGCCAAAACAGGTTAATACCTTAAATCTATTACGTGTTGTACTTCACGACGTTCTAGTTTCCTTGTAGCAATTAAAACGTATTTTTATATTAGTAATTTCAGTTTATAAAATGTTAATTTATTTATAAAAAAATCTGATGTGGGCAACACATGACTTTCGTTATATAATGCAATGAATTTACTACTTTTACAGTTAAAAAAAATGCTATTCTTATAGTAGATACTTATATTCTAAGATATTGAATTTTCTTCTATTAGTCGTCATTTTCATTGATTTAGCGTCCTTTTTATCAATTTGGCGGGATTTTTGTTAATTTGTCAACAATTAAAAATAGAGCCAAGTTGGCGACATTCTGCCAAATTCGTCTCCAAAATCTCGCCAATCGTTATGGAGGGAAAAATAAGTTATTCTTACAGCAGATAAATGACTATTGGCGTTCAAATACAAAAGTATTACTCAAAGTATATTTTTTCATGAATGGAACGAACTAGATCGACGTGAATGATGTCACCCAAATTATCGCATGGTATTACATATGAAAAGTGAACATGTTTCTCAATAGGAAATATCATTTTTTTTATTTTATATAACTTTTTGATATTTTTTTTGAAAAATGTGCAATATCTCGAGAATGGTTCATGCTAGCGCTCTAAAATTTATGTCAATCGTTTTCTAATGAAAAATTACATAAGAAATGTCTATTTGTGTAACTTTAATAGCGGTTCTGATTTTTTGACGATTTTTTCAAAATTTCACTCGAAAATTTAGGGGGGGTTCTGAACATTCGATTGCGTACAAGAGCAATAGGCTTCCAGTGTTTACGGATTGTGATTTTTGTACCAAATTTTGTTCGAATCGTTCCATTCGTTCGTCAGTTATCGTCTCCACAGACTCACTGACACACACACACACACACACACATACACACACACATACTTTCAGACACACACACATACTTTCACACACACACACACACACAGACATCACTTCAAAAATGTTTGATTCGTGATCAGGGATGCTTGAAACGTGCTCTCCCGTCGAAAACTCGAATTTGAATTTTCGACCCCGTCACTATACTTTCCTTATACATTATGTATATAAGGAAAGTATTAATACGCGAAATTTATGAAGGAACCTTCGAATGGTGGTAAATGATGCTTGAGTCACATGGGGCTCGACAAAATATTTAACGATAATTTCCAGATCAAGTAATTTTTTTTCCAAATTCTCGCATTTATCGTAGTTTTAAGGAATTTGTTTTAAATTCAACCACTCAAAATGGAGGGGAGTGGTGGTGGGGAGGGGGATCTGAAAAAAATGTCTACAAAATTTTTTATCCGATACGTAGGATCACAAAGCAGATTTTTCGATTTAGTCGTAATTGAAATTAGGGAAAATGTTTTTTCGGACTCATCTGTTTTTCAATATTTGTTTTATTCGATAACACTCATGCCTGCTGGTCCACGGGACAGAATTAGGCAATTAGACGATATTTTGACAGCAATCGAGTTCGATTCTCGGCTTTGCTCAAACTGGCTCCGCGTCTACGCGGAGTGCAGGCACATTAAATCTGTGGGTTCGAAAGTCCTTCCCAGAGGTTGGTGGCAAGGGGAGATGGATACGGTTCCTGTGGATATCGCTCCCACAGGGTTCCAGTCAAAGTTGGGTGGCAGAAGTCGGATAGCCTGAGTCAAAAGAAAGACATATATTTAGACCTTTACCTTATA
Organism: Amaurobius ferox; assembly: GCA_951213105.1. NCBI lineage: Eukaryota > Metazoa > Arthropoda > Arachnida > Araneae > Amaurobiidae > Amaurobius > Amaurobius ferox. The sequence goes on along the minus strand of OX578148.1, from coordinate 55,261,912 downwards.
CGTGTTTCTACCATACTGCCTTATCCGTTCCAAATTCATTTTACGAAGCCTAATCATGCCTTAAATTGGGGAGAAAATTTAATAAATTAATGTCCCCATCGCGTATAATTATTAAAGTTTCATATGAAACATTTATTAAAATAATACTAAATGATCCAAATACCATTTCGAAACGCAATCTCATTTTATCTGAAAGCGACAACGTGTCGTAAATATTTGGCATCTAGTCATTAAGTCGTACAAATGCAGAAAAAAATGGTTCTTTATCATTGCAAATAAACGTCAAAACTAACCACAAGGAATTTTTAATTAAAAGACACTTTTTCAATATAATCTCCCCTTCCCTGAAATATATTACTTTTCTGTCTGCAAGATCATGCGTGTCATATTATTATTATTATTGTTTTTTGAAACCCTGGTTCGACACTTTGTTAATACCTTTCCTAAAAATTAAATTTCTAATGTGATTAATATATTCTTTATAGGTGAAAGTTTTTCATGTAGTATTTTCAATACGTTTGGAATGAATTTTGTTTTATATTTGTATTAAAATCCTAACATCTACACTCTACTTTTAAGGAGTAATTGCTTCATTTATTCATGAAATATCGCTTGCACAAAATCAAGGACACACACACACTAACATATACACACAGTCAGTACCTTAAAATTTTTTTGGATTCGATTTCAGGGATGCTTGAAACATGCTTTTCCGTCGAAAACTCTCATTTGAATTTTCGACTCTGTCCCAAAACTTCCCCTGTACATTATTCTACTTATGTACGGAAATCAGTCCACTTCGACGAAAATAGCTTGCAAATTCGTTCCAGTAACTTACCCAGTGCATCCCTGTACTATATTCCCTAATTATTACAAATAAACACTATTTTAGTAGTTAACTTCGAACGTGAAAAATGGGCGTGGTCACATGTAGGCGTGGCCATGTACGTTCTTAATACATGTCCACGCTAGTCACAATAATATTTTGCCGACATTTTTTAATATTGCTAATTTTTCATAATTGAACATAATTGTTAGGATTTTCAATTTGTAAAATATATATATATATATATATATATATATATATATATATACATACATATATACTCACATTATAAGGGCAGATATCTGTGTGTCCGTCTGACAGTGCACTATGAAGGTCTGAAGGACTGCAGTCTGAAGGATGATATTTATTTTTATTCACAAATTTCATTATTTACATTTTTATTCACAGAATTTCCATCTTTACACAACCTGAAAGATCGAAAAAATCTCAAGAAATATTTGAATTTAGTCCGTAAAAAAATTCCTTCATATTTATTTTTTAAAATACATCGAAATTTATATTTTTTACTTTATTCGATTATTTACCGTCGCATTCACACAATTGATGCGATTGTCACAATTCTCTAATTGGTTAAAAGTTTCGATTATATCTTAGCATGTTAACAAAAATCATTTCTGCGATTTTATAAGCAATTTTAATATTTGCTATTTCTTAAGTGATAGCATACAGCCATCGCAAAGCATTTGCATTCGAAAAGCAGTCCTCGCACTCCACCTTTTACCTTTAGATTTTACTACAGATGTTCCATGAGTTTAAGCCAGAAATTACATCCTTATTTTTTCCAAAAGAGAGAGTGGTTACAACCGTGCAATTACCGGGTCGAGATTATGTTTTAATAAATGCAAATGTCTGCTTGTATCCGTGCAGTCTGTAGCAGGAATTTTGTACCGTCATACGATAATGAAATTTGATACACAGGTACTTTAGGAGTCGAAAAAGTGCAAATCGGCGTTAATATTATTTAAATTTCAAATTAGTTTTTTAGTTATTACTTTCCTTATATACATAACGTATAAGGAAAGTATTGTGACGGGGTTGAAAATTCGAATTCGAGTTTTCGACCTGAGAGCACGTTTCAAGCATCCCTGATCACGAATGAAACATATTTGAGGCGATGTCTGTCTGTGTGTGTGTGTGTGTGTGCGTGTGTGTATATGTGAAAGTATGTGTGTGTGTGTCAATGAAACTTTGGAGACGCTATCTCACGAACGAATGGAGCGATTTGAACGAAATTTGGTACAAAAATCACAATCCGTGAATACTGGAAGCCTATTGTTTTTAAACGCAATCGAATGCTCATACCCCCCCCCCTCCCCAAATTTTCGAGTGAAATTTTGAAAATATCATCAAAAAATCAAAACCTTTATTATAATTACGCAAATAAACATCTCTTGTGTAATTTTTCCTTAGCAAACGATTGACATACATTTTAGAACGCTAGCATGAACCGTTCTCGAGATATTGCACATTTTTCAAATAAATTTATCAAAAAATCCCATAAATTAAAAAAAATATTAACTGTTGAAAACATGTTCACTTTTCAAATGTAATATCATGCAATAAATTGGGAGACATTATTTTCGTGGATCTAGCTCGTTTCATTCGTGAGAAAAGGTAACTTGAGTAATACTTTGGTATTTGAACACCAATAATCATTTATCTGCTATAAGAATAACTTATTTTTCCGTCCATAACGCTTGGCAAAATTTTGGCGACGAATTTGGTAGAATGTCGCCAACTTGGCGAATTTTTAAATGTTGACAAATTTACGAAAATCTCGCCAAATGTTTAAAAATGACGCTAAATCAATGAAAATGACGACTAATTGACAGAAATTTAATACCTTGAAAAGAATATAAGTATATACTTTAAGAATAAGCTATTTTTTTGCTTTAAAATTATTAAATTCATTGTATTATATAAGGAAAGTCATGTGCTGCCCACATCATATTTTTTTATGATGTAGTCCGATTCATAATGATTTTGCCCGATATTTGAACAGATCGATAGTAACCTAAAATATTATCACAGAATTTGACCATCGGAAAAATCGAAAAATTAACGTAGAAACAAACTGTGAACAGAATCTATACAATTGCTAGACGATTTTCAGTAATTTTTAGTTTATAAACATTTCGTGCTTCTTAAACCTCTCCGGTTTTTATATTACGATATACAGAAATTTACTTTTTATTCGTTAATATTATCTCATTTGCGTGCAATATCGCAGATTGCTGAAGAAAAAAGAAACACATAAACCCATGCATTGATTAATTATAATTTTTTATCCGGATTATTCGATCTAGTGTGTATATATACATGGTGTCCCAAAAAGATTGAAACGCACTTTAATTCTTTACCTATTTGAGATATGTGGGCAATGTTATATTGCAATAATTTTGAATTTAAAGTAGGAAATAAGACTGTAGTCCTGCCATTAGTCCTCCCATTAATTTTCAAAAAGTTGCACTTCTTAAATTTTTATACGATCCACTTAGAGAGATTTAGTCAATCAGAAAATGTTTATTTTTAATGCAACAAGATTATTAAAAAAAAACGCATATCTATATCTTTAAAATTGAACGAATTATATTTAGTAATTGAAAATTGAACATTGTGAATGTAAATTTGTGACATATCACAAAAAAGATAAAACTGGATGATAGTAAATGGGATACCCAACAGCGTAGTAAGTACCACTGCTTTATATGATCTTTGTCTGTGTAACGCTTTATTTAGATGAATTCGTGATAAAAAATATTAGCACATATTAACGTATTTTTGATCTAGGCAATTTCCATCGTCAATTTGTTTATGATCAATATTTTCACTGATGAAACAGCATTTCACATGGTACGGAAAAGTGTCATAAGTCAAATCTTTTCCTTTATCATAATTCAGTTGATTTTAAAGATACAGATATGCCGGTTATTTTAATGACCTTGTTGCATTAAATATAAATTTTTTCTGATTGACCAAATTTGTCTAAGGGGATCGTATAAAAACTTGAAAAGTGTAACTTTTTGAAAATTAATGGGATGACTATTTCATTAACGTATTGTGCATTTCATTCATATATATATATATATATATATATATATATATTTCAAATATACATTGATATATATATATATATATATATATATATATATATATATATATATATATATATATATATATACTGGTGGCGACTGAAATCGCAGCACCATAAAGTTTTAGCTGTAGCTTTATACAAATCAGGCAATGGAAACAGCAAGGCGAGATATCTAAATGATCACAGTTTCGTTACCTGTAGTGACGAAACACCTTGCTGAGCAGCATAAAGCGTTAGGTAAAGGAGGAGCAATATTACAGCTAAATTATAGCGTCTTTGGCTTCAGATTGTAAAAATTATCACAGTGTGCCAAGAATATTTCGACGTACAGCATACTTTCAGTTGTCTTCATCGGAATGACAACAAATCATTGTTTTACGTAAGGGTGGAATGACCCTTCGAAGGATCGCTGAACTATTGGGTCTTTATGTGAACACCACTTGAAGATCGTATGCTTCTGACAAGCGTTGCGTGGGAGCAGTTTACCGTTGGAACATTGTTACAACGACATTTATCCAACACTACAGGTAACGTAAATTCAACGCAAATAATTCGAGACCGATTGCACGATGCAGGACTCCGAGATAGACAACCTTTTCGAGACCTACCGTTTCAACGTCTTCCCCAGTTACGTCGCTTCCAGTGGCGCCAAATGAGGGGCAATTGGTCGACAGAATGGCGAAATATTCCGTTCACGGATGAATCACGATTCTGGTCGACTAGCTTGTGGCGGCGTTTTCAACAACTCCACCAGAAAGCTTTTTCTATCCGTCGCCACACAGCCCCCTTAAGTGGTATCGTGGTTTGAAGTTGTATAACATTTGGTGGACAAACACTTTTGGTACACGTTTCAGGCAGTATCACGACACAACGATACGTCTCTGACATTGTGAGACCTGTGGCATAGTCATATCTGTCAATCAGACCTGGACTGCCTTTTCAGCAGGATAATGCCAGGCCAAATACTGCACGGGTAACTATAAATAGTCTACAAGGTTTTAATAACCTGACTTGGCCAACATATTCTCCGGATTTGTCCCCAATTAGGAATATATAAGACATCATGTGTCGTCGATTAAGATAACTCCCAATTCCAGCAAACCTGGTTACAAGCCCAATTGCACGCTGTTTGGAATGCCATCTCTCAGCATACCATTGATCATTTCATTGACGGGATGCCTCGTCGTATTCAATCCTGCTTAGCCGCTCGCGGTGGGCCTATTCCATATTGATCTAATATCAATAAAGTTGCATGCTTTCATTTTCCAGATATGATTTTTTGATCATTTGCACATCTCCATATTACAATTATATTCTGTAAATTTCATAAGTATACATGAAGTTCTTTATGGTGTTGCGATTTCAGTTGTGAGCTGTGTATATATATGAAACAAAAATCCGCCTGCAATTGCATCATATTCGCAAATCGGAGTTTGAATGAAAAGTAACTGCTTTAATACATGTTTAATGCATATTTAGACTGCAGTAAGAGCAATATAAAATGAAAATGTTTCTAGGCACACAGTATTCAAGAATTATGGATTGATAAATCTGTAAAGCAGAGTTTCTATATAGTTAAAATTATCTGCTTAGGTAAATGTTGAAAAAAATTAAAGGCAAACTTTTGGAGTACATGATCAAAATAAAATTAAATAATTTATAGAAAAATCGGGATAACAAGCAAGTATTTGCAAATTATAGATTCTAAATATGAAAAAAGCAGCATGTTATTGTTTTATATTGTTTAGATGGATCGATTGTGTAGACAAGGATTATGAGGACTGCCATCCAAATAGATACCTTACACCCTCGGGTAGGCCGGATGGTCTGGGTCGAAGAAGAAGAAGAAGAAGAAGGTCTATGAGACGTTAAAGATTGAAAATTGGAACAGCAATACTCCAAGGACAGCTTGGAAGAATCTTCTCATGCAGGCTAAGGCTCACAGTGGGCTGTCAAGGCATTGATGATGACTGTTGCATATGCAATAAAGAAAGGTGAAGATTACTATTTTGTCTGAAAGTATTTGCAAAATAGGCTGCACTTTTCAATGTATTTGGGTACTATCAAGACATAGGCATTATCATTATACAGCTTTGCATCACCATTATACAGTTCCGCATCATCATTATACAGCTCCGCATTGGTCTAAGGATTTAGTTCAATAATTGATTTTTGAAGGGCAAAAACAATGTAACTGTTCAATATCACTAAACAGAGCTTGAACATAAAATACTCACACTTCTTTACACATTTCTGATAGAGAACTTTTACATTAAGAATCCTACAGAACCAGTAATGACGTTCATTTCCAGGGGAATGGCATGCTGTGAACGCCAAGAAATTACTTCTGTATTAATGAAATTTTAGACTTCAGTCAAACTAATATGGAATGATAGACATAGTACCTTTTACAGAGTTCAAACGAAATAATATCCACATGGTTAAATGTCGAAACCAATTTACTGCAAACAGTTGGAGTGCACATATTGTGATAAACAAGCTGCATGGATCTCTTTTTTAATAAAGTATTCAATGTAAATTAAGTTATAATTGATTTAAGAACTTAATAACTTAAATTTATAAAGCAATTACGCCATTCAAAATTAAACCCGGCCTCATATTTTCAATGAGTACATTCTCCGGTCAATCCTTGTAAACCAAATCGGTCAAATACTTTAGATAAATTAATTAAATTTCGTATAGTGGTAATAGGGAGTGATATGAGAACCTAAATAAAATATAAAAAAACTAATTTATAAGAAATACTCAAAATGGATTACAAATGTTGAGTGATTATAAAATAAATTTTTATTATTATATAGAAAACAATTAAACATTTTATGATTTTATGTAAATATTATCAATAAATTCAATTATTATATTCAATTTTACTATTATTCTTATATTTATGAGCGATTATAATTAAGTTCTAAACTAGATAAAACACATAAAAGCACATAATGTATTTGGAAATCACTCTATGTGATATATATGTGTATATATTTATATGTATATTGGTAAGATTCCAAACTTTCAGAAAAACTTATAAAAACAAAATGTGATATTTCGACAATTTTAGGGGAAAAGAATTCATATTTACGTTAAAGTAGTAACACTCTAGAAAATCTGAAAACAGATATATTTAAAAATATTTAAATTTTTTAAAAGACAGTATAAAATGAATCAAACAAATCTTACAAGGAAATGCTTTGAAAAACAATCGTTCGAGAAATATACTAGCCTATTTTTCCCTTTCAGATTCAGAAAATTCCAATTTAGTGCTCTATTCAGCAATCAAATACGGATTTATTTCTTGCATTCTTTTATGGAATAAGACTTCTTTAAACAGAAGCATTTCCATTCGCAGAACTTTTTGCTCCCCGAAGAAAGAGGTATTTTATTCAAAATGAATAATTCAATTTGAAATTTGTATTAGTTTAAATGTGAAACAGCTTCATTCCGTAGGACAAGTAACATTTATTTTAAGAGTGAAGTGTCCAATTTTGTAATACGGATTACTTTTAAAATATATCAATCGCAGGAAAGAGAAGATTATAAAAAAAAAATCTGATGTGGGCAGCACATGACCTTCGCTGCAGACTTATATCAACGTTCTCTTTATTTTAATTAAATTTAATTCACTTTCAATTCAATTTTCGTTCTCATTTGGTAGCTGGATTTAATTTCAAAGGTTTCGTAGAAAAAATACGAAAAAACTAAAATCGCTCGAGAACGGCTAGTCCTAGTGTAATGGGGTTGGGTTTCTTATTTTCTTCGTGAAAAATTACGTATAAAACAAGCATTTAATGGAAATATTTGAGCATACGTAGTTTTTATTTGAGATTTTGACGATTTTTGAGGTCCATTTCGCAAAAAAAGGCAGGTTATTTTTTTCCGAATCGTCCCAAAATCCAATCAGCACTAGAGTAAACCACAAGCGACATATCTACCGAATTTTGTGAAATTCGGTCCATTAGTTTTTCAGCTAGATTGGATAAAGGCAATTTTCGCAAAAAAAGGCGGGTTCTTTTGTCACGAATCGTACTAAAAACTAATCAGCACCAGGGTCACACGCAAGTGACTCACCTACCAAGTTTTATGAATTTCGGTCCCTTAGTTGAGTTAGAGTGGATAAATACATTGCACAGACAGAGAGACAGACTCACACACAGACACACATACAGACACACATACAGACACACGCACCGACGCCACGCTAAAAATGGTTTTTTCGTGTTCCAGAGCTCTCGAAATGTGTAGATTCGTCGAAAATTCGAGTTGCGATTTTCGGCATGATTTCAATGCTTTCCCTTTACATTACCATGCATTGCAGGGCAAGTAATATATATTACCATATATTGCAAGGAAAGTAAAAAACTGATGAAATCACATACATGACCTTCTTCTACACATGGACAAATATCCATATTCTAAGGCAATAAAATAATTAGGGGTTTCTTACTTCATCTAGTCCACTATTGTACAGTGTATTTGTATCAACATAGTTAGTGGTTATTAGAAACTTGGAAAATTGCAAACATTATATTCCCTATTTTACAAAAATATTTATAATATTAAAAATTTTTATTATATCGAAAGATCTTATCTAGACATTTCAATGTAATACTGTCTGTTTCAGGGGAGAGTGGACTGTTAAATGAGCAAAAGTGGACTAAATAAGGTAAAAAATCTGATGTGGTCAGCACATGACTTTCACTGCCAACGTATATTCAAGTTCTCTTTATTTGAATTAAATTTAATTAACTTTTAATTAAATTTTCGTTCTCATTTGATAACTGGACTTATTTTCAAAGGCGGAGTAGAGAAAATACGAAAAAACTGAAATATCTCAAGAACGGCTAGACCTAGTGTAATGGGGTTGGTCTTATTCTTTTCTTCGTTAAAAATAACTTATTAAACAAGCATTTAATGGATATATTTGAGTATACGTAGTTTTTTATTTTATATTTTGGCGATTTTTGAGGGCCATTTTCCAAAAAAAGGCAGGTTATTTTTTTCCGAATTGTACCAAAATCTAATCAGCAGCAGGGTGATCTACATCTGACTTATCTACCGAATTTTGTGAAATTCGGTCTATTAGTTTTTTAGCTAGAGTGGATACAAGCTTTTGCGGGCCATTTTGCAAAAAAAAGTCGGGTTCTTTTATCCCGAATCGTACCCAAAACTAATGAGTACCAGATTCGCCCACACGTGACTTATCTACCAAATTTAATGAAATTCGGTCCATTAGTTTTTAATTAGAGTGGATACAAAATCTGCACAGACAGACATACAGACACAGAGACAGACATACAGACACAGACATACAGACACAGAGACAGAAATACACACACAGACAGACACACACACAGACGTCACGCTGAAAATAGTTTGCTCGTATTCCAGAGTTTTCGAAACGTGTAGATCCGTCAAAAACTTGCGATTTTCGGCATGATTCCAATACTTTCCCTATGCATTACCATGTATTGCAGGGAAAGTAAAAATTGAGAATTAAATCAAGAACCAGAAAATTAACTGAAAAGTAGCTCAACTCGATTTTCTCATGCCAGAATACATTTTTAGTAGCTTTTTTTTTCTTTTTACAAGATTTTTTTTTTTTTTTTTTGAAAAATCAGTATTGTGGCTCTAAATGATTACACATTAAGCGTGTAGCCCTTCACTTTAAATGGATTAGCAAAATCTACCATATTTGACAATAATACCATACTTGACAATGTACCCCCCTCCCCGGCGGAAGTAGGGAGCAAATGACGTCACGAACAAAAAAATTTATTCCGCAACAATGATTATAACTATTAAATCTAATGATGATTGAGCCATAAATAAATCCTTTTATGCATCGAAATTTTCGAAAAAAATATATCTAGTTCTAAAATTTTTTATAACAAAGCGGGATATAAATTTTAGTGAACATTACTCAAAAAATGTCCAAAACGTGTTCTGGAGGTCTTAAAACATATATTGACATCAAAATCTCGAATTCGAAAAGTTTCGTGAGAATAATTCTTTCTATATATCATATTAAATAACATGAGAGAGTAAAAATTAGCAGAATATTATTATAAGTACACGTTATCTTGCATCGATTACAAAAAATCGAAATTAAATCGAATGTTTACTGCCAAATTAATGAACAGGGTAAAATTACAATACACCGAAAATTGAGTTTGAAAATGTATTTTAAACGTGTTTTTTTCAAAATACGATTTTTGAGTTCTTATGGCTTTGAAACGTTACATGCGTTTTATTTTTTTTTCATAATTACACGAAATAAGAAGAGAATATTCTACATATATTTCTTTAACAAAATGTTGTATGTATTTTCAAATCTGAATCCTTTAAGTGACACAAATGTATAGTTCCGCTCCGTAAGTGTAACATTTGGATAAAAATCAGCTGTTTCGTATTCAGAAATTATATTTTTACTTTCTCAAATGTAGCACTTCGCTTTCGAAATTTCGATGCCAATGTATGTTTCAGTACCTCCTGAATACGTTTTGTCTATTTTGGGAATGATGTTCGTCTGTCTGTAATCGATTTCTTTTGCACTCGGTAAATGCCACAAATATCAATAGATTTGCACGTAACTTTACATTATGTTTTATTATCAAAAAATATAGGACTAGATAGATTTTTTAGACTAGATACAATTTCTGTCTCCATGTCACTACCTTTAGGAGAGGAGTGAGGAATTTACAACCCCGGGGATTACATTATCATACCTGGTACCAAACGAAATATTTTTTCAAGCCCTTTACAATAAGGGGTAACATGCTACGATTGTGATCTACTAGAACAGCGATGCAGATTTTAAAATTTTGTCATTTAAAATTGGAAAAAAAAATCACAAGCTACTTAAAAAAGAATTTGGGTATGAAAAAGTCAAGTGAGTCGCATTCTAGTTAATGTTAAATAATATGAAGATGGATTCAGAAATGAATGAAGAGGCTTATTCAGACTACTATATAAATATAACGTAAAATCGGGAGAAAAAATTTATTTTAATTTATTCACTTTTCTTCTCATTTAATACATTGACATTTTTAATTATAGTTTTTAAATATATAATAAACTTAGTGTACGTACAAAAAATTATGTCTACTTACTGAAAATTTAAAAAGTTGGAATTCAATGTCAACTCCCCCATGTTATATTTATATAGACAGATTCAGGCAATACCACCGCGACGACCTGGTGATTTACACCGGCTGAGGGTGGAGGACCAAAAGGGTTGTATCCGTCACCGAGCGCAACAGCGATCCGGGTGTTACATAGTGTTTTCCAAAAATACGTGCCATTGCGAAATATTGGAGTGGAAGGCGACTTGCAAAGGACGGCCCCTAGCCCTACTACAAATATGTATAGGTTTCCCCTTTGGCCACCTGCATTGGACACGGACACTGGACTCGGACTCCATGCCAGTGGGGGGCCACATTCAAGATGGAAGATCACTCAACGGGTGGTGAGCGAGCATCGGGGTGCACCCGAGCCCAGGTGGCACGCCGGAGTGTGGAACCTCAGCCAGCTGCACCGATAATTCAGGGGCCTCTAGCCGAGTCCTCTGTCAAGGTCTGGCCACTGGTAAAACAGTAACATTACTTCTTCCAATAATATTAAGGGGGGCTTAAACCTTACAACGAATGAAAATCTAAGAGGGAGGAGAGATCGACTTAGAAGATTTTCGAGAGAGACAATTTTTAGTTTTGAAAGTCAGGAGTGATTTTTGAGATTTTGTAGCCTGAAGTATTAAAATTTTCGCCTGAGCAAAATGCTCCGCTGTTCCCCACCACGCACAGCACGAAAGGCTGCCGGCCCAAGAGCAGAGGTAAGGCCTTTGACTACGTACAACATTCAGAGTTTACTCTCTCTCTCTCTTTCACTCTTTTTTAATACCTCTACACGAAGAGTTTTTGTCTTTGTATTTATTCGCGGCCAAACCGGGCGTGTGGGAATTCCCACGCAACACCGGTTAGCAAAGTCATAGGAACCATTCACCAGAAGAGAGGTGGAGGGTGATCGGAGCCGGAAGGTGATCCTGAAGAGTCTTGACTCCAGTCGCCTACAGATCTGGGGACATAATCATAAAAGCCAGTCCCTCCACACAACCTATAAGAATCTGCATCATGAGCCCGAATGGGAGCTCCCGGGAATGATCCACAGATTTGTGTATCCTCTTAGAGAAGGTAGATCAGAGGAGTCAGAACCAACGCCCTGTTGCCGAAGCGTTGCCCCCTCATAGCGGAAAAATGTATATAGATAAATGGATAAGCATATCAAAACGTATAAAATATATGAATTTAAAAAGGGACTATCTAATTATTAGAGTAAAATGAAAATTCCTACTCTGCAAGATCTTGGGATTGAAAAATTCCTAATTCTGGAAATGTAGACAACAATAGCAATTCCTATTTGTAACTAACAAAGTCAATTAAACATCGGGGTTTACAATAAATACAAACACAAATAATCTCATACTGCATAAGGCTGCAAAGGCTAGTTCCATGGTTATATATAGCTACAAAGTCGTTCAAACTATAGTACACATTTATCAATATTCTTTGGTTTAAGTTTAACTCCTTCATCAATAATAATTAATCCCATAAGTTTATTTATCATTCTTAATTTTATTGCTCGCGAACTGTATATTCGTACATTGCACCGTTGCCGCATTCATCCACCATTAATTATGTGTGCCAGTTCCTAAAATATAATTATTAATTAGCATACTACACAATTGACTTCCACAATTTAAATTTTACACATTATTTATTATTGTACAGCTGTCCATTTTTGGCCTCATTTTTTTGTGGGTGTGATTTGTTCGTTTTGTGGTTGTCCTCTTCTCGGATTCCTGCTCTGCAGCCGTCCGCTTTTCGGCTAGAAATTTTTACTCTGGATTCCTGGTTATCAGCCGTCCTCTTTTGGTTCTTAAATTCTTTTTTTTTTTTTTTTTATCTTTTTCCTTTTTGTGTCTCTCTTGTATTGCGTTGTATTGTACTGTACTATATTGTATTGTTTTTATGTTTAGTTCTGTCGTTGCCATTCTTTTGCTTGTTCTGTGTATTTTATGTATTTCATGTTCTTCTTTTCGTTTTGTTTTAGTTGGTTATACTACTTTTGTGCTTGGGTTTTTTCCTTTCGGGGTTTTCCCCTCTTTTCTTTTTTTCCTTCTTATGTCTCTCTTGTATTGTATTGTATTGTATCGTTTTTATGTTTTGTTTTGTCATTGCCATTCTTTTATTTGTCTTGTTGTAACTGTGTTGTGATTCAATTTTAACCTGTTTTGTAATGTTTTGGATTTAAAATAAAGTTCCCGGCCACACACTTAGCTACAGTAAACCTTCGGGTCTGTCGTGTGGTCTGGGTTTTCAACATTATTTATTAAACATATTATATTTTCGATTAATTCATATTATTCACATATCATTCTTATGGAGGCAACGTGAACATGTGAGACAAGGATTATTTGCTCAAAATCATATATTTTCGACCTATTATGAAAGCAGATTGGCACATACCTCTGTTTGTCATGTACACTGAAAATCACCCTTTTTTCATGGCAACTTAAACACACTCCAAATGGCAGGGGCGCGGTAGCCCAGTGGTTAGCGCGAGAGAGTTGCACTCGGTAAGCCCGGGTTCGATTCCCTCCGTTGCCAAAACTGCCACCGTGTTCACGCGGAGTACGATCACGTTAAACATGTGGGACCGTAAGTCCTTCCGAGAGGTTCGTGATAGGGGAAGGAGGGTACGGTCTCTCTGGACGCCTCCCCCACTGGGTATCGGTCTAAATTGTGTGGTTCCTTCCGTCCATCCAAACAGTTACCTTACACCTTTCTGGTAGGTCGGACAATCTGGATCTCAACAACAGCAACACTCCAATTGGCGAATGTCACCGCTACTGGACAGTCGGACTTCACTTGTCGAATAGCCACAGCTAGTTGCAATCATTGCTTGCCATTAATTTTGAAGCACAACACTCTTAATCGGTCATTCTGAATTGACTTTTTTCCATCTCTTTTGTCGGTCATTCTCAATGGGCTATCACACCATGTCTGAATATGTCTTGTTGAACTTTCTCTACTTGTTGCAACATCATTTTACCTAAGGTCCAGATACGCCCTTCGTATCTTAGAAGTGTTCCTCAGCACGATGTAGCAACACTTCTTCATTGGCCACCTTCTTAACAAATCTGCATGGTTTCAGTGTTGGATGCCAAGCAGATCTCTGACCCAACCACACCTACAATTTATGTGCACTGAATTAATTTACTGGGATCATCACCTCCCGAGCAAAGGCTGTCGTAAATTGGCTCCTATGAGTCTGTGCTTTTGTGTCACTGTTATATATCGTAAATCTTCGTAATATTAAACTGCCTAAATGGCTCCTGGTTCCTCACAGACTGTGTTCCAACTTTGAATCTGTTCGCGTAAAATGACAGACTTCTACTGTCAACCATAGTATTTCGCTAAAATGTCCGCACAAGGTCCTATATTATATAATATTTTTTTCACACACATACCAACATCCTTTTTTCTCTCAAGGTATGTATTTCATCCCAAGATCTATCTTTCATTCAAAAATTTCAGTTCAATATTTAAATCCCTGGACAACCTAATGTACTGAATAATGTAACACCTCTTAAATATCATTAAATTTCATCCCAAGATCTAACACTATTTCAGACAAACCTCTACATTCTACATCCAGATTTCGTTATTTTAATCCCTGCACTGGCAAACAGTGGCACACATCCTGATACACACACACGGCCGGAAATGTTTCAGTAATGTAAAATCCCTATATTAGCGTAAATAATAGATACATTATCATATGAAGTTTAACAGTTACCGTTTATTACTTTCCTTATATACATAATGTATAAGGAAAGTATTGTGACGGGGTCGAAAATTCGAATTCGAGTTTTCGACGGGAGAGCACGTTTCAAGCATCCCTGATCACGAATCAAACATTTTTGAGGTGATGTCTGTGTGTGTGTATGTGTGTGTGTGTGTGTGTGTGTGTGTGTGTGTGAAAGTATGTGTGTGTGTGTCAGTGAGTCTGTGGAGTCGATAACTGACGAACGAATGGACCGATTTGAACCAAATTTGGTACAAAAATCGCAATCCGTAAACACTGGAAGCCTATTGTTTTTATACGTAATCGAATGTTCAGAACCCCCCTAAATTTTCGAATGAAATTTTGAAAAAATCGTCAAAAAATCAAAACCGCTAATAAAGTTACGCAAATAGACATTTCTTATGTAATTTTTCATTAGAAAACGATTGACATAAATTTTAGAACGCTAACACGAACCGTTCTCGAGATACTGTGCATTTTTCAAAAAAATTATGAAAAAGTCGCCTAAAAAAAATTCCTATTGAGAAACATGTTCACTTTTCATATGTAATACCATGCGATAAATTGAGTGACATCATTCTCGTGGATCTAGCTCGTTCCATTCATGAAAAAATATACTTTAAATAATACTCTTGTATTTGAACGCCAATCGTCATTTATCTGCTGTAAGAATAACTTTTTCCTTAGTGCATAACGCATGGCGAGATTTTGGCGACGAATTTGGCGGAATGTCGCCAACTTGGCGACTTTTTTGAAATGTTGCCAAATTAATGAAAATCTCGCCAAATGGATAAAAATGATGCTAAATCAATGAAAATTTCGACTAATTGTCGAAAATTCAATATCTTGGAAAGAATATTAGTATCTACTATAAGAAAAACCTATTTTTTTACTGTAAAAGTAGTAAATTCATTACATTATATAAGGAAAGTCATGTGTTGCCCACATCAGATTTTTTTAATAGTGAAACAATATCTCTGTGAAAATAGCTATTACATAGCATATGTGACGTAAGTATTCCATAATCCACCATAATTTGTTTTATAGTGTTAATTGTATTCATGCCTGTTTATTTGATAGTGTAACGACATCCCTATCAAAATAGCTACTGCACCAGATCTGCTACATAATTGTTCCATAATCTGCCATAATTTGTTTATAATTTTAACTGTATTCATGCCTGTATATTTAATAGTGAAACGATATCCCTGTCAAAATAGCTAGTGCATATTATGAGCTACGTATTTGTTCTATAATCCGCCACAATTTTTTTTTATACTTTTGATTATATCCATGACTGTTTATTTAATAGTGAAACGATATCCCCCTCAAAATAGCTATTGCATAACATCTGCTACATAATTATTCCATTATCAACCATAATGTTTTTTCTCTTTATTCATGCCTGTTTATTTAATAATGAAAAGATATCCCTGTCAAAATAGCCATTCTACAGCAGTTGTTACATAATTGTTCTATAATCCACCATAATTTGTTTATAATTTAACTATATTCATGCCTGTTTATTTAATAATGAAACGATATACCTGTCAAAATAGATATTGCATAACATAACATCTCTTACATAATTGGTTCATAATCCACCATAGTTGTATCATAATTTTAACTGCATTCATGCCCAGCAATGTTTTTTGTCCCTCTAAACAAGTACATATCCCACTTTTGGTCCTAACTGCGGAAAGAAATTTCCGCGCCATTTCCATCTGGATGGAAATAAGTGCTATTTCTACAATCCCCGATGGTTATAGCCGGAAACGAGGAATGACCAAGGGACCGGAAGAAATGAAAGAGTAACTTCTTATAGCTTCCTTTTTCTTATAGAAGACTACACAAAATCATCTTTCTTATGAAGCGTTAATGATAAAAGCGTGCATAAAGAGATAAACTTTTCTGTTAATAATTTTTTCCGCTTAATAACAATTTCTATAATATCTACTAATATTTATAATTGATTTAGTTATTATGTGTATTTTAATCAGGTTACAAAATTTGGTTTATACATGTATCTGAACATAACGTAAAAATCTATATATTACTTTCCTTATATACATAATGTATAAGGAAAGTATTGTGACGGAGTCGAAAATTCGAAATCGAGTTTTCGACGGGAGAGCACGTTTAAAGCATCCTTGATCACGAATAAAACATTTTTGAAGTGATGTCTGTGTGTGTGTGTGTGTGTGTGTGTGTGTGTGTGTGTATTTGTGTGTGTCAATGAGTCTTTGGAGACGATAATTGACGAACGAATGGACCGATTCGAATGAAATTTGGTACAAAAATCACAATCCGTAATCACTGGAAGCCTATTGTTTTAAACGCAATCGAATGTTCAGAACCCCCTAAATTTTCGAGTGAAATGTAAAAAAAATCGTCAAAAAATCAAATCCGCTAATAAAGTTACGCAAATAGACATTTCTTATGCAATTTTTCATTAGAAAACGATTGACATACATTTTAGAACGCTAACATGAACCGTTCACGAGATATTTTACCTTTTTCAAAAAAAATTATCAAAAAGTTATATAAAATAAAAAAAAATATTTCCTATTCAGAAACATGTTCACTTTTCATATGTAATACCATGCGATAAATTGGGTGACTTCATTCTCGTAGAACTAGCTCGTTCCATTCCGGAAAAAAGATACTTTGAGTAATACTTTTGTATTTTAACTCTAATAATGGTCATTTATCTGCTGTAAGAATAACTTATTTCTCCTTCCATAACGCTTGGCGATATTTTGGCGACGAATTGGCGGACTGTCGCCAACTTGGCTACATTTTTAATTGTTGCCAAATTAACAAAAATCTCGCCAAATGGATAAGAATGACGTTAAATCAATGGGAATGACGACTAATTGACGAAAATTAAATATCTTGGAAAGAATATAAGTATCCACTATAAGAATAACATTTTTTTAACTGTTAATGTGGTAAATTCATTGCATTATATAAGGAAAGTCATATGCTGCCCACATCAGATTTTTTTACTTTCAAATTATATCGTCCGTAAATTCGATAAAATCTTCAGTAAAAGAGTCAATGCGATTAATCATGTTTTAATTGTATTTACTCATAGTACTAACTACGGATTATTACAATTCATTTGTAGCACATACTGACTATGTACTAATTGGAGAGCAGTTGTCATGACTGCAAAAATGTGTAAAAAATCCGCGTGTACTTTGCTCTGAAATAATTCGGGTTCAGATCATAGGATGTTACTCAAAATGCTATTTAGTCCGAGTTTTTTATGTGGATAACATATATACATATACAATGTCTTGCCAATATGTGCATGAGTTCTAAGTTATCCTTTTAAAACCTTACTAAGTAAATTAGAAGCCGGACATATTTACAAGAGTTTGAAATGTGCTAAAACTAGTTTAAAATGTGCTTTTTACTCAGAAATTTGAAGCTAAAAATTTATGGTAAAATAATACTTTATATATTAGTATGGAGTAATAAATGAAAACATAAACTGCGTAGTGAGATATCATAAAATGCAACACGTTCAGAAGTACTCAACTCTAAAAGCAATCCTGTTCCATTTTATGCAATGATCTGCAATCACAGAAAAATATTTGTTCAGCCCTCTTTCAATATGCAAAGGATTTACGCTGTGAAAATCCGAAAAAAGCCAGATTTTGGAGGGGAAAATATATCAAATAGCTAACATTTTCTCTCTTTTTGTTTTTGAATCTTCGATACCTTAAAAGAAGAAGAAAATTATTTAAAATCGATAAGAACTAACATTTTCTCCAGCAAGACTCGTTTGGCATTGGCGAGATTTTTATTTCTTTTAAAATTAGCATAGTCCATGTGAGAGATAAAATGTGTAAGACAGTGTGACTTAAAAGAAAATATTTATCAAATATGTATCTTCACATATAATTTTATAGAGAAAATGTTTTTCAAATTCGACATTATGTGTACCCAGGTGAGCGTATATGTGTGTCGGCGAGGCGTGAATCCGATAACGCAAAAACAAGAACATGTATAGATATAAACTTATACATGGAAAAACATCATGGAAAAAAAAGTAGAAGTAAAGGATTTTTACTTTCGATTGCGTAGTATTGAAAAAGTATTGTTTTCACGAGTACTTACTATTTCGGAATTTTTATCCTAATATATGTTTCAGGATCCATTGAACACGTTTTGACTTTTTTCGATGTGATGTCCGTCTGTCTGCGGTTGATTTCTTGTGTACGTCATAGTTGCTTCACGTGTTAATGAATTTCGCAAAATTCTATATTATGCTTTGTTAACGAAAAATCTAGAACTAGATAATTAATTTTTTTAATTCAAGCGACAACTTATTCAAAAATTCATTCAAAATTTTATATTTTCTTACCATGACAGTATATGAAAATTTGGACATAATCCAGAATAAAATGAGTTATTTATGGCTCAATGGTCACAAAATTTAATATTTTCTATAATTGTAGTAAAAAATAGCCACGATGCAATTTTTGTGTTCGTGACGTTATATTAACCATCTTCGCGGAGGGGGAGTAAATTACCACCGGGAGGTGCATTACCAAGCATTATCAGTGGGAAGATTTTTCAAGCCCTTTAAAATGAAGGGTGACATGATACGATTGTGATCATTTGAAACAACAATACAGATTTTTTAATTATTTCTTGTAAAATTAAAAGAAGAAGAAACTACACAAGCTGCTTACAAAGGATTCTATTATGAGGCGGTTGCTTTGAGACACACTACAGTTAATATTTTATTTTAAATTACAACTACTTAATTTTAAAACATTAGTTTCCCAGTCTTTGACTGCCTTAAATACTAGTATAATATATTCCTTAAGTACTAAAATACTAGTATAATATATTAATTCTAGCTTAAATACTAGTATAATATATTAATAATAGCGTAAATACCAGTATAATATATTAATACTAGCTTAAATACTAATATAATATACGTATTAATTATATATTCAGATAATTAAAATGTAGTCTATTTACAATTTACGATTTCCATAGTAATATGTCTTATTACAAAATATAATAATTCCTTAAACAACTATAGTTGTATAAAGAATGTTTCAGTAGCTTCGCTTTTTGAGTTTCAACAATTGATTTTAGACGCATGCTTTCAATTTGAAAGTTTGTTAAAACTGAACGAATAATGCTTTAATATAACTTTTTTCCTGGTTGCTAGTATATTTTCATAAAATTAGTGTTCCAAAATTTTCATATGTACCTTAAAACAAAACCAGTTCAATTAGAGAAAGTGGTGCTGCATGGTAACTGGTCTAAAGGGGGGGGGGGGTTGAATTGTCTGATTTACAATAGAAATAGGGTAACATACGTTTTAAAATGGGCTAAATTTGAAGCAAAAATGGGTATTGGGTTTCCCTTTGATACTAACATGTATTCCAGAATCTGAATGACTGCAAATTGAAGCTATAAGGCAATTTCAATTCAGGCTATACTACAGCCAAAGCAAGCTGAACAAGAAACTCAGACAATTGGGACCAGGGTTGACAGTTTTGCTCGGAGAATTTTACGGCCCATAAATTCAAGAGTTAACTATGACATCATCAGTTGGAAAGGTAACAATGGTGGTATTCGGCATAACCGATGTTCCCCGACAAGACTGGTAGAAGATTCACCGAAAAAAGTGGATCCAGCCAGAACGGATCCTAAGAGCTCATAAAAGCACGGCCAATGAACATTGAGATAGGTGTGGTTCCCCGAAATAAAATGAAACTACACTAAGATTGCCGAAAGAGATGGTGACATGAATTAGAGAGATGTGGTTGCACAAAACCGACGACACCAATAAAAAATGTTGGTTGTAAACGAAAATAAATAGCTCCTAAAATGGGAAAATAGAAAGATATTTGCTGTTCATATCAACTGGATGTTAGTAGAATATATATCCCAAGCCCAGCAATGTTCATTAATGCAATGTAACTGCATAAAAAGAGGTATGTATCTACAAAATATGATTACAATAGTTCGAGCGCAAGCCCTTTCAATGTTCAGTTGTAGTAAGGACTTACATAACCTCCTAGGCCATTTCTAAAAGACATTGTATCAATGATCATCGTAGAATAATTAATTATTAATGGTTATTGTTGAAAATGTTTGTAATATGTTAATAATTGAGTCTTACATAAATGAATATAATTTAAAAGATAAATCTTTTGGATAATGACCAATGTGTTATTTTTCAGATACGGTATGTGGGCTCGCACTTGCGAGCAAACATTTTCTTTCTTTTTGTTTTTCTTCGATACCTTAAAAGAAGAAGAAAATTATTTTAAATCGATAAGAACTAACATTTTCTCCATCAAGACTCGTTTGGCATTGGCGAGATTTTTATTTCTTTTAAAATTAACATAGTCCATGTGAGAGATAAAATGTGTAAGACAGTGTGACTTAAAAGAAAATATTTATCAAATATGTATCTTCACATATAATTTTATAGAGAAAATATTTTTCAAATTCCACATTATGTTTCCCAGGTGAGCGTATATGTGTGTCGACGAGGCGTGAATCCGATAACGCAAAAACAAGAACATGTATAGATACAAACTTATACATGGAAATACATCATGGGAAAAAAGTAGAAGTAAAGGATTTTTAATTTCGATTGCGTAGTATTGAGAAAGTATTGTTTTCACGAGTACTTACTATTTCGGAATTTTTATCCTAATATATGTTTCAAGATCCATTGAACACGTTTTGACTGTTTTCGATGTGATGTCTGTCTATCTGCGGTTGATTTCTTGTGTAAGCCATAGTTGCTTCACGTGTTAATGAATTTCGCAAAATTCTATATTATGCTTTGTTTACGAAAAATCTAGAACTAGATAATTATTTTTTTAATTCAAGCGACAACTTATTCAAAAATTCATTCAAAATTTTATATTTTCTTACCATGACAGTATATGAAAATTTGGACATAATCCAGAATAAAATGAGTTATTTATGGCTCAATGGTCACAAAATTTAATATTTTCTATAATTGTAGTAAAAAATGGCCGCGATGCAATTTTTGTGTTCGTGACGTTATATTAACCATCTTCGCGGAGGGGGAGTAAATTAGGAGGTTCATTATCAAACATTATCAGTGGAAAGATTTTTCAAGCCCTTTAAAATGAAGGGTGACATGATACGATTGTGATCATTTGAAACAACAATACAGATTTTTTATTTATTTCTTGTAAAATTGAAAAAAGAAGAAACCACAAGCTGCTTACAAATGATTCTATTATGATGCGGTTGCTTTGAGACACACTACAGTTTTTTAATATTTTATTTTAAATTACAACTACTTAATTTTAAAACATTAGTTTCCCAGTCTTTGACTGCCTTAAATACTAGTATAATATATTCCTTAAGTACTAAAATACTAGTATAATATATTAATTCTAGCTTAACTACTAGTATATTATATTAATAATAACGTAAATACCAGTATAATATATTAATACTAGCTTAAATACTAATATAATATACGTATTAATTATATATTCATATAATTTAAATGTAGTCTATTTACAATTTACGATTTCCATAGTAATATGTCTTATTGCAAAATATAATAATTCCTTAAACAACTATAGTTGTAAAAAGAGTGTTTCAGTAGCTTCGCTTTTTGAGTTTCAACAATTGATTTTAGACGCATGCTTTCAATTTGAAAGTTTGTTAAAACTGAACGAATAATGCTTTAATATAACTTTTTTCCCGGTTGCTAGTATATTTTCATAAAATTAGTGTTCCAAAATTTTCATATGTTCCTTAAAACAAAACCAGTTCAATTAGAGAAAGTGGTGCTGCATGGTGTGGTAGCGGTTTCAGAACCAACCTGCAAGTACCGATTCCTCGAGTCGAACACAAGGCCAGTGATCGTAAAATTTATAGCAAAAACAAAAGAAGTGGTAATTATCATACTTAACTTAACCCAGGCAATGTTATTTAGATGAGGTTTTCCCAGTCTAGAAGGATTATGTTCTAGATGGTGTTCAGTGAGCAAAGAACATGAGGAAATACAAGAATGAAAGCACATTTTTCAATTTAAACAAATCTATTTATTTTAATCACTTGCATATTTATCAACATAACTTTACTTAATTTATCATTTCAAATAATTCAGAGCTTCCTTTATCATTAACAATTATTATTTCAATTTTTGCTCTGCTCAAAACATCACTCACTATTTATTATTAAATCAAACATAATGTTATTTCTTAATCAGGAAATTAAATACAATACTATTTTACTTTTCTTAAAATTCAGTAAACCATTATAATTCAAGATTATATATTTCAGTGTGTCAGTGATGTATAACGTGCCAAAGATTTCAGTTGGAACTTCTGGTTCCGATACAAAAGGGGTTACCTGAATTGAAGATTAAAACCCAAATTTCACAGAAAAGTTCCATATTCGGAAAAAACACCGCTGGAACCCGAAATAAATGTCCGAAATTGAGTATCCAATCATCTCTCAATATAACAGGGCTTTTCGCCAGATATTTCCATTTGGCAATCTCTTCCGGTATAAACTTCGGTAGCAAAAGGGTCCGCGAGATATTATCCTGGAATAAAAAAAGGAAAATTTAGAAAAACGTTAAAGAACATCGAATCTTCTCCAGGAACTTCTTCATTCCGCTCCAGAAATGGATCATGGTTTCATTAGAAACAAGATCTCTCCACTCGAGGAACCTTAGCCATTTTGGCCAAAACCCTTTGTCTTAAGTTTTAAGACAAATTCTCGATGCGACTTCTCCAACAGAGAGTTCCAAGTCGAATCCCAGGGTCTCACGAGTCCATCCAAAAGTTTCTCGTCCACGCTGCTTCCTGATTGGCAGGCAAGCGCGCCCGGCAACAGCTTCTCCTCCGACCATACGTCACACATCCCAGCCGAGACAGAAATCCTGGCTCGCGCCAACGAATTCTCGACAAAACACGGATTTTAATGCAAAACCAATTCAAACGAAGCTTACCAAAATACAGCACAGGCACGGAAGGAAAGAAAGATGTTTTTCTCACAGAAAAACTCGAAAGGCTCATGGCGCAGAATTGCGACATGACAATGGTAACTGGTCTAAAGGGGGGGAGGGGGGTTGTATTGTCTGATTTACAATAGAAATAGGGTAAAATACGTTTTAAAATCGGCTAAATTTGAAACAAAAATGGGTATTGGGTTTCCCTTTGATACTAACATGTATTCCAGAATCTGAATGACTGCAAATTGAAGCTATAAGGCAATTTCAATTCAGGCTATACTACAGCCAAAGCAAGCTGAACAAGAAACTCAGACAAACCAGGACCAGGGTTGACAGTTTTGCTCGGAGAATTTTACGACCCATAAATTCAAGAGTTAACTATGACATCATCAGTTGGAAAGGTAACAATGGTGTTATTGGGCATAACCGATGCTCTCCGACAAGACTGGTAGAAGATTGATTCACCGAAAAAAGTGGATCCAGTCAAAACAGATCATAAGAGCTCATAAAAGCACGACCAATGAACATTGAGATAGGTGTGGTTCCCCGAAAAAAAATGAAACTGCACTAAGTTTGCCGAAAGAGATGGTGACATGAATTGGAGAGATGTGGTTGCACAAAACCGACGACAGCAATGAAAAATGTTGGTTGTAATACGAAAATAAATAGCTCCTAAAAAGGGAAAATAGAAAGATATTTGCTGTTCATATCAACTGGATGTTAGTGGCATATATCCCAAACCCAACAATGCTCATTAATGCAATATAACTGCATAAAGAGAGGTATGTATCTACAAAATATGATTACAAAAGTTCGAGCACAAGCCCTTTCAATGTTCAGTTGTAGTAAGGACTTATATAACCTCCTAGGCCATTTCTAAAAGACATTGCATCAATGATTATTGTAGAATAATTAATTATTAATGGTTATTGTTGAAAATGTTTGTAATATGTTAATATTTGAGTTTTACATAAATGAATATAATTTTAAAGATAAATCTTTTGGATAATGACCAATGTGTTATTTTTCAGATCCGGTAAATGGGCTCGCACTTGCGAGCTAAATTTAGAGGATTATTGTGAACAGACGCATGCTGTATACTATATAAATATGGACGCAAATAAATATTATATTTTAAAACCTATATATCAAATGAAGAGTAATTAATTTAACTATTACATCATTAAAAAATCTGATGTGCGCAACTCATGATCTTCCTTATATAATGCAATACATTTACTACTTTTACAATAAAAAATAGGTTTTTCATATAGTAGTTATTTATATTCTTTCCAGGATATTGAATTTTTTTCAATTAATCGTCATTTTCATTGATTTAGTGTCATTTTTATCCATTTGGTGAAATTATCGTTAATTTGGCAAAATTTAAAAAGCTCGCCAAGTTGGCGACATTCCGCCGAAATTGCAGCCAAAATCTCGCCAAGAGTTATCGACGGAGAAATAAGTTATTTTTATAACAGATAAATAACTATTGGCGTTCAAATATATAAGTATTACTCAAAGTATCTTTTCTCATGACTGGAACGAGCTAGATCCACCAGAATGATGTCACCAAATTTATCCCATGATATTACATATGAAATGTGAACATGTTTCTCAAAATTTAATATATTTTATTAATTCATGGGATTTTTTGATAAATTTATTTCAAAAATGTGTAATATCTCGAGAACGGTTCATGCTAGCATTCTAAAGTTTATGTCAATCGTTTTCTAAGGAAAAATTACATAAGAAATGTCCATTTGCGTAACTTTTTTAAAGGTTTTGATTTTTTGATGATTTTTTTAAACTTTCACTCGAAAATTTAGGGGGGTTCTGAACATTCGATTACGTTTAAAAACAATAGACTTCCAGTATTCATGGATTGTGATTTTTGTACCAAATTTCATTCGAATCGCTCTATTTGTTCGTGAGATATCGTCTCCACAGACTCATTGACACACACACACACATACTTTCACACACACACACACAGACATCACCTCAAAATGTTTGATTCGTGATCAGGGATGCTTGAAACGTGCTCTCCCCTCGAAAACTCGAATTCGAATTTTCAACCCCGTCACAATACTTTCTTTATACATTATGTATATAAGGAAAGTAATAATTAATTACGCCACTGAAAACAGACACATTGAGGCAAGTATCTGCGAAATTTTTCTTACATATGACTCCAAATTTCTCGAGTGAAATTTTCCGGTTAATTTATAAGCAATAACTCACCAAATATTTTCGATAATTTTACCGTTTTCCTTTTGATGCGAATAATATTTATGGTGGATGTTTCTCTGGTGAAGAAACGGGGTGTTACGAAAAATGTAAACATTTTGCATGCTTAAAGCCCCGAACCCAGTAGTTGAAAATGTAATGAATTTGTCTTGTTTTATCGCAAATATAGTACAGATTCAGAATATATAAAATTATTTCAATATTTCTATAAATGGAACGTCTTTCTGGAAAAAATTTAAAGAAGTAAATCTCCGAGCGCATATTTTATTTTTTTTCATTTTTCTAACTTTCACACGAAATATACAGTAAACTATAAAAGGTAGATATAAATAGTGAACGATAAATATATGTACTAGAAAACTTGTTATTAAAATCTATATTTATTATTTAAAAAAAGCTATTTTACTTTTCGAGAAATCGTCTTGTCAATTTGAAAATTGAAAATTTCCCTTTTTCCAAGTGCGCAATGCTTATATATCAAAGACAAAAATATGTGTGAGGAAATTTAGTTCCTAAATCCATATTTATTTTTTGAAAAAGCCCTTGCAGTTTTCAAGTTGAAGAAGTATGAAAATTTTACGATTTCAAAATTTGTAATGCTTACATCTTAAAAACTATAAGTGGTAACTACAAATAAGAAACAATTTATTGCTCTTCGAAAGTTGTATAATTTAGTATAGTCGTATTTTGGGATGGAGTTCTTTTTCTTTGACATTACAAAAGTTGAGTTTTAAGTAACAAATTGTTAATCACACAAAAACCATTTCGGCTCCCTCTGATTGAACCCACAGCTGATTTATATTTTAGACTATGTACTGTCGTGAATTTTTCTAATTGAATTTGTTTTGCTCAAGGGATTGTATAAAAAGTTAGATCCTCTATTTTCATGAAAAAAAAACCCACTAGAAGAACAATTATGTGAAAAAATTTAGAATTTAATTTTAACTAATTTTCAAATTGGATGTATATATCTATTCAATTACCAAAGCACAAAAAACTACGCCAACTATTCTAAAACACTCTGTATACTCTTAAAATCTGCTATAAGTGGGAGTTGCCAAAGTTAGTAACACGCTCGATCCAGGTAACACAATCCATGGTATGCCACATACCGTGCTATATGGAAACCGCATACCGTGCTATATGGAAACAGCGTTATAAGAAACTCAGAATTAGTACAATACAGAACAATTCGTACCGCATTATAAGAAACTCAGATTAGTGCAGAATCAGATTAATTCGTACCGTGCTATGTGGATACCGCATACCGTGTTGTATGAAAACCGCGTTATAAGAAACTTAGAATTATTACAGAACAAAACAATTCGTACCGCATTATATGGAAACCGCTTTAAGTAAAACTCAGATCATATAGATCAGGCTAATTCATTCTATGATTTATGAAACTGCATTTTTAGATCACCATGTTATGAAGAATACGGCAGTTCGGCCGGCGGTATTAGATAAAGAAAGTCACATGAGCACGGTACAGCCAATAATATTTTCGAGCTACCACAGTAATGTTGTATATTTCTGCATTTATAGGGAATTTCCTTGATAACTGAAATTGAAAAATGGTGATGTACGTGGATGAGAAAACAGGGGAATTCCCCATAAATGTGAACCGTGAAAGTGTAATAGAAAAATTCATGCTAATATCGGAAGATTGCTTAAGTTAATTGAGTTGCATTATAGAGAAACCGTTTTATAAGACTACCGCGTTATATGGAAACAGTGTTTTATGAGTATCGCGTTATGGGAGGGCTATCGCAATTTTTACTCTGCTTTATATGGAAACCGCGTTATAGGAAGGTTGACTGTAGCTGCAATGGCATCAAGAAAACTTTAAATTTACTACGTTAAAACTTTACTATATTAAAACTTTAAAAGTAGAAAGCGTAAAAGTTACGAAAAATTGTTGATTCGCACGTAGAGCTTAAATTTCTGCTAAAGAAATCACAATAATAATACTTAGTTTAAAGCAATGGAACACAAACACCATTAATTTTGTTTCACTTTAAAGGAAACGTTATTACTTCCATTGAAGATTCGTGTACAAGAGTGCTTGCAACTTATTTGTAAAATCTGGATTTTAAAATGCATTTTTATAAAATTCTACACTTGCATAACTTTAACATTATACAAAGATAATAAATAAAAAGCGTTGTATCTGTATGAGACTGAAACAAAATACTTTGCCGTATAAAAAATAACACGCTGAAAACTGTACGCTAAACAGATTCTTGGCATTGTTCTAATCAGTAATCTGCAATCACGTAAAATAACTTTCCAATCCTCTTTGTATATGCACAGAGATTAACGGGACAAAAAGCGAGGAAAGGTTGGAAAAAAATTCTCAGTTTTCACACATTCAATTTCTTTTCTGGTTTGTTTCTTTCGTTACTTGTGTAAAGTAGAAAACTTGTTTAGAATTATCGGGCGTGTTTCTATCTATTTACTAGGTTTATCTCTTTCTTTTGAAATTAGCATAATTCTCTGAAAGATAAAATGTTTGATTCAGTAGGGCGTAAGAAAAATGTTTCGCAATTTTTGTTGAGTTTATTGTTCAGGTACTTCCTTAGTAGAATGCAAATATTGGCCTAATATTGACAGCTACAGACCCAACATACTGGTCAATATTAAAATGCAGACATTTTGATAATATTGGTCCTATATTGACGTAATATTTTAATGCTAATATCTAGTAAATATTGGCAGCCAGTGTATCCACAACATTGGGGTTAAACTCAAACAATTTCCAATAAAACGCGAAGATGTACAACATTGTACTATCGGAATGTTGGCAGACTACTAGCATACATTTTACATTGCACTTCATAACACAAGGCATTGTAGTTTCAAACTTATAATTGTGGGGTGTATTTATGATATTCCGTGCATGAAATGTATTATTTTAATAATTAAAGTATTGTTTTCGTATCTAAAATACTTTTCACTCACTTTTCGATATTTGCAAGGAATTTTGATTTAAAAATCACGTTTCAGCATTCAGTCGGTCTATGTATTTGTCCAAAATCCAAGTCAATATTCTTATAAAATCAATGTTACTCCCAAAACAGTTTTTGAATCATTGAGTCCACCATACTTCCAACCTCATTGGTTTAAAGTTGTTTGTTCGTTTGTTACTAGAACTCAGATAATAAGGTTAGCTCATATGGCTTCCATAACCAGTTACTTCTTTACATTTTGCATATATTCTTAATTACAGTATCATGCACTGGTACTTTTAAAGTAGTTTGTGTGTTGACTATTTGACCACAGTTGATGAATTCACTATTGCAGCTCGCCATAAGTTTCTCACCACAACCTCTGTTCTTGTTTTTTATCTGTGAGTTTTTATTCAATCGAACTTTTAGCTTTTGAAATCGTTGTTTACTTTCCCTGCAATATCTGGTAATTAATGTATAGGGAAAGTATTGGAAACATACCGAAAATCGCAAGTTGAATTTTCGACGGATCCACACGTTTGGGACCTCTAGAATACAAAAAAAAACTATTTTTAACATAAAGTCTGTGTGTGTGTGTGTGTGTGTGTGTGTGTGTGTGTGTGTGTGTCTGCCTGTTCAATGTATGTATACACTCTAACTGAAAAACTAATTGACCGAATTTCTTAAAATTTGGTAGGTAAGTCCTTTGTGGGTGACCTTGGTGCTGATTAGATTTTGATACGATTCTGGATAAAAGAACCTGTCTTTTTTGCGAAATAGCCCGCAAAAAATAACTTTATCACTCTAACTAAAAACCTAATAGACTGAATTTCACAACATTTGGTGGCGAAGTCACCTGTTAGTTACACTGGTGCTGATTAGATTTTGGTACGATTCGAAACACAGGAAGGACCCTTTCTTGCGAACCCTTTCTTGCGAAATGGCAAGCAGAAGTTGTCAAAATTTAAAATAAAAGATTACGTATGCTTAAATATATGGATTAAATACTTGTTTTATACATAATTTTTGACGATGAAAATAATAAGACCAACCCCATTAGTCTAGGACTAGCCGTTCGTGGGATATTGTAGTTTTTCTGCATTTTCTCTACGCCACCTTTCAAAATAAATCCAGTTACCAATGAAAACGGAGATTGAATTTAACCCGCAAATTCAGTGCCATTTAAAATATTTATGCTTATTATTTAGGGAAATAAAGCTCAGTAAAATGAATTATTGAATAAATAAAGAGAACGTGAATATGAGTTTACAGGGAAAGTCACGTGCTACCCACATCAGATTCCCCCCCTCCCTCCTTCTTTCTGTGTTATATTCTTTACCTTAACTTACTCTCAACCACTGTTAATTTTACGGTAGTTTGATGTATGAAATTAACTTTCGAAACCTATTACTATCTTTTGTTATATTATTTTTAATTACTACATGCATCTGTAAGTTTATATCTTTTCAACATTTTCCAACCTAGTTGTAAAGTGTTTATGACATCGTTCATTCTGTCTGTCTGTCTCTCTGTCAGTTCATACGGTAACTGCTTTTAACCTTTTGCTTACGGGTGGGATAGCGACAATCACCGACAATTGACGTCCAGGACGCCAGTGTCTGCAAAGGGGCATCTAACTATTTGGGTTTGGGTATGTGAAATACCTGTCTTTTTGAGAGGTTCTTTGTTTGGGATTGAAGATGTCCCACCCGTAAACAAAAGGTTAAAATGACTTTATCAAAATGAAATTTTAGTTCATTGTTGAGACGATCTGTGGGATATGTGTAAATGGAAATGAATATTTTCACAAAATTAGTTTTGGATTTAACCCAGGTTGAGAAAATGAAATGCATTAAACCCTATTGGACGTAATTTTCCAAACATTTTTTATGCGGAGTTAAAATTCACAAATTGCTTCGAAAATTATAGGAAATATATAAGTTGTCACGTGAAAGGCGTAAAAAATCTTCAACAAAATATGCTCTAGATAGTTCTTTAATAAAATTGAAATAATAATTACACCCATTTTATATGAAGAGATAATGTGACTCGTTCCAATATAAAATGTGGTAACCATTTTTCCCCTGGGTAAAAATCGTCATATTTAAAGATCTCTTAAATTTATATTTATCCGTCATATAACAGCTTTACGTTTGCGTATTATCTGTGTATATAAACTTTGAGCCTACGCAAATTACAATATATTTTATTTTAAATGATCACTAAATTTTGATTATTCCCACAACAACGTCTAATTTCTATAACATGCAGAATGTAAACAAATCAAGCGATTGTAAGATGAGTTGTATAAGAATTGCTGAATTATTTTCACCCCAGATTATTTAGCTCTGGAGTCTAGAACATAAGTGATATGAATGAAATATTCATTGAGTTTACATAGAGATGCATGTCTTTTTATGAAGAAGTTTTAAGTTTCCATATATATTAAATTATTGCAGTACTGTGATGATTTACAAAATACCAGCGCTGAATGTTGTTGTTGTTGAGACCCAGACCGTCCGACCTACCAGAAAGGTGTAAGGTAACTGTATGGGCGGCCGGGAAATGCCACCCAATTTAGACCGGAACCCAGTGGGGGAGGCATCCACAGGGACCGTACCCTCCTTCCCCTACCACCAACCTCTCGGAAGGACTTACGGACCCACATGTTTAACGTGATCGTACTCCGCATGAACACGGCGGCATTTGTGGTAGCGTGCAAATCTAGCGCGCAAACCACGGGGATACCGCACCCGAGATGGCCAACAGCAGGCGGTGTTCCGAGGTGGTCACCCACCAAGTACTAACCGCGCCCGATGCTGCTTGACTTCGGTGATCTAACGAGAACCGGTGTTTTCAGCACGGTACGGCCGTTGGCCTACCAGCGCTGAATGTGTCGCATTTTAGAGATATTTAAAATAATTGCATTTCAGTTGATAAGTGATTCATAATCAATGTTTTATGTATGATAAATCTTTCTGGTTTCCATTACAAGGGTGTGACTATTTCCTCCCTCCTTCATTTTTTTTTCCAACGGTTCATATATTCACTCATGTTTTAAGGGTTCATATATATTTTCACTCAGTTTTATTAACACTTTACAACATAATTGAAAAGTGTTTATGACTTTGTTCATTCATTCTGCCTGTCTGTCTGTCTGTCTGTCTGTCCGTTAGCACGATAACTGCCGTAAAATGACTTAATCAAAATGAAATTTTAGTATGTTGTTCAGACGGTCTGTGGGATCTATGGGAATATAAATTAATAATGTCACCCAATTAGTTTTGGATTGAATCCTGGTTCAAAAAAATGTAATACATTGAACCCTATGCGACCTAATTTTTCAAACATTTTTTAAGCGGATAAAAATTCACAAATTGCTTCGAAATTTCTAGGCAATATTCAAATTATCCATAAAATATATAAAAAAAACTTCAGTAAAATATATCCAGTTTTTTTTTTAAATAAAAATGAATATAATAATTATACCATTTATATGAAGAGATCACATGATCATTATATGAAGTGATCACGTAATCCACTTCAAAATAAAATATGGCATCCATCTTGTGTCAAAATTGTGATTTTTAAAGTTCTTTTCAATTCATATTTAGTGTTGTATCCGTCCTAAAACCTCTTTATTTTTGCTTAAATTCTACGCATCTACATACTAAAACAACACAATTACAATATAGTTGAGCTTAAATGATCAATCAACTTTGATTATTTCTTCAACAAAGCCTAATTTTCACTTATGGAGACTGTAAACACCAAAAGATGTAGAATGAGTTGTGTCAGAATTGCTGCATTTCTTTAAAGCAAAATTATTTAACTCATAGAGTCTGCAATATAGCTGATATGAATGAAACTATCATTGATTTTACACAGAGAAGAAGATGATTCTTCCGATGAAGTTTTAAGCATAGACTTAAATTACTTGTACCTCCATGCTTTTAAGTTTTTAAATAAAATATATTATTATAGTATTGTGATGAATGAAGGGAATGGAAATAACTTTGTGAATGAAATGCTGCTTTTATAGAGAGAGCCAGGCGATTTATATTGGGATGACATCATTTGAATAAAGATAATTTGATTTATATGAAGTGTTAAATATAATAAATTATTGTAGTATTATGATAATTTTAAAAATATTACCAAGAAGTGTATCGCATTTTAGAAATGTTTAAACCAGGCAATTTATATTTAAACGCCGTCATTTGCATGAAGTTCATTTCTTTCGATGAAGTTTTAAGTTTTCAAATATAATAAATTTATGTAGTATTGTGATAATTTCAAAAATGTTGCCGAGGAATGTATCGTGTTTTAGAGATGTTTAATTAACATTGCAGTGAAGTTGGAAAGTGTTTCCTAATCCATGCTTTATGCATGATTGAGCTTTCTTGTTCATTGATATCTCAACTGCCCCTGGTTATAGAAACTCGAAACTTAGACTAAATTTAAGAAGAACTATTTCAAGGCTACCCACAAAATTTTATCAAGTTCCGTTCAGCAGTTCTCCCGTGATGATGAAATAAACAGACAGACATACAGATAGATGGACAGATAAATAGATATATAGAAAGATGGATTTTCAATTTTACTAACACGTTACAACATAGTTGAAAAGTGTTTATGACTTTGTTCATTCTGTCTGTCTGTCCTTTAGCAGGATAACTGCCGTAAAAATGACTTTTTCGAAATGAAATTTTAGTATGTTGTTCAAACGTCCTATGGGTAATATGGGAATATAAATGAATAATATCACCCATTAAGTTTTGGATTTAACCTGGGTTCAAAAAATGAAATATAATGAACCCTATGGGACCTAATTCTTCAAATACATTGTAAGCGAATTTAAAATTCACAAATTGCTTCGGGTGTTTTAAAAAATATTCAAATTATCCCATAACATATATAAAAAAAATTCAGCAAAATATATTCAGTAGTTCTCTAAAAATATTAAAAGAATAATTACACCCTTTTTATGAAAAAGTCATGTCACAATTATATGAACAGATCACGTGACACACCTCAAAATAAAATATGGTATCCATCTTGTCTGAAAATCGCGATTTTTATAGTTGTTTTTAATTCATATGTAATGTTGTATCTGTCCTAAAACCGCTTTATTTTTGCTTAAATTCTGTGCATCTACATACTGAAACAACGCAATTACAATATATTTAATTCTAAATGAATATCAAACTTTGATTATTTCTACAACGAAGCCTAATTTTCACTTACAGAAAATGTAAACACTAAAAGATGTAGAATGAGTTGTATAAGAATTGCTGCATTTCATTAACTAAAAATTAGTTAGCTCATGGAGTCTGCAATATAGCTAATATGAATGAAACGTTCATTGATTTTATACAGAGAACCCAGACGATTTTTTCGATGAAGTTTTAATCATAGAGTTAAATTACTTGTACCTCTATGGTTTTAAGTTTTTAAATAAAATACATTATTATAGTATTGTGGTGAATGAAAGGATTGGAAAAATGTGTAAGAATGAAATGCTGCTTTGATATAGAGACTATTGATAATTCTATGACTTCATTTAAATAAAGTTTATTTGTTTTCGATGAGGTTTTCAAATAAAATAAATTATTGTAGTATTATGATCATTTTAAAAATATCACCGAGGAATGCATCGCATTTTAGAGATGTTTAAACCAGGCAACTCATATTTTAATGCCGTCATTTGAATTAAGTTCATTTTTTTCGATGAAGTTTTAAGTTTTCAAATATAATAAATTAATTAGTATTGCGACAATTTAAAAAATATTACCGAGGAATGTATCGCATTTTAGAGATGTTTGTATAAAATTGCATTGACGTTGGAAAGTGTTTCATAATCAATGCTTTATGCATGATTGATCTTTCTTGTTTATAAGATTCCGTGCGAAGAATGGGTATACTACTGGTACGTTTATAAAATCTAGCGTACGTTTATAAAATCTTTTATAAAAATCTACAAAAAATTTCAACCTACCAAAATATCTGCTTAATAATTTAACATCTACTGAATATGGTAAAACTAATTTCTTGTTAAATCCATTTTAGGATTTTTAACACTTTACAACATAGTTGAAAGTGTTTATGACTTTGTCCATTCTGTCTATCTGTCTGTCTCTCTGTCCGTTAGCACTATGACTGTCGTAAAAATGACTTTATTAAAATGAAATTTTAGTGTGTTGTTAAAGACGATCTGTGGCACCTATGGAAATATAAATGAATAATAACACCCGATTAGTTTTGGAATAAACTCGGGTTGAAAAAATGAAATACATTGAACCCTATGAGACCTAATTCTTCAAACATTTTTTAAGTGAATTCAAAATTCACAAATTGCCTTGAAAGTTATAGGAAAAATTCAAATTATCCCGTATTATATATAAAAAAATCAGCAAAATATATTCAGTAGTTTTCTAAATAAAAATTTAAATAATAATTACACATTTTATATGAAGAGATCACGTGACCCACTTCAAAGTAAAATATGGCATCCATCTTGTGTCAAAATCGTGATCTTTAAAGTCATTTTTAATTTAAATTTAGTGCTGTATCCGTCCTAAAATCGTCTTACTTTTGCTTAAATTCTGTGCATCTACATTCTGAAGCAATGCAATTACAATATATTTGAGTTTAAGTGATAATCTAATTGTGATTGTTTCTACAGCGAAGCCTAATTTTCACTTATGGAGAATGTAAACTCCAAAAGATGTAGGATGTGTTGTATAAAAATTGCTGCATTTCTTTAACACAAATTTATATAGCTCTAGAGTCTGGAATATAGCTGATATTAATGAAACATTCATTGAATTTACATAGAGAAGCAGACGATTTTCTCGATGAAGTTTTAAGCCTAGAGCTAAATTACTTGTACCTCCATGGTTTAAGTTTTTTTAATAAAATAAATTATTGTAGTATTGTGATGAATGAAAGGAATAGAACGAAATTTATGAATGAAATTCTGCTTTTATATAGAGAGCCAGGCGATGACGTCATTTAAATAAAGTTCATTTGTTTTCAATGAAGTTTTCAAATATAATAAATTATTGTAGTATTGTGACAATTTAAAAATATTGCCGAGGAATGTATCGCATTTTATAGATGTTTAAATAAAATTACATTGCAGTTGGAAAGTGTTTTATTACCAATGCTTTATGCAAGATTGATCTTTCTTGTTTAGCATTCTGAGTCTTTTAGTACAGCTTTCTTGATATCGTACAGAAGAAAAGTTACTACTCCGATTAAATGTAATCTAATATTATGACTACGTTTCAGACGTCAAATCTATAAGATACGCAGCAGCCTTAAGTTATGCTCTTTCTCTTCTTTTATTTATGTGCTTTTGCAGTTGGTATAGTCACATGTATGTCAATAAAAGTTGTTTTTGGAACGTCAAGGAACACTGTAGATGGTTGCCTCTTCATATTGTATCTAGATATCGACTTAAACCTCGTAACCCGTTTCGTTCTCTTTGCCGATATACTACCACAACTGGTGATCCGGTTTATGTAAGTATAGCATTGCTCTGAGTGGGACTTTCATTATAGTATACATTTCCGACTGAGCTTTACGTTGTGATATACGTAAAGGGTGCTATTTATAACACGGCATTTTACGGTAGAGAACATTCAATTCAATATTTTGCTGTTATATTTCATTGGGAATTAATAACTCAAGAGTTGCAATACGTCATGAATTGCAACTCAGATTTATTTCTAGTAGTTGTGATTATGGGGCATTTGTGATCAATGCAAACTCATATTTGAAGTAATCAATAGGTATAGTTTTACACTATGAGCTTGTAATTTGTTTCTGTGTATTATGAATGAGTCGAATGGTACCAGAACTCAGGAAGTAAATGTTTCTTTCATAGATTTACATCTTTTTTTTTCATTTTGGAACTCTAATGCTAAATTATGGGTATTATGATGTGAAAGTTCTTACATTATGGAACATTCCAACGAATGATATATGCGCGGTGCTGGTGCGCGGGCTAGCAGATTTGCTAAGACACGAGTGTTTCTGTTTTGCTGTTGGACGTGCCTGATACTGCTGATTGCAAAATTTCATCAGGACGACTCAGCGGAATTCGGATATTCAGAAACTCACAAAATAAAGAAAAAGTCAGAAGATTTATTTCCTGCACTAACAGCACTAAGTAAGCGTCAGCCCACATTTTTTCACGTTCTATACTACTAACGGTAATATATTTCCTGTCTAATTAATTTCTGACTATTAATTACTTTTGAATTTATGTTCAGAAGACAGTTTTCATGGCATTTTCTTTTGTCCCAGGTTGAGATATCAATCGTAGGTGCTGATTTACGCAGCAACTTGCCGTTAGTAATTGATATTGAAAATCCGCAGCACGCTATGTGCTGATTTTACAACAATTGCACGGACATCACAAATCCGTGTTTAAAAAGGGGATCAGCGGTACATGATATGACGGATTACATGATAACCAGAGGCCCTCCAGTTTGTTCCAAACAACGATGTCACGAATTCAAGAGTTTAATTCTTCAGTCGACCAAGCATTATTCAACCCTCAAAGTGTTTGAATCGAACACAATTTTAAACATATTTCCCACTACCAAAGCCATTTCTATAGTACTATTCTGCTATTTAACCAATATCGCCAGGCTGTCTCCAAATAACACAATTATCAAATAGGACACATTTGGAATTAAGCGTTTGTTAATTGTTCAATTCATTCAATAAATGAATTTAACGGTTGGAGAGAAAAATATGTAGAAATTTGAAGTATCTTCTTACTGAAGTGCACATGAAGATAACTAACTGGAATAACAGAACTACAGACCAATTTGAACTATATTCTGCATATTAAATTTAAACATGTTAAATAATATTTATCCATAGCATTTGTGACATTTATACTGAACATATTTTAAAGAGTTATATAGCTGTTAAAAATTAAAGCATTGAATTCCCCCCCCAATATATATATATATATATATATATATATATATATATATATATACAGGATGATTAAAAAAAACTCTGCCGATATATGAACCCCTAATGATCATACCGTTCAAGGAAACGGAAAGAAATTTCGGATGCAGGTATTTTAAGGTATGCGCTCAAAAGTGTTGTGAAACAACAATAGTCCTGCTCTCAGTTAGGGTTACAGTGACACATTTTCGAAATTTTCAAATGGCAACACCTACTTTTTTTTATTGGAATGTGATCTTCACGGTAAAAAATCATAAATGGCATTGAAACTGTACCTGCTGCAAGAAAAACGCCAGCGCTAGTCTGAGACTAAGAAAATGATGAAAACAAGTATGGCCGTACCCCAGTACACGAATTTCTGTTCCATTGACGTCACATCCCACACCGTGTGTCGGCTCAGAACCCAGCCATCTGAATCTTCTTTAAAAGGAGAAGAAGAGACCAAGGTATGCAGATTTTCAGGTTCGGCATAAGACAGAGTCATGGCTAACGTCATCGCCTTAGTAGAAAAAAAAAAGGCATTGTGATTTGAGTGTGTTGTGATATAACTGCTCAAGGGACTTAATTGACCATGAGATTCACTAAGCAGTCATACCACAACCTCTGATTAAGACGGTCGCTCACATGCAATTAAATGGGGAACTTAATTAAATTTTAATAACTTTAATGAATGGGACCGTATAGTGAGGAATAGAATTTTGAATAAAGAATACAATTAAATTGCGTTGTATATAAAAATTAAATTAAACTATACATGCATGTGAGCGCCTAAAAAAAAATCATTTTCTACCAAAAAAAAATATTAATAAATCATTAAATTAAAATTACAAAAATCATTTTATTTTATTTAAGTAGCGTACCTTATCTT
Organism: Amaurobius ferox; assembly: GCA_951213105.1. NCBI lineage: Eukaryota > Metazoa > Arthropoda > Arachnida > Araneae > Amaurobiidae > Amaurobius > Amaurobius ferox. The sequence continues at coordinate 55,223,032 of OX578148.1, read as the reverse complement.
CAACCTGAAAAAAAAGCAATCGTAAATTTTATGGTGTTGCAACAACTTTAAATACAGCTAGTAATAAAATTGTGATCAATCAATCATTAGTTCGTGAAATCTAACAAATCTAAATTGTTTTTAGGTCAGTAGTAAAGAAAGGGGCGTTCTGCAACAAAGGCGGAGCAATGCGGAGCGCGGAGCAAAATGGCCGCCATCTTGGATTTTCGTAATCCTGGACGGGGGTGTAAAAGGGGGGAGAGAATGAAAAAAGGTGGGGGTAAAAATTTTGGAGAAACTTTTTGTCGGGTGGCAACGATGTCGTAGTCTTGTACGAGGGGTTGAGGGGGAAATAAATTTTTGGAATGAGATTTTTCCAAGTATAGGAGAAACTTTTTTCAGGTTGGCAACACCTCCGCCTCTGCAACGAAGGCGGAGCAGTACCATCAGCGTCCCCTAGCGGCGGAAAGTGGAACTATCGGGGATGGAACTTAGAAATATTGTGTTGTTTCGGTTGCCATAGCAACACATGTGGCAGATAAACTTTTTTCAGGGTGGCAACACCTCCGCCTCTGCGACGAAGGCGGAGCAGTGCCGCCAGCGCCCCCTAGCGACAGAAAGTAGAATTAAAATTGGGATTTTTTTCTTTTTTTTTTTAAAATGAATTAAGTACGAAATATTCGTATTTTTTTCTTATATTTTTTCACAAATGTAAGTTTTTTACTTTTCAAAAACCACACTTGTGCCGTTTTCTCTATGGAAATTAACATAGGTTTTCGCACTTGTGCTATTTTTTAACGTTTTTTCACAAAAACATACTTTTTACTAACAAAATTTCGTAAATGCAAGTTTTTTTCTTATATTTTTTCGCAAATGTAAGTTTTTTACTTTTCAAAAACCACACTTGTGCCGTTTTCTCTATGGAAATTAACATAGGTTTTCACACTTGTGCTATTTTTTAACGTTTTTTCACAAAAACGCGATTTTTACTAACAAAATTTCGTAAATGCAAGTTTTTTTTCTTATATTTTTTCGCAAATGTAAGTTTTTTACTTTTCAAAAACCACACTTGTGCCGTTTTCTCTATGGAAATTAACCTAGGTTTTCACACTTGTGCTATTTTTTAACGTTTTTTCACAAAAACATACTTTTTACTAACAAAATTTCGTAAATGCAAGTTTTTTTCTTATATTTTTTCGCAAATGTAAGTTTTTTACTTTTCAAAAACCACACTTGTGCCGTTTTCTCTATGGAAATTAACATAGGTTTTCACACTTGTGCTATTTTTTAACGTTTTTTCACAAAAACGCGATTTTTACTAACAAAATTTCGTAAATGCAAGTTTTTTTTCTTATATTTTTTCGCAAATGTAAGTTTTTTACTTTTCAAAAACCACACTTGTGCCGTTTTCTCTATGGAAATTAACATAGGTTTTCACACTTGTGCTATTTTTTAACGTTTTTTCACAAAAACATACTTTTTACTAACAAAATTTCGTAAATGCAAGTTTTTTTCTTATATTTTTTCGCAAATGTAAGTTTTTTACTTTTCAAAAACCGCACTTGTGCCGTTTTCTCTATGGGAATTAACATAGGTTTTCACACTTGTGCTATTTTTTAACGTTTTTTCACAAAAACGCGATTTTTACTAACAAAATTTCGTAAATGCAAGTTTTTTTCTTATATTTTTTCGCAAATGTAAGTTTTTTACTTTTCAAAAACCGCACTTGTGCCGTTTTCTCTATGGGAATTAACATAGGTTTTCGCACTTGTGCTATTTTTTAACGTTTTTTCACAAAAACATACTTTTTACTTGTAAAAAACTAACAAAAACGTGTTTTTAAAGTAGCAGAATCGCGTGAATTGGTATTTTAAAGTAGCAGAATCGCGTGAATTGGTGTTTTAAAGTAGTAGAATCGCGTGAATTGGTGTTTTAAAGTAGCAGAATCGCGTGAATTGGTGTTTTAAAGTAGTAGAATCGCGTGAATTGGTGTTTTAAAGTAGCAGAATCGCGTGAATTGATGTTTTAAAGTAGCAGAATCGCGTGAATTGGTGTTTTAGAGTAGCAGAATCGCGTGAATTGGGTGTATAGGAGGGGTGTGTTTCCCCAACCGGTCTTAAAGTTTAAAAAATTTAAAAAATAAATATTTTCAATAAATATGGGGGTACCTTTCAATCTTAACATGTTTTAAATAATCGTGAAAGTTTGCTTATGCCTAAAATACTTGAGTGTTATGAATCTTACAAGTTAATTAAAGGGTGATAATTAAATTAGTGTTATGAATCTTGCAAGTTAATTAAAGGATGATAATTAAATAAAATCTTAAATTTAAATAATAACAGATACCAATGTCTGTATATATATGTTTTTACAAGTGTATACTACCATAGGAGTTTCTTTAAACCAACATGTTTTAGCATGTGTGTTATTTTACAAGTGTATACTACCATAGGAGTTTCTTTAAACCCACATGGTTTAATATGTGCGCTATTTTATACATGTGTTATTTCTTTATACCAACATGTTTTAATATGTGTGCTATTTTATGCATGTGTATACTACCATAGGAGTTTCTTTAAACCAACATGGTTTAATACGTGTATCATTTTACAAGTGTACTACTCCCATAGGCTACCATAGGGGTACCTTTCAATCTTAACCTGTTTTAAAAATAAATATTTAAAAAACCCCACATACTAATTTGTTTATAGGAGTGTGCTATTTTATACGTGTGTGAGAGTATCTTTAAATCCCATCATGTTTTAAAAACCGCACGACAGACCCGAAGGCTTAGTGCAGCAAAGTGTGTGGTTAGTTAGTGTAATGTATGTAAGTGAATTATTTTAATTTTTAATTGTGGTCCCACCTCCACCCGCTAATTTAAACTGGATAAAAAACAACAAGTGTTTAATATCTAATGTAAATCGACGCCACAATTTAACTGTGATTCTCAAATGAATACCGCAGAGTCCATTAAATCACGATGACAGATCTACCCCTCCCCACCTCGTGTGAATGTGGATAGTTACATCGTATGGCCAGTGCGGGAAAGATGAGGATACTGCTAACAGAGCGTGGTTCTGTATCTGGATATAACTTTAGGCTATTTGCCGCGTTGGGTTTGGCCGACTGTATAGAACCGCTCTCGCTGCTATTGTTAACATCTGTGGTGGGGGACAGTTTTTACGAGCTCATAGAATGCTTGTGTTGTTAGATTAAAAAGACGCCACTAAATATCATTGTATTCTCAGCTGGGAGAGGCTCTTTTAAAGAAGTTCTTATTAAATTTTAACATGTTTTAAAAAGAATCCTTCATTCATTAGTGTTATGAATCTCACAAGTTAATTAAAGGCTATTAATTAAATTAATTGATTAAGTATTGAATGCCTGTATACCGGGAGCATGTCAAAGACATGTCAAGGGGTATGTCAAAGCGTACCAAGGGTGTACCAAAGGAGTATGCTAAAGACATGACAAGGTCTACACTATCCCTCTGCTATATCACGGTTACGAAGTGAACTGCGAGAATCTTGTAGGATGTAGGGGTATGCCAAGAGGATCGAACATGAATTTTAAGAATGTGCCGCTTTTTGCGTTTTTTTCACAAAAAGTTTTCAAAACGTTAAAAAAACAACAAAAATGTGTGTTTTTTCAACAAGTTGAAGTTTTGGAGTTGTTGGATTTCTCTATGGGAATTAACATGGGTTTTCACACTTTTGCGAATTTTTTAGAAAAAAAATGTGGTTTTTTGCAAAAATGCGGCCAAAAATGTGTTTTTTGCAAAACGCGGAATCGGCCGATTTTTTTTCAAACTGTCGGATTTCTCTATGGGAATTAACATAGGTTTTCACACTTTTGCAATTTTTTGAAAGAAAATGTGCGTTTTTGCAAAAATGCGGCCAAAAAAGCGTGTTTTTAAAGTAGCAGAATCGCGTGAATTGGGTGTATAGGAGGGGTGTGTTTCTCCAGCCAGTCTTGTAGTTTAAAAAATTTTAAAAATAAATATTTTCAATAAATATTTTAAATAAATATTTTAAATAATCGTGAAAGTGTGCTTATGTCCAAAATACTTGAGTGTTATGAATCTCACAAGTTAATGAAAGGATGATAATTAAATAAAGTCTTGGAGTTTAAATAATAGCAGATACCAATGGCTGTATGCACATGTTTTTACAAGTGTACTACTACTACCATAGGGGGTTTCTTTAAACCAGCATGTTTTAATACGTGCCATTATTCTAAGAGGGAGAAACACCTAATATGGTGATACATATGACACACGCGCTCAGCGCTTACCGAGGGTTTTATGAATAATGCACATAAGCAGCATATAACATTAGGAAGGGAATATTAGAAAAATTTTTAAAGATAGGACTTTAGATTTCGGAACTAAATGAGATATCAAGAAACATTTAAAGGGGATGAAAACATCTAATGAGGCGGAATGGGGGTGTACTTACCTAAGATACCCAGCACTGAAATTATTCACTAAGATAAATTTTTTTTTTTTTTTAAAGTAAAGACTTCAGAAATTTCACATAAAAGGCAATTCATACTAGTTTTTAAAGAAATGAAAACGCCCGGCGAGATGACTTAGAATGAATACAACGCCGATATATATAACAGTGAAAATAAAACTTAAATATAGTTTAAAGACTGCACTTCAAATTTCAAAGTAAATGTACATACCCAGAAACTTTTAATGGACTAGTATAATACACATACTCGATATAACAGTTAAATGACGAACTAAGAATAATTTATAAGTATGTAACTTTGGATTTTTTTAGTTAAATAGAGATTTCAGCTAATTTTTAGAGGGATAGAAAGGTATACTAAAGGGTGTACAACAAATTTTTAGAAGGGATTTAGGGAATTTGCTAGCTAAATAGGGATTTCCACTACTTTTTAAAGGGATATAAAGACATACTAAAGGGTATACAGCAAATTTTTAGAGGGGACTTTGAGAATTTTTTAGCTAAATAGGGATTTCTACTAACTTTTAAGGAATAGTAACACGTACTGAAGAGTATAGAGCGTAATCATTACTAACACCTAGTGCTAAAATGAGGAATTAGAGTAATATTTTGGGGATGGGACTTTAGATTTTTTAAGTAAATGTTATGTTTAAAAACTTGTAAAGTAGCGTAAATACCTACTAAGATGACATATGCGATACACATAGCCAATACATAGTTATTAAATAGGGAAAAGCTAAGATGGCTTTTTAGAATAACACCTAAAATTTTTTCTAACTAAGCGCAATATATCAACACTTAAAGCGGACGAATACGAAGATTCAGACGGCATGTGTGATACACATCGCGGGCACATAATAGTTAAATGTTAATTTAAGTAAGTTTTTAAGGATAGAACTCTGAATTTTTTGGGTAAATGAGATGTTTAAGAACATTTAAAGAGTCAAAAACATCTAATAAGGCGGTATGAGATGATTTCATCATCATCAGATAACAGCGAAATGGGGATACTACAAATATTTTAAAGGGGAATCCTTAAAATTTCTAAGTAAATAACCTTTAAAGGGGTGAAAAATATATAGTGAAGTTGTGTAGATAATACAGATCATCGACATTCTAAAACAGACAAGACATGTCTATACAAGATAAAAAATGTTGTACGTTGATATAAACATACATTATTCTATGTAGCAATGTAATACATACCCCAAGATTTATATAAAGTAATTGCGAATACATTATACCAATCCCATCAGAAATCAGCTAAAATAATAAAATTACCAAGCTGAATAATATATCTAGGTACTAAAACCCCAACAAACTACATTAAATTGATAAAAATCTTAACTAAATAAAATAATGAAGCTGTAACATACTATAAAAATACTAAGTTTAATAAAATAATAGAATAAAATCATATTAAAGCAAGTACTTACATGTTCAATCCGACTCAAAATGCTACATTAGGTGTAGGCCGATGAATAATGACAGATATAACATCTCCAGCTTTACCAACTTAAACCGACATATTCCCAGAGCAACTTGAAACGCGTCTTGACAGCACGAAATCCACAGCAGAAGTGATAAAATCGATACTTCAACGACACCCCCTACACGACAAGGTCACATCAAGGTCATATCATGGTTACAGTTAAACTATGGTATAAAATAGAATCACATGTTAAAAAATAATAGATTTTAGTAAAATAATTAAAGAAAATCCCTCTGTGATTATGAATGACCTGTCTATATTTACCGTGTGTGTGTGTGTACGTGTGTATGTGTGTGTGTGTGTGTGCGTGCGTGTGTGTGTGTGTGTGTGTGTGTGTGTGTGTGTGTGTGTGTGTGTGTAATTATACCTTAAAAAGCTATATATCTGTAGTATCCCAACGGATACTAATATTTGTTTTTCAAACTTAGAAAAACTTTATTTCAGTTGCACTTATTTTAAGTGTAATTAAAAAAAAGTTTTAACTAAATGTGTAAGACAAATATTAGTATCCGTTGGGATACTACAGATATATAGCTTTTTAAGGTATAATTACACACACACACACACACACACACACACACACACACACACACACACACGCACGCCGCACACACACACACACACATACACACGTACACACACACACACGGTAAATATAGACAGGTCATTCATAATCACAGAGGGATTTTCTTTAATTATTTTACTAAAATCTATTATTTTTTAACATGTGATTCTATTTTATACCATAGTTTAACTGTAACCATGATATGACCTTGATGTGACCTTGTCGTGTAGGGGGTGTCGTTGAAGTATCGATTTTATCACTTCTGCTGTGGATTTCGTGCTGTCAAGACGCGTTTCAAGTTGCTCTGGGAATATGTCGGTTTAAGTTGGTAAAGCTGGAGATGTTATATCTGTCATTATTCATCGGCCTACACCTAATGTAGCATTTTGAGTCGGATTGAACATGTAAGTACTTGCTTTAATATGATTTTATTCTATTATTTTATTAAACTTAGTATTTTTATAGTATGTTACAGCTTCATTATTTTATTTAGTTAAGATTTTTATCAATTTAATGTAGTTTGTTGGGGTTTTAGTACCTAGATATATTATTCAGCTTGGTAATTTTATTATTTTAGCTGATTTCTGATGGGATTGGTATAATGTATTCGCAATTACTTTATATAAATCTTGGGGTATGTATTACATTGCTACATAGAATAATGTATGTTTATATCAACGTACAACATTTTTTATCTTGTATAGACATGTCTTGTCTGTTTTAGAATGTCGATGATCTGTATTATCTACACAACTTCACTATATATTTTTCACCCCTTTAAAGGTTATTTACTTAGAAATTTTAAGGATTCCCCTTTAAAATATTTGTAGTATCCCCATTTCGCTGTTATCTGATGATGATGAAATCATCTCATACCGCCTTATTAGATGTTTTTGACTCTTTAAATGTTCTTAAACATCTCATTTACCCAAAAAATTCAGAGTTCTATCCTTAAAAACTTACTTAAATTAACATTTAACTATTATGTGCCCGCGATGTGTATCACACATGCCGTCTGAATCTTCGTATTCGTCCGCTTTAAGTGTTGATATATTGCGCTTAGTTAGAAAAAATTTTAGGTGTTATTCTAAAAAGCCATCTTAGCTTTTCCCTATTTAATAACTATGTATTGGCTATGTGTATCGCATATGTCATCTTAGTAGGTATTTACGCTACTTTACAAGTTTTTAAACATAACATTTACTTAAAAAATCTAAAGTCCCATCCCCAAAATATTACTCTAATTCCTCATTTTAGCACTAGGTGTTAGTAATGATTACGCTCTATACTCTTCAGTACGTGTTACTATTCCTTAAAAGTTAGTAGAAATCCCTATTTAGCTAAAAAATTCTCAAAGTCCCCTCTAAAAATTTGCTGTATACCCTTTAGTATGTCTTTATATCCCTTTAAAAAGTAGTGGAAATCCCTATTTAGCTAGCAAATTCCCTAAATCCCTTCTAAAAATTTGTTGTACACCCTTTAGTATACCTTTCTATCCCTCTAAAAATTAGCTGAAATCTCTATTTAACTAAAAAAATCCAAAGTTACATACTTATAAATTATTCTTAGTTCGTCATTTAACTGTTATATCGAGTATGTGTATTATACTAGTCCATTAAAAGTTTCTGGGTATGTACATTTACTTTGAAATTTGAAGTGCAGTCTTTAAACTATATTTAAGTTTTATTTTCACTGTTATATATATCGGCGTTGTATTCATTCTAAGTCATCTCGCCGGGCGTTTTCATTTCTTTAAAAACTAGTATGAATTGCCTTTTATGTGAAATTTCTGAAGTCTTTACTTTAAAAAAAAAAAAAAAATTATCTTAGTGAATAATTTCAGTGCTGGGTATCTTAGGTAAGTACACCCCCATTCCGCCTCATTAGATGTTTTCATCCCCTTTAAATGTTTCTTGATATCTCATTTAGTTCCGAAATCTAAAGTCCTATCTTTAAAAAATTTTCTAATATTCCCTTCCTAATGTTATATGCTGCTTATGTGCATTATTCATAAAACCCTCGGTAAGCGCTGAGCGCGTGTGTCATATGTATCACCATATTAGGTGTTTCTCCCTCTTAGAATAATGGCACGTATTAAAACATGCTGGTTTAAAGAAACCCCCTATGGTAGTAGTAGTACACTTGTAAAAACATGTGCATACAGCCATTGGTATCTGCTATTATTTAAACTCCAAGACTTTATTTAATTATCATCCTTTCATTAACTTGTGAGATTCATAACACTCAAGTATTTTGGACATAAGCACACTTTCACGATTATTTAAAATATTTATTTAAAATATTTATTGAAAATATTTATTTTTAAAATTTTTTAAACTACAAGACTGGCTGGAGAAACACACCCCTCCTATACACCCAATTCACGCGATTCTGCTACTTTAAAAACACGCTTTTTTGGCCGCATTTTTGCAAAAACGCACATTTTCTTTCAAAAAATTGCAAAAGTGTGAAAACCTATGTTAATTCCCATAGAGAAATCCGACAGTTTGAAAAAAATCGGCCGATTCCGCGTTTTGCAAAAAACACATTTTTGGCCGCATTTTTGCAAAAAACCACATTTTTTTTCTAAAAAATTCGCAAAAGTGTGAAAACCCATGTTAATTCCCATAGAGAAATCCAACAACTCCAAAACTTCAACTTGTTGAAAAAACACACATTTTTGTTGTTTTTTTAACGTTTTGAAAACTTTTTGTGAAAAAAACGCAAAAAGCGGCACATTCTTAAAATTCATGTTCGATCCTCTTGGCATACCCCTACATCCTACAAGATTCTCGCAGTTCACTTCGTAACCGTGATATAGCAGAGGGATAGTGTAGACCTTGTCATGTCTTTAGCATACTCCTTTGGTACACCCTTGGTACGCTTTGACATACCCCTTGACATGTCTTTGACATGCTCCCGGTATACAGGCATTCAATACTTAATCAATTAATTTAATTAATAGCCTTTAATTAACTTGTGAGATTCATAACACTAATGAATGAAGGATTCTTTTTAAAACATGTTAAAATTTAATAAGAACTTCTTTAAAAGAGCCTCTCCCAGCTGAGAATACAATGATATTTAGTGGCGTCTTTTTAATCTAACAACACAAGCATTCTATGAGCTCGTAAAAACTGTCCCCCACCACAGATGTTAACAATAGCAGCGAGAGCGGTTCTATACAGTCGGCCAAACCCAACGCGGCAAATAGCCTAAAGTTATATCCAGATACAGAACCACGCTCTGTTAGCAGTATCCTCATCTTTCCCGCACTGGCCATACGATGTAACTATCCACATTCACACGAGGTGGGGAGGGGTAGATCTGTCATCGTGATTTAATGGACTCTGCGGTATTCATTTGAGAATCACAGTTAAATTGTGGCGTCGATTTACATTAGATATTAAACACTTGTTGTTTTTTATCCAGTTTAAATTAGCGGGTGGAGGTGGGACCACAATTAAAAATTAAAATAATTCACTTACATACATTACACTAACTAACCACACACTTTGCTGCACTAAGCCTTCGGGTCTGTCGTGCGGTTTTTAAAACATGATGGGATTTAAAGATACTCTCACACACGTATAAAATAGCACACTCCTATAAACAAATTAGTATGTGGGGTTTTTTAAATATTTATTTTTAAAACAGGTTAAGATTGAAAGGTACCCCTATGGTAGCCTATGGGAGTAGTACACTTGTAAAATGATACACGTATTAAACCATGTTGGTTTAAAGAAACTCCTATGGTAGTATACACATGCATAAAATAGCACACATATTAAAACATGTTGGTATAAAGAAATAACACATGTATAAAATAGCGCACATATTAAACCATGTGGGTTTAAAGAAACTCCTATGGTAGTATACACTTGTAAAATAACACACATGCTAAAACATGTTGGTTTAAAGAAACTCCTATGGTAGTATACACTTGTAAAAACATATATATACAGACATTGGTATCTGTTATTATTTAAATTTAAGATTTTATTTAATTATCATCCTTTAATTAACTTGCAAGATTCATAACACTAATTTAATTATCACCCTTTAATTAACTTGTAAGATTCATAACACTCAAGTATTTTAGGCATAAGCAAACTTTCACGATTATTTAAAACATGTTAAGATTGAAAGGTACCCCCATATTTATTGAAAATATTTATTTTTTAAATTTTTTAAACTTTAAGACCGGTTGGGGAAACACACCCCTCCTATACACCCAATTCACGCGATTCTGCTACTCTAAAACACCAATTCACGCGATTCTGCTACTTTAAAACATCAATTCACGCGATTCTGCTACTTTAAAACACCAATTCACGCGATTCTACTACTTTAAAACACCAATTCACGCGATTCTGCTACTTTAAAACACCAATTCACGCGATTCTACTACTTTAAAACACCAATTCACGCGATTCTGCTACTTTAAAATACCAATTCACGCGATTCTGCTACTTTAAAAACACGTTTTTGTTAGTTTTTTACAAGTAAAAAGTATGTTTTTGTGAAAAAACGTTAAAAAATAGCACAAGTGCGAAAACCTATGTTAATTCCCATAGAGAAAACGGCACAAGTGCGGTTTTTGAAAAGTAAAAAACTTACATTTGCGAAAAAATATAAGAAAAAAACTTGCATTTACGAAATTTTGTTAGTAAAAATCGCGTTTTTGTGAAAAAACGTTAAAAAATAGCACAAGTGTGAAAACCTATGTTAATTCCCATAGAGAAAACGGCACAAGTGCGGTTTTTGAAAAGTAAAAAACTTACATTTGCGAAAAAATATAAGAAAAAAACTTGCATTTACGAAATTTTGTTAGTAAAAAGTATGTTTTTGTGAAAAAACGTTAAAAAATAGCACAAGTGTGAAAACCTATGTTAATTTCCATAGAGAAAACGGCACAAGTGTGGTTTTTGAAAAGTAAAAAACTTACATTTGCGAAAAAATATAAGAAAAAAAAACTTGCATTTACGAAATTTTGTTAGTAAAAATCGCGTTTTTGTGAAAAAACGTTAAAAAATAGCACAAGTGTGAAAACCTATGTTAATTTCCATAGAGAAAACGGCACAAGTGTGGTTTTTGAAAAGTAAAAAACTTACATTTGCGAAAAAATATAAGAAAAAAACTTGCATTTACGAAATTTTGTTAGTAAAAAGTATGTTTTTGTGAAAAAACGTTAAAAAATAGCACAAGTGTGAAAACCTAGGTTAATTTCCATAGAGAAAACGGCACAAGTGTGGTTTTTGAAAAGTAAAAAACTTACATTTGCGAAAAAATATAAGAAAAAAAACTTGCATTTACGAAATTTTGTTAGTAAAAATCGCGTTTTTGTGAAAAAACGTTAAAAAATAGCACAAGTGTGAAAACCTATGTTAATTTCCATAGAGAAAACGGCACAAGTGTGGTTTTTGAAAAGTAAAAAACTTACATTTGCGAAAAAATATAAGAAAAAAACTTGCATTTACGAAATTTTGTTAGTAAAAAGTATGTTTTTGTGAAAAAACGTTAAAAAATAGCACAAGTGCGAAAACCTATGTTAATTTCCATAGAGAAAACGGCACAAGTGTGGTTTTTGAAAAGTAAAAAACTTACATTTGTGAAAAAATATAAGAAAAAAATACGAATATTTCGTACTTAATTCATTTTAAAAAAAAAAAGAAAAAAATCCCAATTTTAATTCTACTTTCTGTCGCTAGGGGGCGCTGGCGGCACTGCTCCGCCTTCGTCGCAGAGGCGGAGGTGTTGCCACCCTGAAAAAAGTTTATCTGCCACAGGTGTTGCTATGGCAACCGAAACAACACAATATTTCTAAGTTCCATCCCCGATAGTTCCACTTTCCGCCGCTAGGGGACGCTGATGGTACTGCTCCGCCTTCGTTGCAGAGGCGGAGGTGTTGCCAACCTGAAAAAAGTTTCTCCTATACTTGGAAAAATCTCATTCCAAAAATTTATTTCCCCCTCAACCCCTCGTACAAGACTACGACATCGTTGCCACCCGACAAAAAGTTTCTCCAAAATTTTTACCCCCACCTTTTTTCATTCTCTCCCCCCTTTTACACCCCCGTCCAGGATTACGAAAATCCAAGATGGCGGCCATTTTGCTCCGCATTGCTCCGCCTTTGTTGCAGAACGCCCCTTTCTTTACTACTTAGGTCCATAAAATGATGTTCACAAAATACGCTCTGATACAGTTATAAATGTTCTTTATTAAATTCAACAGAAAAAAGATAATTTCCACAATTTATCTATGGATGATGAACAACATTTTATTAAATCTCAATCTCTTAGGTGATATCTATTAGTTTATGTAAAATAAAACTTTTTTTTTTTCAAATGGCCAGGCACTTTGACCTTCGTCACTCGCCATTATTACAGCGGCCAGACTGTGAACCATTTAGACGTCCATTGACTTTGCCCCAGACGCACCAAAAGGGGGCGCATCACATTACGAACACAACACAAACATCCATGCCTTACGTGGGGCTCGAATCCACAACGTGACGGTCGAGCGATTTCTACGGAAAGGCTCGTCTTGATCACTCGACAACCACGTCGGCTGTAAAATAGAACCGTTGGATATGGTATCAAGAATCATATATATATAGATGAATAGATAATTTTCTTTTACAGCAGCATATAATCAAAATCTTCAGCACTTGTATGTTATATATTATATTTAGATGGAATATGTATGATATCAAGAATCATATATAGATGAATAGATGAAATTTTTTTACTATAGCACATAATCAAAAAATTTTCAGCACGTGTATGTTATATATTATATATATATAGATGGAATATGTATGATATCAAGAATCATATATAGATGAATAGATGAAATTTTTACTATAGCACATATTCACATAATCTTCATAAAATTGAGAATGATTCTCATTTTCAATTACTCTTAAGATTCAATTCTCAATAATAATAAAAAACACTATTAGTATTTATATACTTGCTGCCGATCAAGAAGGATAAAAAAAGCTCCTTATGTAAATAAGAAATGGTTGAGTCCGCCATACCTTTTTCTAGACAAAGATGAACCCCACCAACAGCTTTTCAAAAACCGACCGTCACACTCTACAAATTTTCAAGAGAAAAAGAGTCAGCATAAAATCTTCCCCCTCTCTCAAGTCATTCGCAAGTATGAGAGGGAAGATCCAAAAAGGGGTTGACTCAACCCAAGCGATCCACATTACTGTATCCTCCATAAACTAAAACCCTACCAACTGCCAGAAAGGGGATACTACTATTCAGCCATAGACAAAAGAGGCGTTCCCAGTGAATGAAATAAACATGGGTGAATAGCAGCGTGTTTATAATTTAATTTAGAAATGAGACAATTGGCCTATCATTGAATATAAAACAAAAATCAATTTTGAATAAGATAATTTTGAATAATAAATTAAAACTAAAATAAAATAATTAAGTTAAAAATAATAAAATAGTTAATGAATAATAAAAAAATTTTAATTTTGAAAAATAAAATAATAACGTGTTGTGACGTATCACGACAGAGTGCCGCTTGCTTTCTTGCACTTTGGCTTGGCAAACATGACGCTTACAGTGAAACAACGAGGTGAAATGGTAAAATTCTATTACTTGGATAGGCAAAGTGTCTCAGAGGCATTGCGTGGCTACCGCACAAACCATCGGCTAAGACGAGGCCCCTGTTCTGTACAAGCTGTACGGGACTTGATATGCAAATTTGAAGACACTGGTTGCACATGCGATCGATCTTGGCCTGGACGACCTTCCATTCCTCTCGAGTTTGTTGCAGAAGTACATGATAAGCGAAGGTCGTATTGCAAGTACACGCGGTGTTTCACACGTGCTGGATTTGCCACATTCTACGATCCGGAAGATTCTGTGCTCTGTTCTCCATATGTTTTCGTATCGGTTCCAGCGTGTCCAGATGTTACAAGCGGGTGATAACCAACTGCGCTTTGATTTTGCTAATAAATTCCTCATCCTGTATGACGATGATAGCAGATGGCCTTTACGCATTCGGTGGACGGAACAAAACGTGCAGAGGATTTCGATTGCGTTTACGTATTTTGATTGTAACAATGTCTCGCCGAAGAATTCATGGCCACTACGAGCATATGAAGGTTTGTAAGAAGGCTTGCGGTTGGACTACATGTGGCTGGATGGGCACTCCTGTGAATCGCTTGGCATCTAGGTAGGAGATATGCAGCAATTAGGTGACGTTGGCAGGAGTGGTTGCGGAATGGCTGGTTTCAGCGACAAGTGAGCAGCGGACGGCTTAGAGCAACGACAGAACAGGAAGAAGCAGCGATTGTCAGAGCAGCTGTGACAGCACGAAATTTGTCGTTATCAACCATCCAACGTGTGACAAGCACGGAAGTGACCACTCGGACCATTAATAGAAGAATACGGGAGAGGAATCTATACTCGCGATGTCCATTATACCGCCTGCAACTGACCAGTATGTACCGTCAACAGCGATTGCAATGGTGCCGGGCCCGATGAAAGCGGAATTGTTCGTGTTGGGAACAAATTGTTTTTAGTGATGAGTCCCGTTTAGAACTGAGTCACGGCGACCAACACAGATGTATCTATAGACAGCCCGGACATCGTCAGGATCCTGTTCTTACTGTCACACACCACACGATCCGGCAACAGGTAATTATGTTGTGGGGTGCCATTTCATTTGATAGCCAGACCCATAGTCCTCCTCGGCAACATCACAGCACATCGGTACGTTGCCGACATTCTATGGACCGTTGTATTGCCATTCCTTTCGTAACACCCCGGGCTAACTTTGTAGCAAGATGATGCCAGACCACACACGACAAGCCTCTCTATTGATTGTCTGCGTGCTTACGAGACACTTTCTTGGCCAGCCAGATCCCTAGATCTCTCGCCGCATTTGGGCTGAGATAGGGCGTCGCCTGTGGCCATCCCAGAATGCAGACGAATTAGCTTGTCAGTTGGATGCCATTTGGAACGACATCCCTCAGAACACCATCCGGCAATTTTATGCATCAATGTCACCTCGGGTAACAGATTGTATCAAGGCCAGAGGTGGGTCAACGCCGTGTTGACGTTCTCACTTTGTGTAGATCTTTCCGTGCTATCCACTTATTCTGAAATTCTAATCATTTCTTTTTCTGTACATCCATATTACACATACCAAATTTTGTCTCATTTGGTTAAGTCTTTCTTGATGCGTCGATTATTTTTTTCTTAGAGTATATATATATATATATATATATATATATATATATATATAAATGAAAATTGAGAGATTTTAATCGAAAATTATGTATAAACTACTGTATGTACAAAAAAACCCATCTCTAGCATATCTGTTACAAATCAGTAACTATAGACCAAGACTAAGGATAAAGATAGAAGGTAACATCTCACTACAATGGAAAGGGGGATGAGAAGAATATTAGGATATAAAATTCACAATTAAAAGTATATAAAAATAAATAAAAAAAAAGAAAACACGGCAAAAATGGGAAAAGGCAATAATAATTAGCTCAAGATAAAAGATAAAGAACACAAAAAATGGCGGTTAGTTCGAAATTGCATTCTCATCAGGATAGCCATACAATTCGAATTTAAACCGATAGAATAGCCAGTTTCTGACAATGGCGATAGTATTTAACTATAGACACCATTGGAACTGTCTACTGGCTAGTGGAAGGAGAAAAATAAATCAATTGAATTACAAATCAGAAAAATAATACCTCCTCGAACATAAATATGAACTCACAAGCATTCTAATTAGTATCAGGAAGATTACCTGAGGTAAACATAGCTGGGAGTGGTTAATCATATTGTCAGTTGCACGCCAATCTGGCATTACAATACGGAAAATGCACTTTGTCAATAAGATCTTGCCATTTAGTCCCAGTAGCTTAACGTTAGGGCGTCGTCTAGAAAGTTCGAAGATCAGGGTTCGATTCCCATTTGGGGCAGAAAGATTCTTCACAAGTTTGCAGGGTTCCATAATAAAAATTTATACAAAATTTATTAAAATTTTTCTGAAAAGTAATAGGTATGATCTTACACAAGAAAGAGAAAAAAAATTATGTTTACATTTTTTATTTTAAAATATTGGCATTGTTAGTTATAAAATGTATCATTAAAATAGGCTTACAGAACGTATTTTCACAATACAATAGTTAAGTTAAAGAAACACCTAGGAGAATCCTCAAATGTTTTGAATTAACAAAAGCACCTCAGAAGTTCTATAAATAGTTTTAAAATTCGCCAAAAGAATGTGATGATTTGTAAAAATCGACAATCCGCACAATTAACATACAACTGCAAAGAGTTATTTGTAATGGAAATTCGCATAAATAATAATTGCAATTCCTTTTCATCGTGTTACATTGAAAGTTTCTAGTAATATGGTTTTGAATTTGATCTTTCAAGAGTTGCGTGGTTGTACATGTTTTCGCCTTTTCTGCTCGAGGTGGCATTGCACTTGGTATCTTTCTGCTACATCACCTATTTCGTGCCGAGTGATTTGTCGAAATGATTGTCTGTAATTTTACGGCTTCTGGCTTTCGATTTCATAATACCTTGGAACTGAGTGCATCCTTCACTATACACTCTTAATCAGTTTCAGTGCTGTCTACTGTCACGTCAAGAAACTTGTTGGCTGGGATATTGTTGAAAATTTTTATATTTCATGGCATGGTTACTTATTCTATCGTTGTGTAGTAATGCTTTAATTTTAAATGACCATATATGAATTTTACTTGCACATGAAACATATGTTAGGTATTTTATGTAAATTACGTCATTAGAACATTATTCGCTAAGATATAGTTCACACAATAAAACTAAAAACACTTCATTTAAAGCAAACGTCCAACACAAAATCAATAGTGTCATTCGGTTTTGAAGACAAGAAACAACCTTCTTCGTTAGAATAAACAAGAGCAACCATCACAGGTAAAAGCAAGATAACTGAATGTTAGAATAGCAAACGTAACTGAAGAAGGGAAAGGGAATGACATAGATGGGGAGAGGCACCGCTGCCACCGACGGAAGTATCAGGATGTAAAGGCCGTATCTATCCTGACACAGAGATAAGAAGTATATAGACCACGTAAAACTGTACTATAATTACTAAGGATTGCATACTTCATTAATATATAATTAATATTGGTCTATTACTTAATTTATAAGATCACAAGTGGCTAGCATTTTAAAATCAACTTACACTCCAAGTTAGCTGAAAATCAAACATATTTATAATTAAATAATTCCAAAAGGCTTGGCGTCAAAAGAAGAGGTAGGTGTGGATCCAAAATAACATTTATTAATATATATATATATTTATTTATAAGCAAGAGAAGTGATTAATATATTCATCATTCTTGTAAGGATGAGCCAAAATATTGTTATCGTGATCCATATTATTGATGTCTCAATCTTAACAAAGATATTCATTTATGTTCTCATTTAAATTATTCTATAATAAGTCATAACAGTTATATATATATATATATATATATATATTCTTTCCATATTTATCCGGGGTGGCCATAAGGCTTACTTTAATTTCATACATAGAGTGTTATCATTAATTCTAATTTTTGTTTCTCAATGGTAATACATAGCATCACCAAGTGTATGCTTAAGGACATTTATACATCTTGAAATTTACATATACTAGATAAAACCAGGTGATATTGTATATATGAATTAAATAAATGTGCATAAAACTTACATACATGATGTAGTTGAGTTCAAGATCTGGGCTTGTTTGGGTCGAACTCAAATTATTCATCAGCAACTAAAATTTCTTTTTTCTTGTGTGTAGGGAGGGATTATATAGGCCGCCAAGGGCGTCATCCCAATAGGGCTGCATTCATATACTTTCACTTCCTAGTAAGTCATAAGTCCCAGCATGGTGCAATAAGTAGTTCATTTGTGAGTTGATGCTTCCATTATAGCCTTCTGCCAATTATTAGCGAATCAAAAACATAATGAGTCTCTGTGGACCAGGTACTATACCGTGCTTCAGTGCGTCTACGGCTCTAAGCCTAAAGATCGAATCTGTCCCTTCAATCACATATCAGACATTCCATCACATAGCCGCTCTCAAGGTTTAGCAGCTGATAATAATAAATGCCACCATCAATTCGTGAGTTGAGATACCTATATCTGCACTCAATAAAATCTGAGGACTTAAAATTGTATTTAAAAATTGGGCTCTATGTTATAGCCATGAGACGGAGGTCTGTCAGACCACTATTTAGTAACATCTTATTCAAAAGGCATAGCGAGCGAAGTGATCCTCTAAGCCTAACGTATAACTTGGGTCATCCGGACTTCTGTCCGTCGTTTCGTACACGCAATTCTTAACCAGCACAGCGAGGCCAAATTTTTGCAGTAGTCATTTCTGTATAAAAGAGCCCAGAGTGGCCGGCGCAAGCCGGACCACACTTTTCGACGACTCTCTCCTCTCTTATTTTTTATTATATTTTTTTGCTGCGCTAGTCATTGCTCTTGCGCAGGAACATCTGTAATTGGCTACTCCTTGACTAATAAAACTTCTTATTGGATGTAGCCTGCTATAATGCAAAATCAAAGGGGATATGTTGTTGATTTCCCCCCTTGAAGCGTCATGCCCGTCTGCGATTTCTGTCCAGCTGTACTGTAAGGTGGGAGTAACTTTTCCCCATTATTTTTGGAAGTTGACAGCGAAAATGGCCATCTTCAAATGACTGCCCATGCTAACTTGAAGGGTGCAGAATTTCAGTTTTAGGTTTCTGTGGGAAACAAAATTTGTGGCTGCAATGGAATTTTGACCGTTACGGATTAAGCAATGTAAAATCATCCTTGCACGTGCTAAAGGGGGGGGGGGTGTCCTCTGTTCTCTTTTGCAGCTGTGAGCTCATCCTGCAGATGTTACATCCCGTGTGGAAATAGAATGAAATGACTCTTTGGCCATTGCATATGTCTTTGGACGTCTTTTAAAAGGAAACTTGTAAAAATCCAATCTTGCAAAATATTAACTTCATCATTAAATTTTAAGTTAAAAGAAAGTTTAACATGTTATCGAAAACAATGTGCGTTAATTAGAATTGCACAAAATGCCATATCTTTTTATGACAGGAAGTTAATGACGAAGTTAAATGCATCAGCTATTTTGAAAGGCTCGTGTACCTTCCGAAACAGGCTAGTTTGGTTTTCTTAATGTAATAGGACACTTATGTTCGAAGTTCTGCTCACTAAACAAATTTCTTTAATCTTTTCAGTGGACGTTAACGTTCGTCTTTAGTACTTCACTGTTTATTCATTGTGCACTACTTCTCGTTTCTTCCTACATGGTTTCGTCTTCTTGTTTCTCCTCTCCATATTGGCAATCTCTTTTCCCTGCTTCAGTCACTTTTGTCGTTCTAAATTACAATTGCCAACCTAGGTTTAACGAGGGAGATTACGCTTTTTACGTGACTTGACGAAGAAGTAGTTCCTTGCCTTCGAAACTTGCCGATACTAATTATTTTGGGTTGAACGTTGCTTTATGCGAAGTGTTTCTAGTTTTATGGCATTAGCAGCATTTTGAGATATAAGTAATTTTTCTCAGTTTCAGAAGTAAGAATGCATTATTTCATAAATTAAAATAGTTGAAATAAATCAAAATATATTAAACTGTGAATTAAACTTATATTCACATAAAATTCATTTTCAGGGTTTTTAATAAATTTATACAAATTATGTATAAAAATGTAGTCATTAACCATTGGATTATTTCCTATATATCTACGAAAATCTAACAGAAAAATAAATATTTGTTAAACATATAAAACACTAATATAATTAAGGAGAAAATCATGACATTAAAAATAGCGTTGAAGTCTGGCTCCGAAGAAAAGTGGACTAATCAACTGTATTAAGTACTTTCATTATATTTAATTATATGCAGAAGATCTTATGTTTTCGTTTTTTAATTTCAAGCTCTAAATAAGAGAAAAATATTTTCGGAAGAGAAGATGTTTACTAAATACGTAAATTTTATAAAGTTAGAATATGCATATTAAATATGTAGGAGATAATGTTCTAATTTTTCTATGAATTCATGTTCTGCTTAAAACTAATCATAGAAAAATGACACTTTATGATCTGTATATACTATTAATCTGTGAGCAAGTGGGAGTATTTGCTCACAGATTAATATTATATTCAGATATACACTCTAAAACAAACCCGGCCACACAATTTGTTACCATAAACCCCTGGGTTGGTCGTGTGGTCTGGGCCTTCAACTCTAAAACAAATAAACAGTCGACGCACTTCGTATAATAATTAAAATACCTGCATTCAACATACAGAAGACAAAACAACCGACACCCGACAAAATAATCCGATAGTAATGAAACTTCACATTCTAAGACCTTTCGACCGAATATGTAAATTATCAAAAATTCGCAGTTAATGAATGAATAGTTGGAACTACAGCGCATTGAAACTGAGCATCATCGTGGTGTATATAAGGAGCAAACCTCGCTTTCAGGAGCAAAACGTGCAGTGGATTTCTATTACATTTACGTACCTTGATTGTAAAAATATCTCGCCGATAAATTCGCAGCCACTACGAGCATATGAAGGAATTTGAAAGAGAGCTTGCTGCCGGACTGAATGAGGCTGGATGGGCACACCTCCGAATCGCTCGCGTTTTGGGTAGGAGCGATGCAGCAATTAGACGATTTTGGCAGGAATGGGTTCGTAATAGCATATTTCAACGGGCAGCGGACGACAGTAGAGCGACGACAGAAAGAGAAGATAGAGCGATTGTCACAGCAGCTGTGACAGCACGAGATTCGTCGTTATCAACCAACCGACGTGTGACAAACACGGAAGTCACCACCCGGACCATTAATAGAAGACTACGGAGGCGGAATCTATACTCGCGGCTCCCATTACGTCGCCTACCACTGACCCGTATGCACCGTCAACAGCAATTGTAATGATCCCTCGCCCGATCAACGTGGAATTTTTCAGATTGGGAACGAATTGTCTTTAGTGATGAGTCCCTACAACCAGTGCAGACGTTTCTGGAGACAACCCGAACATCGTTAGGATTCTGCAGTTACAGGTACAAGCCACACGGCCCAACAACTGGGAGTTATGGTCTAAGGAACCATTTAGTTTGATAGCCGGACCCCTTTGATTGTCCTCCGTGGCACCACCACAGAACAGCCGAACGCTGCCGACATTCTACGACCCGTTGTTTCGCCATTCATTCCACGACGCCCAGGTCTAACTTTTCAGCAAGCTAATGACAGGCCACACGGCGCGTCTCTCTATTGATTGTCTGCGTGCTTACGACATACTTCATTGGCCAGCCTGATTCCCAGATCTCTCGTCTATTGAGAACATTTCGGCTGAGATGAGCGTCACCTGCGACCATCCCAGAATGTAGACGAATTAGCTCGTCAATTGGAGGCCATTTGGAACGACATTCCTCAGAACACCATCCAGCAACTTTATGTATCAATGCCACGTCGGGTCACAGCTAGTATTGAGGCCAGAAGTGAACCAACGCCATATTGGCGTGCTCACTTTGTGTAGATCTTTCAGTTCAATAATCATCCAATTGTTCTGAAATTCTAATCAATTCTTTTTCTGTACTTCCACATTACACGTACCAAATTTTGTTTCATTTGCAGCTGCGGTTATTGAGGAAAGTCGCGGGAAAGCCTGGCACCATTAAGTAAACACCCCAAGTAGTTTATTAAGTTACACATATTTATTACAATTACTATTGAAAAAAATCTGAAATTTGGGTTCAATTAAATCGAGAATTATTGAAAATAAGTATTGGAAAATGTCACTAGCTGGCAGCTCTACAGATTTCCTCAGAGAAAGACGACTCTAAGAAATCTGTTGTGCATAAAATTTTCAAGGGGAAAATACAGGGAATACATCAGGGACCTTTGTTAAAGCCGCGTCCCTTTTATCGGTTTCTCCTGAGCGAACGAATGGTATGGGAACAATATTTGATATGTCGCGTTTCAAAAGAGAAATAGAAGAGTACTAAAGCATGAAGAGGGACCTCTCAAATTGGTTCAGATTGCTAATTTGACTCCAGTTTTCTACATTTAAGAATGTGCATGTTCTCTCTCTCGCCGTTTTTTGTGAATGAATTAGGATGTTTAAATAAATATTTGAAAACAAATTACTCTTCTTTGTAATTTTGATTTCTTTTACTAAATCTGTTAACCTAGTTCTTTCAGTTTTAGTTCATGGCAAAATGGTATTACATTTAGAAAATTGGAATCTAAAAAATCTTCGATACATGTTTATTTTTCTTTCAATAAGTAAGGTGAATAAGTGGGGGTTATTTATGACATTTTTGGGGGTTCTGTTCATCGTGAGTAAAATAGGACACTCAGTTTGAGGGTCCACTTGACCTTCTTTACTTTTCTGCAATTTAACATTAAAAAATACCTAAAAATTAAAGAATATCTAAATATTTATTAAAAAGCTTTAAAATTAAATTTCCAACATGACTCTTTAATCTAACGTTATTTTTCTGGAAATTTTAGTCCCCCGCTTGCGATTATATCGCTCACATACCTCATGGGCGTATATTTTAATTGAGGTAGCACCTTATATTTTTTATCTCGACTACTAATTCAACGATTTTGATTCTGATGATGGCTATAGTCTCTGTACCATCTATATGTGTCATCTGAATATACATATTTTGTGTCAACCCCTTGGACGTAACTTTAGCTTAACTAGCTCCCATAATTTTACATCTCGTTTCCTAATTGAGCGTTTTTAGTTCTGCTAGTGACTATAGTCGCTGCACCATTTTTACATGTCACCTGGATATGTATCTTTAACGTAACAAATGTCTAAGCGTAACTTTTACTTCAGTAAGCCCCCCCCCCCCCAATTTTCTATCTCGCCTCCCAATTCACCGATTTTGATGTTACTTGCAGTTATAGTCTCTGAACCATCTGTGCGTTTCACCAGAATATGATTATTTTTAAACAGCTTCCTGGACGTAACTTTTAGTTTAACTAGCCCTGCAATTTTATTTTAATGTATATTAGGACTATGTAATGTTTTCACCAGGAGGGTGCATCCATATATGTCCAGGAATGTTATGAACGAGAGAGCAGGTGGGAGGTATGTTATTTTACTTATCTTAATAATACACCCATCGCTATACACAAAACATATATGTATATACATATACTATATATATATATATATATATATATATATATATACATATACTATATATATACATAAATATATTTCTTCAGAAACATACATATGTTGTGTTCATTTTGATTAAATACTTGGACACGACGAAGAGTTTTTTTTCAAAATGAACAATTCAATTATTTAGGCCTAGTACTTGCCTACGTGTATAGCATTAATGCTTGGAATTTATTTGAATTTCTATTATTGATTCCATAACTTTGATATTTGTTGATTATCTTTAGCTTGATGACTCTAAATTTACATTTTTTTCCATTTATTTGATGATTCGCTATTTAATACTTAATTTTATTATGTAGGTTTTATTTAAAGTCAGGATTTTTAAGTTGCAACTTCCCTCTATTGTATCATTGGAATTTCAAACTATTATATATATATATATATATATATATATATATATATATATATTATATATTACTAACACATATATAGATTTAAATACATAGATGAGCACCCCCCTCTACATGTCGCTCACGAGCCGTCACTGCTCATTTGGATAATTATTTCTTGGTGAGTCGATTTTTCTTTTGTTTAAGAGTGTATATATATAGCAAGTTTTAAGTTATTGCAATAGTTAAATAATATATTTGTCATTCAATGTTTATTATTTTCTGCTATTGTTAATTAATGGAATTGCAATATTATGTTTCCATGCATAATTATATGCCCAGATTGATGCTGCTCCTATTTACAACTTTTTGGATTGTTAAAAAATTTAAAATGCGTTGTTTGGAGTTGGGAAAGTCCATTGGTTTGAGAGCAGGGATTGTACTCGGACGAATCGAGTTCGATTCCAGAACTTCTTAAACTATCATCGTGTTCGTTCATACAGAGCACGGACGCGTTTAATATGTGGGTCCGTAAGTCCTTCCAAGAGGTTGGCTGTAGAAGAAGGGTACCTGTGGTCCTGTGGATGCCGAAATAAATTGAATGACACCTTCCGGCCGTCCAAATAGGTACCTTACACTTCGGTTGGTCGGACGATCTGAGTCGAAGAAGAAAAAAATACTTAATTTATAAACCATACCCAGTATGATTTCTATATAATGAAGTTCCACATTTAGTAAACAGTAATGCTGGGTTGATTTCACTTTGTGATGCAAACACTCAAAGGAAATTTAAGTAATTGAAAATGACATCTAATTAAGCATCTGTAACCCAACATCTGATTGAGCGATCATTGTCATACAGTCATTAAAAAAAATTACATATTAAATTTATTGTTATTGAGACCGCATAGGGGAATAGAAACATAATTTAGAATAAACAACATATTGCGTTTTGTAATTTAATTACTACTTTAATGAGTCTGCATGAGAATGTCTGAAGACAAATAAAATATTATATTCCATGTTAAAATTATATTGTTCTTAATTCCTTAACTGGTATCTAATATATGTGAATCAAAATAAAATAAATAATAAAATCATAACAATTCAGTTTATGTAGATATGTTTAAAATAATTTTCTGGATTAATTATATATATATAAAATATCTCAGAATGTCATCAAAATGAAAATAATATTATCCAGTTTAAAGATGAGAAGTTCATATAATTCTTTATTCACAATTATTATAAATTTTCAATTTTTCTAAAAAATACACACACACACACACATATATATATATATATATATACATTCTTCTGCCATTTAATAAGTCAGCATATTTCCTGATTCTCATTATGAGTAAAAGCCAATTTTATTATATGTAGAGAAAATAATTTGAATAAAATGTAGTAGATTTCTGCAGCAGTTATACCTTTCATTTACAACATGATAAATATATTGTATATTTCTATTTATTTCATTTAGGCTTCATCAATAATGCAAACAACACAAACTAAAATCACACTAATCGAAGATTTGTATAATTCAGTAGATCTTTCCGTTCACACTCCAGTACCTCAAAAATCACCAATTCTCACTTGCAATTCAATTCAGGAACAAAATTATGTCCTTTATTTTCTCTTCTTTGTAAGTCTCTTCAAGCCCACACTAATCAACAAAATCAAGTTGAACACATACTATAATATTATTTAAGATAGTTACAAGTTCAATAGGTTTACATTATAAAATCTGATGAAGTCTTGGCCCAGCAAGTTTTCACATTATTGAAATGGACAATTGTTTGATAATTTTGAAGTGGCAATATCCAGACTTAATAATATCCAGACATCTTGCAGACATCTAGTCAATATCCAGACATCTTACGCAGAGATTTTAAATTGTACTGTGCACATCTTCCAAAGAGATCTAGTGTTATCGGTGGGGGGAAATGACAGTACCAGTTAATAAGTTCGGTCTCTCCTAAGAACAAACTGCGCATGTCTAATATGCCCAGGATATCATACCAGCAGAACCAGGAAAAAGAAATGTAAGTCGTGACTGGGACGAGTATCCCCTCTGATTTCAAACATCAAGAAAGTGCAGAACTGAGTATCTATTACCACCCATGGTCCACGATTCCGAGCTCATTGCCGTTTGTCAACATTGCTGCTTGTCAGTAAAAATTTTCGTTTTTTTCTGGTAGAAATATTGTAATTTCGAATTCATTAAGGATTAGGGGACGTGTTTTGTCCCATCTATTATTAACAACATTCTAAGTGCTAAGGAATACCTTGAGGTGACTTCCGCCATATAACAGTTTTATATATTAGTTTGTGCGTAATTACGCTGCTTAATTTTTCACCTTCTGCACAAAGTGTTTTCGTTTTCTAATTAAGTTTAATTTTTCTTAATTAAAATTAATATAGTAATCAAACATTCCATATATCTGATGTTAGTGACAACCTCTTAAATAAAATGAAGATGATCACTATATACTTTGAAATCTAATTGGTGTAATATTGTAATATAGAATCTGAAAAGTAATATTCTCTCTTAAGTTCTTTTTCATGTTTTTCCAACCGGAAAGAATCTTATATAAGTTGTATAAATTTATAAGTTGAAATTAAGAGGGTCATATTAAAGTGTTCTGTCTATATAATACAATTTTTCGTAACAAAATAGTTAGTCCGTTTAGTGTAGTCAGTTGCATACTTGCTTTATAGTGCATTTAGTATGCGATAGAATGTATATATGCGATAGATTTAGATATGCGATAGAATGGATATATGCGATAGAATGTACTAATGCAATGACAATTACATTATTACACTCCGTCAATAAAAATTACAAAACTACAAGACATAGACACTTGCTCCATAGTGTATTTAGTATGCGATAGAATGGATATATGCGATAGATTTAGATATGCGATAGAATGGATATATGCGATAGATTTAGATATACGATATAATGGATATATGCGATAAATTTAGATATGCGATAGAATGTACTAATGCAATGACAATTACATTATTACACTCCGTCAATAAAAATTACAAAACTACAAGACACATGCAAGAAAACTAAACAATATCCAAATTACGTCGATGAAATTCAAATTAATTGCAATTTGGAAATGCTATTTCTGTCAGAAGCTGCCATATTTTTATTTCCTTGATTGGAATTTCAGACCACCCATAAATACAAACAACCCCTTGATGAACTGTTTTAATTAAGTTCAAACTAATATTATGGCCTGGTATAAAACTAATTTAACAGATGGATGGTATTAATGGTTTCAACAGAAATATTTAATTAAATACATTTTAGGAATGTTATTATCTTTTTCACGAGCGGATATTTTTCTTTCATCTGAGTTCAAATTTCTACAAAGATTTGATTTCACATAGTAAAAGTAATAATATATTGGTACGCATCGCAAAGGAGTTTAATTACATTTATCGTATTAATGCGCATTATTGAATCATATATATAAAAATGGTAAAATAATATTTATTGGTATGTGATACAATAGTATAAATTAATGAGAACTACGACACGCAAAATTACCACATAACGGATATTAACACAAATCAGAAATGTGCATATATATAAAACATTGGAGTAGTGGATTTTTTGAAAATTATAAAAAAACAATTTTTGAAAATTTTTTGGAAATTTTTAAAATGACGAACATGTGGATAAAAGCATAAAAATACATTTTACATCCTGGTACTTATGCTGATATAAGAGGACCTAAACAATATGGAATATGAATGGTTGAAAAAGTCGAATGGGATTTTCCCTACAAATATTGCAATTGATCGATATAATGAGAGTATTTTATTAAGATATAACTCATTTAATTATCCTACTTAAAATTTTTTAAAGATTACCAAAGTTCTAAACCACCCGCATTAAAATTTCACATCTATCCTCTTTTCTGACAATATTAAAGTGAATGTAATTATATTCATAATTTGTACCTACAACTAATAACAAAATTAAATTAGTTAATACATGTCAGTCAAATTTAATCAGTTTTGCCATTTTTTTAGAATTTAAAAAGAAAACAAAATCCGATTTTCGTCCTTCTTAATGAGATTATGCAAATTAAGCAATCTTATCAAAGAGCAGCCTTCTTTAATCACGTGATATTTTTCTCGCATTTCACTTTTTGATAGCGACGGTATAATAAATATTTGTTAAACTTGCTTAAAAGCAAGTAATGCAATTAGGATGGAAGTTATAATTTAGAACGAGAACGAGGTAAGCAATTAAGATGCTCTCTTCCTCTTATTCATTGGGCTATTGGGATAAGTCAACAATTTTTTTTTTCATGTTTTCATTTTTGTGAAAAAAAGCTTATTGCATTCTTTACTATTTTTGTCATTAAATTTCACATTCGAGAAATGTTGTGTAAATACGCTTCTTATATAAATGTTTTTAAAATATTAAGTCAAAGTTTGCTTTACAAATTTATTAGAAAATGTACCCGGAATAAATAAATGCTAAAAACAGTTAGCACAATAGACTTGATACACACCCCTCCCACGTCAAAAAAAAAAATAAATAAAAAATAATAACCGCTATCCTTCGATTCCCGCGTCTGGGGTGTGAGACAGCCCAGTAATTAACTAGCGGGAGTTGAACTCAAAAGTCTCGAGTTCGATTCCCGTCTAAACCGTTCTCGTGTTTTCCAGGAGTACGAACACCTTAATATGTGGATCGGTAAATCTTTCCGAAAAGTTGGTTTCAGGGTAAGGAAGGTACGGTATATGTGGAAGCTGCTCCCACTGGTATCTGGTTTAAATCGGGTGGCACTTTCCGGCCGTACAAACAGATGCCTTACAATTTCGGGTAGGTCAGGCGGTCTGGGTCGAAGAAGTAGAAGATTCTCGGCCCTGCTCAAACTGTTCCCGTTTTCACGCGGAGTACAGTTACACTAAATATCTGGGTCTGAAAGTCCTTCGGAGAGGATCGAGGTAAGGGAGGGAGTGTACGGTCGCGATCTAAATTGGGTGGCACTGTCCTGACCGGAATTTTAGTGGCATATCCCCCAATATGTTTAAATGTTGCCAAATTGGCGAAAATGTCGACAAATTAATAAAAATGACGATAAATCAATGGAAATGACGACAAAATGATGAAAATTCAATATCAAAGAAAGAACGTGATAAACGACTATAAGAATAACCCATTTCTCCGTCCTGATTGGCTAAAATTTTGGTGGGGTATATAAAACTTAAGGACTTTTTAAATATCCTCAGATTGACGAAAATATCTCCAAAATGATAAAAAATGTCACCAAATGAATAAAATTGAGGCAAAATAGGACGTAATGCTTTGCAAATTTTTAATTCCGTCATATGACGGGCATACCTTCTAGTATATAAGAAATGCTCTTCTCTCCGTTTATTTGTAGCACTTAACGATACACATGGCAAACTTGGCGAATAATCAAGTGAAATATCGTTAGCTTAACGATCTTGAGCCCCAGATTGATAACAATATCGTCAAAATTGAAAAAATGACGCCAAGTTAATGACTATGATACCTTATTGATTAATTTATTATTAAAATATTTTAATATAAGGACTCTATTACTTATTGAGGATGCTATCAATACTGATAATTATTAAGTTAAACTTGCGTGAAATAAAAGTTAATTGGGGACTAAATAGCTTTACATGTTGTCATCTAAGCGCCAAATGTAGAATTCAAAGTTACAAACACTATACAATGGATCTTTTTATCATTTTAATTCTGCGAAAGAAGTAAATTCACTGCATTATATAAGGAAAACCATGTGCTGTCCACATGAGATTTTGTACTATGCATTTTAAAGTAATAAGCATTCTGCGCTTGTATATGACATTTATCTTTTGGAGCAGTTTTTAAAAGCACAAAATATAGCAGGAGAATGTCCTTTTTCAACATGGAGTTTTTAAATTTCAAAAGAGCCAGGCGAATTTATAAATTATTGTCTTTTGGACTTAAGCGAAACTCTGTATTTTATATGCATAGATATTGTTTGAATACATTGATCATTTTGACGTTATAAAAGGTATAAAAATGAATTCTTTGAACGTTTTATAAAGATAGTTCATTTATTTAAAAATCCGTATGTCGCTGTTCGGGGAAAATCATGCAATAAAATTTTAAATGTTCAATGAAAATAATGAATTGCATTCGAAGAGAGATGTTATTTATGCATGTCAAATATCAAACCATAATATAGTTTTGAATCATAATATAATATATGAATGAGACTGGTGCATATTGTTTTTGGCATTAACGTTTATTTGTTATAAATTTGATCAGTTAAACACGATTTAACTCTTAGAGGAGATTCGACCCAAAAGGGTATATATTCATTTACTTATTGCGTAGGCCGTCCAGCCCACCCAAAGGATGTAGAACAGTTACAACAGACGACCGGGGAAAATATTGAAATAACAATGAAAAATAACAACACAGAAAAAACAATAAAGCAATATAACACAGAAAAAACAATAAAGCAAAATAACACAGAAAAACAGTAAAACAATACAGTGCGCGAAAAAAGTATAAGGACAACATATAATTGAATGAAAATATACTTTATTTTCACTTTATCAAAATGTTTATATGATATTTCTGACCTCTAATATGAAATTATACAATAACATTTACAACACATAAAACAACAAATATGAACCTTACAAAAGTTGACCTTATAAAGATTATCACTGAAGAAAATATAGAAAAAAGTATAAGGACATGTTCTAAAATACTTAATATCTCTCTTAATAATCAGGAGAACAACCTTTTTTTTTATTTACTTGAATAAGCCGAGAGGTCATTGATGCTGAAAGTTCTGTTAAAGTGTCTATGAAAATGTTATTCTAAGCTTGTTTGATGGCTAACTCAAGATCCTGTTTACACTGATACTGTGTGCCATTTTTATAAACTTCTTGGGCTGGAAGGCCTAATAAATTTTCTATTGGATTGAAATCGGGACTCCTCGCCGGCCAATCAAGTTAATTTACTGAAGTACAATTAGCTTCGAACCAGAGTTCGACTTCGACTAGTTGCACTCTTAGAAACGTATGGAAGCAAACGTGTATGGAAGCATTATCATGTTGGAAAATATAGTCTCTTGAAGTAATTAGTGGGGCCTCAGGTAACAAATGTTCGCCTAACATATCAACATATATGTCAGAATTCCATTTTGTAGTTGATAAAGACTATAGGCGTGGTTCTGTTTGCTGCAAAATTGCCCCAAATCATTACTGTGCCCCCGCACTATTGACGTTTGGAAAAAACTTCTTTGGTTTTACGCAGAATATACCAATAACAGCGAAAATCATCTGGCTCATCAAGATTGAACTTCTTTTCGTCCGAAAAGATTACGTGAATCCATTTTGGACCAAGAGAAATGTAGTTTTTTTTATTCCTGTCTTCGTTCCTTATGCTCCTTTTTAAGAGGCGTACGTGGCATTAACTTTCCATACCAAATATTCAGATGTATATTCAAAACATTTTGAACTGTTCGTGTGGAACACAGTAAGTCCAAATTTCTTCGAACTTTATTTGCAGTTTCTTTTTCTTGCAAGCTCTTTTTACAAACATTATTTTCTGTCGATGAATTAGAATTTTTAGTCTTCCAGTTCGTTTTTTCATTCCATACATTTTAGGTTCTTTTAGAAAATTATAAACTACAGTTTTAGATATTTTAATTTTTTTCGAAATTTTATGCCCACTCAATCCAGATTCTTTAAAAGCAAGAATTTTCCCATTTTCAAGGTCAGACAGATGAGTTCTTTTTGGCATTGTACATAAATCGCAAAGAAATGCTGCAATTGTGAATTATTTTTAGAAACCCAGTCTTTATATTTGAAATGGTCATTTTCTGCTTTCAAATTGCAAATTTTACTATAATTTTAGATGAAAAAACAATTGTCCTTATACTTTTTTTCAAGATCATATGGGTTTAAAAATAAATTTATTCATATTTATTTTTGGAAAATTTAACTAATTTACATGAAAAAGAACTTAATATTACCAATATATTTACTTAAGGAATTTGCATGCATTTCTGTCCAAAAGATTTCTAGATTTGGCGAGTTCTTGCTTGTGCTTATACTTTTTTCGCGCACTGTATAACATGGAAATAAAAATAAAACATAATAACAATAACAACAAAGATAGCAAATGAAACAGAAAACTAAATTGTGTAAATCGCCTAGTGGATTTGGGAAAACATTTCCTCGCGTACAGCAAGTACAACACGTTTGGGAATCTAGTTTGTGCAAAGAACAGAATAAAATTAAATTAAATAAAACAAATAATTAATAAATTTTGAAACCTATGACTAATTGAGCCAAGTAACAACAAAACATAATAAAAAAGAAGGAACATATATATATATATATATATATATATATATATATATACTATATATATATATACTAATGCAGAAAGGATTAACTAAGGCTGTCCGATATTTGACAAGGGATAGTTATACATTCTTTAATTCTAGAAAGAGATGACATTTCCAATGACTCTCGAAAATCAACCTCCCTTATTTTCATCGTTGCGCTTAGACAGAAGGTAATTAATATCATAGTATATACATTGAAAAACCTAGTGGTCAACATGACCAACCTGGGCACAAGAGCATTAGGGAGATATTTTAATGTCACACTTATGCAAATGTTTCATAAATGGACCATGGGCCTTAATAAAATAAATAAGAAATTTATGATATATTAACTGATCATTATTTACTTTCGGTAAATAGTCCTTAACCCTAACCTAGAGAGAATCAGAATTTAAAGAAACTTCAAGAAGCTGCTGCCATTCATTAATAATATTATGTGTTTTACAAAATTTAGAAAGCAAAAAGTAAGGATAAGGAATAACTAATTTTTTCCCATCTGAGGCGATCATCTTAGCGAGCCGATCTGCGGGCCCATTGCCCACATTACCAACGTGAGCTTTAATCCAACTTACTTTCATTAAGAGCTTATTTTACCTAGCAATATTCTTGATTTCTAGTAAAAAAATGTGATTTATTACTTGAAGAACTTAGAAACATAATTGCAACCAAACTGTCAGAGTAAATATTGTGGGTCCCACTTTATCGCATACGTGATAGTAATTAACTCCACTCCGACTGGAAATCACATTTATTAGTATCCAATTTATACTTGTTGACGTGAATAGAAACATAATTTTCAAAAATAGATATCGCCGCACCAACTTCATTATCAATCTTAAATCCATCTATATGAACCTTAATTACACCATCATCATAGCAATTTGTCAGAACAATGGTTCTTTTACTATGAATAATGCAATTAAAAGGGCAAGTGCTGTAAAATTCATAGTAACCAAGACAATAATTTCTCTTTCTCCAAAATAAAAATTTCTTGTGTGACATCCTAAGAGTAATGTCTATTAGGAGCAATAGCTAAAATTGAAAACAACAAATTAGAAGATCTATATCTATTATATATTTTCTTTAGAAAAATCCTTTGTTATGAAACTAACTTAAGATTTTGATGGCGTGTCAAATTTATGACCCAGATCCCTGTGCCGAAGATGATAATCTTTTCTATCACTATCTTATACCAAATTTTCTAAACACTCTTGTTCACACCCCAGTTTACTCAAGAAGATTTTCAAAAACTGATACCAAATTTCTAACATTTTTCTTTTAAATAGAAGATATGTGAGCTCCAGAACAATTTATTGCCTACTATAATACCTAACTATTTAAGGTGTTTAGAAATTTTTAGTGATTTGTTATTTAATTTAAAAATAGGGTATAGTTTTAAAGACCTAACCATGTCAAAAACAATTGAACTGCAGTTTGCAGAAGAAATACTTAATTTTAAATCATTAAGAGGAACTAAAATTTTTACCAATAATGTATTAGTTAAGAAACCTACGCGTTTTACCAATCGTTACTACTGTTAAATCATCAGAGTAAGCTCTTAAATAATGACAGGAGCTTTTAAGTAAAAGAACATTGAGATATATATAACAAAAAATGGGGGCAATAACAGATCCCTGTAGAGACAATTTTGGATATCGAAATATTGTCCTCTAGAAAAGTTATAGAGCGATTATCCAATTACGAAAATATAAACTTTTGAAATGGAAAAGGGAAATTTGATTTAATCATAATATCAGAAAGAACAATCCAACTCATAATATTAAAAAAGCTCTTTTGATGTCTATGGTGGTAAGTGAAACGTGTTTATTCAAATTAAAATTCTTAATGACTCCAATATGGCTGACAGAAGCAACTTCACAGCTAATAATTTCCCTAAAACCATACTGACTTCCATTCAAAGTTTCGTGACTTTCCAACCAGTGGACTAATATATTTACAAAACATATCTCAATTATTTTTCCTAATGACGGGAGTAAACAAATGTGTCTGTACGCTCAAATTGAGCCTGGATCATTCACTGGTTTTAGCAAAAAAAATTACCTTTGCGTTTCGCAATTTTTAAGGAAAATAACTCAATTTAAAACAATAACCAATTAATTTAAATAAAAGATGAGGGTACATATTAAATAAACTTTCCCAAATATTATTATCTATTAGGTCAAAACCTGGGACTTTACCCTTTTTTTAATTATTAAAACCAATTCAGCTCTTCTATTTTAACCTCCTCCATACTTAGTCTTGATTTAAATCATGATAATTGAAATTACTAAAATCCTGATCAGTGCAACAACAAATATTTATTATACGTTGAATTTGATCCTTGAAGGAGAGATTTAAATTATCGTTAAACTGTAAATTTATACTATGCTTTTAACTTGTTTATTAAAAATAAACTTAAAGAGGGTACCATAATCCTCTGTGCACTTAGTACAAAAGTGCTTCCAAGAGTCAGATTTAGATTTAATATCTAATTTCTTATATTTAGCTCTATTCAGCTTACATTTAATCTTAGCTATATTTATATCAGAAATAGAAGCAGGGTTCTTGAATTAAGAATCAACTCTCCAAGAGAGCGCCTAAACAAAATTTCTGAAAGACGCTAGCTCGCTCTTTCGTCCATCAGGAAAAGTCATAATTTTTCCTACTTTTCTTTTTTCTTAAGTTTTCAAAAGCACAATCTCTAACTTTGTCAATGAAAATGTCAACAAACAAATCTAGCTTTTCAGTACAATTAATATTACCTAATAAATCTTCTATATAACCAATAATAGATCTAAACTAATAAAGAAATTTACCAATAAAAAAGGCAGTCTTAAAGTAAAAATGATTAACAATTTCTACATCCTGATCAAGTTCCACATAAATAAATATATAGTCGCTTTCAAATGTCTAAAATATTCCAAGAGTTAATAGAATCATATAAAGTGTAACTAATAATCGTCAGTGTTACCTGTACCTGTGTGCGAAACAAAAGATGGACCAAAATCCTTATTATTAATAACAGTCAAATTATTATAGAGACAAAAATCAATAACGTTATAACCTCGTTAGTCTATAAATTATTAGCCCCACGCCTCAACTCTTGTAATAAAATTCCCCCAATATTAAAAAACGAGAAATGAAAAATCAACGTTTTCAAATTCTTTCAAAAGAAAACTAATATCATCATTCGGAGGAAAATAAACTGAAGAAAGAATTTAAACCACATTTTCAAAAGAAGCTCAACAAAAACCGAGCAAAGAGTATTAAATTTATAATAAAAAGTTAATAACAAGTTACAAATAATAATAGTGGCCCTATTGGAAACAGAACAAAATTGCTGAAATCGTAAAGAGAGATCAAGAAGCTTATTCCCAGACACATATGGTTCTTGCATACGAATAAAATCAAGATTAAGGTCCATAACAGCTTGAATAGCCAAATTATGTGTCGACAAAGATCTATTCCAACTAATTTGAAACCATCCTAACCCCATTAAACGGAAAATTCAAGAACCGAAGCTTGTGGCTTAATAATTAAAATAAAAACATGCATTAAAATATAAATTTTAAAATTACAAAACATATTATTTGCTAGCAATCAAACTTTTTAAGTATCAGTCTGAAATTTCCTAATGAGATCAATGGCTTCTTCAAAAACAGGACATTTCTTTTTGTTTAAAGCAGCATGATTAAAGCCATAATCCATTTCATTCATTCCAGTTTTATTAGCACTTCTACAATTAATATATTTTAAAGATTCGGAATTACATTCACTGGTTCTGTGACTTCTACGGCATTTCACACAGAAAGGGGTCATAGAATTGGAAGAATAAGACAAGTGATCATCCTGATAATTAAAGCATGTTTTAAGTGCTATATATTTTTTTATAAAAAAAAAATTGAAGTTATAAAATATTTTTCTCTTTTTCAAAATAGAAGCAGCAATAGAAAAAGGAAGCTTAATTACCCAATTCACAAATCGATTAGAGGTAGAGAAATTCTTAATTGTCTTAATTTCTTCCGAATTAATATTTCCATCCTTATGCATCACTATATCATTTGTGAATCATCCTCCTGAAAGTTACTAGAGACGTTGAGACGTTAAAAATAATTAGAGCTTATTTCCTAGTCGGAGGTTTAACCATTGTAAAAATTTCTACAATAATTGATTCAGAACACCGCGTGCTGTTGGCAAATTTCGGGTGCGGTAGCCCGGTGGCTTGTGCGCTGGATTTGCACGCTGCCACAACTGCCGCCTTGTTCATACGGAGTACGATCACGTTAAACATGTGGGTCCGTAAGTCCTTCCGAGAGTTTGGTGGTAGGGGAAGGAGAATATGGTCCCTGTGGATGCCTCCCCCACTGGGTTCCGGTCTAAATTGGGTGACACTTCCCGGACGTCCAAACGGTTACCTTACACTTTTCTGGTAGGTCGGACGGTCTGGGTCTCAACAACAACAATATTTGATTCCATAAACTTAGAATTAATGGAATCGGCGGAACCTTTACAAGAAACATCAAAGGATCCGTTCGGTAATGGAATGACAAATTTCAAAATAACGTCTCTAGGACAAGTAGAAGAAGATAGATCTTTTCTGTGTTCTTTATAACCTTTATTCTGATCCAGACCCTTAAGGAGAACTCAGAACAGTAGCATATGAAGACATAGGAGCAGGTTTACCCATGTTATAAAAACTTATAAGAGACTTCTTACTGCTAGGAAGAGACACCGTTTCACCAGAATTTGCAGGATTTAGAACTGTAATATGTTGTAAAGCATTATACATAGCCTCCTCAACCACAATAAAATTAAATATATCCTAAATAGAATCCTTAACCAAGGATGAAATTTATATCCTGATTTCCTCCCTAAATTCATCAAAACGAGTAAAATTAGGTTGTGCATCGACTTTCTATTCATAAAGCAGTATTCTCTTGTTAAGTCGACGACGCCAATCGGTATGTCCACCCCCCCAAGAGCTCAAAAATGGAAGGTTCTAAAAGTCTCTTCAGCTCTCCAGAAGAACATTCGTTGACCTAGATTCTAAGTCAACGTTGGTTCGTCTGGAGGGCCTGGATCCTTCTAGATCCTAGAAGGCTGAATCTTTTCACACTTGCAGTATTGACCACCGGGCAGAACTTAACGGAGTCGTGTTTTTGATTTACTTCCCGGGAGCCGTGAGAAATGTGCTTTATTGAAAATACTTTTCAAAATTTCGAGAAGCCCCCTGGTGACATGGAAGAATGAATCTTTGCATGCCTACATTATCGATCGTTGGACAGATCGTAATGTAGTTGTATTTTCGATGTTCCTCTTACTCAGAGATTACGGGAGGAAAATATGGCTTTACCCTCAAATAGCTCCCATGTTGGCTAAAGGCTAAAGCTTTACACACTTACAGTATCGCCCACTAGACCGAACCTAATAGAACTGGATGTTCGATATTTCTCCTGGAATGGGAAAATTATGGGATAGGGGTAAAGTCACATAGCATAATTCAGTTACTTTTAAAATTGCAGCTGAATTAGCGTTATTTTTCGTGTCTATTTTGCAGGCCTAAATTCTAGTTATGCACATATCTCATAATTAGTTTGAATTAATATAATTACATCGTTAAAACCCTAATAAATTTAATTATTTTAATCAATTACAAAATTGGAGCCAAATTTGTAATTTTGCGAATTCTCTTGGACACCAGCTCGCCGAATCCTAGTGTTCCACCAAACCTTGGTTGTACATAAGTGTTCTATACCCGCCCTTGAAGTGCAGTCGATCGTAAAGCAACCAAATCCTCCCTCCAATTGACGATTCGAGTTTGCAAAAGGAACACCTTATCGTTATTTTCCAGTTTCTGTCTAACTGTATGAAATAATACACGCAGAGGCCATGGTTTTGCGAGAGATCCTACAAATGCGCCAATTGTACACCACGATCGCCATCAGTAAGCGATAAAAAAATTATTCTATTCTATTCAGTATGATGCTTTATATTCACGTTCGAGATAAAAACAATTGGTTCATTATTTTAATTTTGTTAATATTTTTTTTTTCTGGAACTTGATCTAAGGAAACTTAAATGAAAAGAACTGTATTTTTGTGACGGATGCCTACTATCTATAGATTATTTTTTTTCCTGCAAAATTAGGTTGGGGCAGTAAATACTTCACTATTACAAAATATAATGTGAGCTAGAAGAAACATAATGAAAAGGAAAATAAGTGTTTATGATCCTTAAAGTCAATTGCTGAAGGCTACATACCTATATTTACCCTAATACAAAAATGTTTACCTTATTCACTCTCATCGCTCTATATTCATATTCTTGTCTAATAAAAGTACATCATACTACAACACATATTTTTTTAATATTAAAACAACAGTTACTTTCTACCAGATTTCAAACATAAATCTATATAGTATTCTCTTGCATGTATTTCTTAAAATACAATTTAGGGAACTTTAATATTCCAAAATATAAATAAGATTTTCGAAAATAAATATACATATTTTTGCAAAATCCGTAGCGTTGTTTACCATTTCTTACATTCTATTCTACTTCCAGTACTCTATAGAAATTTGTCAACGAAACATTTTGTTGGTTATGTTACAATACATATTTTCGTTTATAAAATGATACATTATATTCAAATATTATCCCAGTAATACTCATGAGATTTGTATATCCGTGCCGAAATGAACCGTACGTTTGGAAAATCTAATATATAAAAAGTAAAATATCAGTACACATGTCTAACTCGAACAACAAAATTGATTTTAATAAAAAAATATCCAGCCAATTAGGTTGACTCTAGGGTATATCCTGATATAAAATTTATCACCCTTCTGTGATGTACGAGAATAAAAATGTCTCAGTGGATTTCTACACATTATTCACTGGTTTATTAGGCTTAATAAGGAGTAGGTGTTAGATCTAAAATATATATTGCTTATACTACTTGAATCTTGTTTATACTACTTGTTTATACTGCTTATATCGTTTATACTACTTAAATACAGTTTGTACTACTCCCTTATACTGCTTATATTGTTTATACTGTTTGAATATTGTTTCTACTACTGGTTTATACTGCTTACATTGTTAATTCTACTTAAATAATGATTAATAGTATACAAACAGGGTTGTACAAGATTTAAATTTTATTTAACCATAACATTAAAAATACATTTGTCACGAATTAAAATAAATGATATTGCTGTAAAATAGAATTACTATGTTTCCAGTTATGTCACAGATATGTCATCAGTGAGCAGTGAGTAATTTTGGTTATCTGCCGTACTACATAATATTAAGGATGTATTTCATAAAACAATAAGAGTAAAACAGTTCAGTTTAATAGATTAAATTTAATAGTACAGTTTTAGATACTTCTAATCTGATGGATAAGCAATATGTTGATAATTTTTTTGCAATTAAATGATATTATTAAGAACGTGTAAAATGCTCTCACTGGAGTCTCTTTTGAAAACCAGACGAAAAAACAGCCATACATGCAACCTTTCCTATGATGTGAATCTTGGGTTTCCAGATACTGAAGTTTGGTAAGGTTACCAAATTTGGTGATTTATAGTCAATTTGGTGATATTTTGAACACATAATTTGGCAACTTTTCAAAGGTACGAGAAACGCCACAAAATATCGAATTTTCTACGAAATATATTAGATATTTCTAAAAGAGAGTTTCGATAGAGAGTTAAGAACCAGACGGGGATGGTTTTGAAAACCAGACGGAGGAAGCACCTGTATAAGCAATCTTCCCTATGGCGTGAATATAGAATTACCAAATGCTGAGGTTCGGAAAAGGGTTTGCCAGGATTGGCAATTTGGCGACTTTTCATAAGTTCAAGAAATACCTCAAAATAACGAATATTCTACAAGATATGAGAGATCTCTAGAATTGTGTATAGAGAACTAATAAAGGGATTAATCACTCATTTGGAGAGCTATTGAAGAAATACTAGCTACATTGAACTATGACTTGCGTCAATGTTTTAGGAATAGTCTCGGCTGTTTTGTGAACTTAGTGGAGAATTTATTTGCTGTTTTACTGTACCTGACAGTTGTTTAGCGATCCTGTGAGATAGTTATCTAGCTACTTGCTGTATATTGTTCCTGTTTACGCTGTATTTGTAAATAAATATATTAGTTTTCCAGAGATTTGAACTCATTCTTGTATCCTGAAGATACACCCACAATTCCAGTGGATACGCCGCAATAATATGCACTTAGTGCTAATGCTTACTACATTATTTATTTAAATACATGCCACCGAAGCCACTTTCATTTCCTTGCTTTTTTCATAATTCATCAACTACTTAGTGAGTAACTTGTTGCGAACGCTCATAAGACAGTATTAAATGCCTTCTGCTAGAGACGTCTTTAGCTCAACGTTATAATACCGGCCTACCACGCTTTGGCCCCGGAACCAAACGACGGCACTGTCAATTTAGTGATTTCACATTATCGTTACATTAGTGAGCTGAATCACGAGCACGAAGCATCCTTCACTCGATTATTTTCAGTTATTCTGCTTCTCGAGTATTATATATGTATTGTATAAATGTACTTTCTGTACTCCCCATGGCGCCACCACACTTACTTGATCTTCCGAGATTCTCTGACGTCGACTCATCATACGTCATCGAGCCTTGTGACTCACTACGTGGCCGCTTCTAACAACTCCGTCACTTCAACTTGGAGCTCGCGAGCCTCATCTGTAACTCAGAGACAATGTCGTTCGGTTTCTACGAAACTCACTGGAAGGGGGAGTACTATAGCGAACGATGATAAGGCAGTATTAAATGCCTTGAGCTTTAGATGTCTTTACCTCAACGCTATACTTGTCTACCATGCTTTGTCCCCGGAATCAACTTCTTCACTGCCAAGTTCGTTATTTAACATTATCGCTACAAACTGCATAACATTTAACTAGTGTTAAAAGTTGTCAAGGAAGGAGGGGACAAACGATATATTAGTTCACTGTCTCTAGTTGTCATAATCTGGTCGTAATAATGACGAAAAAAGTCACATCATTTTCTAAAATTGTTGAGATTAGCATTGTGATTGATCATTGATTTATCATATTTTGTCCATTTTCGAAAAAATATAAATATATAGATTTATTAAAAATCTTTGAGTTTTTACTTTTAGACACTCTAGTTTTCACGACTGTTCTATATATGCATTAAACATTTTAAACTCAAAAAGTCCAAACCGGGAAATGGATCCCGGTCTCATGGTTAGCACATAGTAAAACTAATATTCACACTTCTTCGCCCATATAAGAAACTACTTTCATTATTACTTTACAAGCTTCACTAATCACTATGTTATTTTTTACTGACATGAGTGATATTATTTTGAGACTAAAAAAGGCATAATTTTGTACGTGCAAATACCATTCTTTTACAAATTTTCTCTTCAGAATTATTCTTTTGCCCACCCAGGCGAAAGAAGTATCATTCCTTCTTGAAGACGTTCATGCTTAATTAAGCAAAGCTATCAGAAGATCGTCTTACAAAGAACTGAAATAAAATGACAAAAAAAAAAACCTGTTCATTCATTTTCTTTTAAAAACTTAATAAATTGTCAAAACAAAATCAGAAGCAAGATAAATGTTTCACTCCTGATGCGAAATCGCTCTTTAAATATTAACAATAATTCACTTGGAATTGCTTTAATTTCAATTTGTTTTTTTTGATGACATTTCAAAAGATTATGACCATGCTATAGAATATATATCATGAATATATACGTATATTTAGATACAATTTATATAATGTATTATATCAGTATTTACTTACAAGTTTTGATTCTAAAACTATACTTTTGTTTCACTTATTTATGCTGACAAGCATAAGCATGCAGTCTGCAATCCACGTAACTGGCTTTCTACTATGGTGCTATCCTCAGTGCTTAGAGTATTTAACACTTAACAACATAGTTGAGAAGTGTTTATGACTTTGTTCATTCTGTCTATCTGCCTGTTCGTTAGCACGATAACTGCCATAAAAATGACATTTTAGTATGTTGTTCAGACGAACTGTGGGACCTATGGGAATATAAATGAATAATATCACCCAATCTGTATTGGATTGAACACGGTTTGAAGAAATAAAATACATTGAACCGTATGGGACATAATTATTCAAACATTTTATAATGCATTTAAAATTCACAAATTGCTTCGAAAGGTTTAGAAAATACTCAAAAAATATATAAAACAAATTTCAGCAAAATTATATTCAGTAGTTTTTTAAATAAAAATTAAAATAGTAATTACATCCTTTATATGAAGAGATCACGTGACCCACTTCAAAATAAAATATGGCATCCATCTTGTGTCAAAATCGTGATTTTTAAAATTATTTTTAATTTATATTTAGTGTTATATCCGTCCTAAAACCGCTTTATTTTTTCGTAAATTTTGTCTTTTGCAGTGAAGTTGTGCAGCGAAACAATCGTTCACTCTGTGACAATAAATGTGACACCTTAGTAAAATTTTTGTATTGAATAAATTGGGATACAGTAACACAGTTGTTACTCATACGTCATCTTGGAAAAACTCTGATGTGGACAGCACATGACTTTCCCTACTTAATGCAAGGAATTTACTCCTTTCACAGTAAAAAAATAATATATAAGATCCACAGCACACGTTTTTAACGTCGAATTGCACATTTATCACTTTTCTGAGTAAAAAAATGTAAAAGTATTTCAAATTTCAAAACTAAAATTTTCCAATATATAGACAATATTGGGACTTAATTAGAATTGTTTTATATTTAACGCTAATATTCTTCCAATAAAAGAATAAGAAATTTTTGCCTAATGTTGGTATGCTAATATTATTACTAATATTTAACTAATGCTGGTATGCGAATATTTCGTCAAAATTGGCGACCAATATATCCTTAACAAATTTTGGTGCCCGCATGTACTATAACCCGTTTTTAAAAACCACTTTTTATAAACAACTGAACACAGAAACAAAAATGCGCCTCGTAAAAATAGCTATGATGATGTATAGATCGCTAAGCGATGACACCCTAAATAAGTACATTTGAGTAACCCTTTGGTTCCTTGCACGAACTCAGAGAGGAGGGGCACGACAGCCCAGTGGTTAGCGAGCGGTGTTACACTCGGACGACCCTAGTTCGATTTCCGTTTGTTCCTAAACTGTCGCCGTGTTCACGCGGAGTACGATAACGTTAAGCATGTGGGTCCGTAAGTCCTTCCAAGAGATTGCTGGTAGGAGAAGGAGGGTACGGTCCCTGTGGATGCCTCCCCCAGTGGGTTCCGGTCTAAATTGCGTGGCACTTCCCGACTGTCCAAACAGATACATTACACCTTCGGGTAAGTCGGACGGTCTGGGCCGAAGAAATCCAAAGAAATTCGGTCGTTACTCGGGTCTGTGATATTAAGATTCCGCTTAGTTGGTGCAGAAGTCGCTTCGTCCATTTTCTCAATACGAGCACACACGTACGTGATTTGCCCTAAGTAAGATTCTGTGATCCGCCTTTGGCCCGCTGCATGTGAGCATGACGCTTTGAGCCAG
Organism: Amaurobius ferox; assembly: GCA_951213105.1. Classification (NCBI taxonomy): domain Eukaryota; kingdom Metazoa; phylum Arthropoda; class Arachnida; order Araneae; family Amaurobiidae; genus Amaurobius; species Amaurobius ferox. Next base: position 55,178,930 of record OX578148.1, on the reverse strand, counting down.
CTACGTGGCCTGTGTTAATAAGCGCTCGTGTTATTTTCTAAACATCTAAATAAATTATTCAATTTTCCGAATTTTTGATACATTTATACTCCATCTCGGATTGCTGGCTAAATTTCCATAAAATTTGATATCCAATTTAGTAACATTTGATTTCGGTTTCATACAAAATATATGTTTTATTTTACAGTGTATAAAATATGTTGGATGAATAAAATTATATGCATTGCTTTATAACTTTACATTCACACAATCACTGGAATTGACGCTGAAGCATAATCTTAGCGATATATGATGAAGTATGACAGTATCTGAAAAGTTCGAAACATGAGAAATTACCAATTTGTGCACACAGAAAATATTTTCTCGATATGTTAAAACCTAATATTCCATTTAACGGCTCAGCAAAATTTCCCATTAGAAAGAAACAGAAGTTCCAACAAGTCATCGATCAGCCTTACCCCACATCATTTGTAGTTTTCGACAAAGATTGTCCAAAATGACCGCTATCATTACACACGATAGCATTAAGATGCAGTATCGTAGCAATTCCACTAGGAATCGAGTTTGGAATTACAATGGCTTTCGACTGTATTGAGGGTTTTATATATATATATATATACAATAGAAGGGGGACTGAGAATGTTTTGTAAGTTCCTCTTTCTGCCGCTAAACTTATTCTGACCTCTAAACTGAAAAGGAAGTATCTTGCTCAGGTCTTAAATTTGCGACATGGAAATTCTTGTGTCTAAAATTGAGGGTTTAAAAGGACGCTTTTAAGATGACAGTTTCAGAAATTTTTTTACCGTTATTTTCATTTCCAGTTGGCCATGCCTTCGGAAAACTGACGATTTAAGCGGGCTGGTGATTTAACCAAGTGATGGTTTAACGAGGTTTGACTGTATATTAAAGCGAATAGAGTATGATGATAAAGGACACACAGATAGAGATGGCATATATAAACAACATATGTTAATTTTAGAAGGATGATGCAGAACAGTAATGACATAGACAGGGTGATCAGTCTGCAGTAAAATTTGCTTTTGCGGCGATACAAACAGCAACCCTTCGAGAAACAGATGAAATGAGCATTTGGATAGCTTACTGAGGACTGAATGACTATATGCCTTCAGCCATCCTCTACAGGGCATCCTCTGTTTGAGGCGAAAGCAGGGCAGTTAAAAGATGGCCAATCGCGTCCCATACATGCTCGATGGGTGAGAGATCTGTAGACAGATGGAACCAAGAAAGCACTTGTATACATTGAAAGGTTTGTTTGAAAATTGCCTATACGGTCGAGCGTTATCTTGCAGTAAACCAGCATTTTGCAACAGCTGATGATAGGAATGTGCAACCTACCGCAACACCTTATCAACGTGTCATCGTGCCTTCATTGCGCCTCAGCGACGAATCAGAGGTGACCGGCAATTGTAGACGATAGCACCCCAAACAATGATGCCACGTTGTCAAGCAGTATTGCGTTCCACAGTCGCAGCAAGGTTCGATTTGTTTCCAAGTCGCCTCCAGAATCTCATACGGCGACTATCTTTCGACAAACAGAAACGAGACTCGTCGCTGAACACTACCATGTCCCATTCTGTCGCCCAAGAACCTGGGGCCGACACCATTGCAATCTGTAGCGGTTTCTTGTCGTCAATGGCAGTCTCCGTAGAGGACGGTTAAGCTGCTTTCGCCCAATCATCGATAATTTGTTATCGCTGATATTGGAACAACCAATGCACCCTGCAAATTCTGCAGACGATTCACATATTCTTCTTCAATTTATCTTCTCCAAAGCCTTTGCACAGTGGACGCATCTACGTGTGTTTCAAAGGCGATACGACGGTGCGACTTCCCAGTGTACGAATGTCTAAATTGAATCCTTTCGCACAATTGTTTAAGTGATAAAACGGACTTCGGGGTCATCGGTCTGGTATCTCTTTTACAACATGTGTTTTCTGAAATGAAAAACGTAGGCGACAGACAGTAAGAACTGTTGCTTCGTCTGCCGTTTCTATTCCTTTTATCCTGCGCTCTATCACGTGATCTACTTGCATTTCAGATCTATTGCATACATCGGCTAGCTGCGCATATTTCACAATTTTCACAATTATACGGCCCAGGCTTCATAATGTTGCATTTTCTATGTCGGGTAGTGTATAAGAAAAATATTGTGAAAATTCGAGTTCGAGTTTTCAACTGGAGAGCACGCTTTAAGCACTAATCAAAAGATTCCCAGCTGCTATCTATGTGTGCCTGAGCCTATGGGGATAATATCTCACGAACGAATGGATCCATTAGTGAGTCAAACGAAAATTAAAGCAAAAATTGCAATCAGTGAATACTGGAAACCTATTATTACTTTCCTTATATACATAATGTATAAGGAAAGTATTGTGACGGGGTCGAAAATTCGAATTCGAGTTTTCGACGGGAGAGCGCGTTTCAAGCACCCCTGATCACGAATCAAACATTTTTGAAGTGATGTCTGTGTGTGTGTGTGTGTGTGTGTGTGTGTGTGTGAAAGTATGTGTGTGTGTGTGTGTGTGTGAAAGTATGTGTGTGTGTGTGTGTGTGTGAAAGTATGTGTGTGTGTGTGTGTGTCAGTGAGTCTGTGGAGACGAATATCTCACGAACGAATGGATCCATTAGTGAGTCAAACGAAAATTAAAGCAAAAATTGCAATCAGTGAATACTGGAAACCTATTATTACTTTCCTTATATACATAATGTATAAGGAAAGTATTGTGACGGGGTCGAAAATTCGAATTCGAGTTTTCGACGGGAGAGCGCGTTTCAAGCACCCCTGATCACGAATCAAACATTTTTGAAGTGATGTCTGTGTGTGTGTGTGTGTGTGTGTGTGTGTGTGTGTGTGTGTGTGTGTGTGTGTGTGAAAGTATGTGTGTGTGTGTGTGTGTCAGTGAGCCTGTGGAGACGATAACTGACGAACGAATGGCCCGATTCGAACCAAATTTTGTACAAAAATCAGAATCCGTAAACACTGGAAGCCTATTGTTTTTATACGCAATCGAATGTTCAGAACCTCCCTAAATTTTCGAATGAAATTTTGAAAAAATCATCAAAAAATCAAAACCACTAATAAAGTTACGTAAATAGACATTTCTTATGTAATTTTTCATTAGAAAACGATTGACATAAATTTTAGAACGCTAACATGAACCGTTCTCGAGATATTGAACATTTTTAAAAAAAAATTATCAAAAAGTCATATAAAATAAAAATAAAAAATATTTCCTATTGAGAAACATGTTCACTTTTCATATGTAATACCATCCGATAAATTGGGTGACATCATTCTCGTGGATCTAGCTCGTTCCATTCATGAAAAAAGATACTTTGAGTAATACTTTTGTATTTGAACGCCAATAGTCATTTATCTGTTGAAAGAATAAATTATTTCTTAGTGCATAACGCTTGGCGAGATTTTGGCGACGAATTTGGCGGAATGTCGCCAACTTGGCGACTTTTTGAAATGTTGTCAAATTAACGAAAATCTCGCCAAATGGATAAAAATGACGCTAAATCTATGAAAACGATGACTAATTGTCAAAAATTCATTATCTTGGAAAGAATATTAGTATCTGCTATGAGAAACACTTATTTGTTTTACTGTAAAAGTAGTAAATTCATTACATTATATAAGGAAAGTCTTGTGTTGCCCACATCAGATTTTTTTTAATGAAATCGAAAGTTCGAAAAGCCTCTAAATTTTAGAACGGATATTTGAAAAAATCTTCAACAAAAAAATAAACCTCCAATAAAGTTACAAGAAGAATTATTTTATATGTAATTTTTTTCATTAGAACGCAAATGACACATACTTTTGAAAGCTAGAATGAATCATACTAGAGATATTACGCACTTATCAATGAAGTTTCTAAAAAAATCACACAAAATTAAAAACTATTAACTCTTGTCAAACATGTTCACTTTTCATATGTAATATTATGCGATAAATTAGTTAACATTATTCCCGGGGATCTAATTCGTTCCATTCAAGAGAAAATATACATACTTTGGGCAATAATGTTGAGTAACAATTCGTCAATAGCCATTTATCTACTATAAGAATTATATACTGTTCCGTTCGTAACGATTGGCGACATGGTGGCGACGAACTTGGCGGAATGCCACCTATTTGGCAAGTTTGCTAAATTATTGTGATATTGACTAAAATATCAATCAAATATATAAAATTATTTCCAAATTGATAAAAATGACGCTGATTTTAATGAAAACGACGACTCATTGATGAAATTTTAATATCTTGGAAAAATAAGATGCTACTATATCCTTCTCGCCGATCCGGTGTTCCAGTGGTCATGGGCATGTGTTTCCGTCTGATCGCTGGATTGCCGGGTTGCGGGTTCGAATCTCGCCAGCGGGCATGGATGTTATCATGTCGAAGCCAAGTCAGACTTCCACCCTTCGGGAGCTTCTGTAAAAGTGAAACTCCCGAAACCGTCCTTCACCATGGGACACCCTGGGCGGTCTTGTGGACGTTGTGCGTAGGCGCTCCTTCACCAAGGGGGAATTAGTACACAAAATTATTTTCTCCTAAAGCTTGGGGACATATTGACGACAAACTTGGTGGAATGTCGTCAATTCGGCAAGTTTGCTAAATTACTGTGTTATTGACTAAAACGTCCTCCAAATATATAAAATTCTTGCCAAATTGATATAAATGATGCTAAATCAATGAAAATAACCACTAATTGATGAAATTTTAATATCTTAGAAAGAATATAAGAATCTACTATAGCAATAACCCTTTTCTCCGTCCGTTCGTCCGTAACGCTTGACGAAATATATGGCGACAAATTTAGCTTGGGGTCGCCAATTTGGCAAGTTTTCTAAATGTTGCCAAATTGACGGAAACGTCACAAAACTGATAAAAATGTCGCCAAATGGACATAAAAGACGTTTGCGGGAGGTAAGGTTTGGATATTTTCCCAGATTGGCGTACGTCTCAGATCGACTAAAATTTCATCAAAAGTGCAGAAATAACGCGAAATTTACAAAAATGATGCCAAATTGATGAATTAATTAATAAAATGTTTTAATACGTGTACTATATTGCTTATTAAGGATATTACAAGTATTGATAATAATTGTTAATTTAGAGTTACGTGAAATATAAGTTTTCTGGGAACTTCGAAGTGGTTTTACATTTTGTCAACCGGAAAAAAAAGTAAAATGTACAATCACAGTGCCGTGTATCTTATATGTAATTTTACTTTCCCTGTAATACACATGATAATGTAGAGGGAAAGTATTGGAATCCTGCCGAAAGTCGCAACTCGGGTTGTCGTTGCATCTACACGTTTTGGAACCTCTAGAATACGAAAAAACTATTTTTAGCTTGACGTCTGTGTGTGTGTGTCTGTCTGTCTGTCTGTGCAATGTATGTATCCACTTTAACTCAAAAACTCATCGACCACATAATATAAAATTTGATAGGTATGTCACTTGTGTGTGACTCTGGTGCTGATTAGCTTTTGGTACAATTTGGGATAAAAAAAACCCGCTTTTCTTTTGCGAAATGCCCCTCAAAACTTACCTGTACCCACTTTAGCTGAAAAACTAATGGATCAAATTTTACAAAATTTAGTATATAAGTCACTTGTGGGTTACTCTGCGGCTGATTTAATTTTGGTACGATTAGGAAAAAAAATAACCTGCTTTTTCTGTTTGCTGAATGTACCGCAAAAAATCGTAAATAAAAAACTACGTATACTCAAATATATCTATCAAATTCTTGTTTCATGCGCAATTTTTGACGAGGCACAGAATAAGATCAACCGCATTACTCGAGAACTAACTAATCGTTCTCGAGATATTTGAGATTATTTGCATTTTTACTATATCGCCTTTGGAAAAAATATCCAGTTACCAAATAAAAACAAACATTGAATTGAAAGAGCATATTCAAATCCAGTGTTATTTTGTGCAATTAAACTCAATTTAATGAATAGAATTTATTAAAGCAATAAAAAGAAAATGAATTTGAGTCTGCAGGGAAAGTCATGTGCTGCCCATATCAGATTTTTTTCACTGTGTCCATTGCATTATGTAAGCTAAGTCATGTGTTGCCCACATTAGTTTTTTATTTCAATTGTAACAACTTACATCTTGATTTATTTTACAGAAGAACTTTTGACCGTTGAAATCAGTTTATATATACTTTTTAAGAAGGATCAATTTCTTGGCAGTCCCTTTTTCCTTCCGCTAACTGAAAGGCTACTTGAAAGAAAGAAGCACTTTCTACAATAAAAGTAAAACCGAAAAATTTATCAGATGTATTTTAGCATTAAGGTAACTATTTTATTCGGATAAAATAAAAACATAATTATTACATTCAGAAAATTGATACTTATATGAATGCTATGAAAATTTTTCCTAAAATTTTCTTTTATACTATATATTATTCCCTAACGTAAAATTGTCTTTTTGCTTGTGCAGTGCAAATATCATTCTTTTTGAACTTCTTCAGAAATGTTCTTTTACTTCCAGCTGACTGAAAGAGTCGCATTTCTTTTCTAATACTTTCATGGTTAATTAAGAAAAGTAATCAAACGACCATCTCAGAGGTGAAAAAAAGTCCTAAAATTATGCAACGTATCGAGTTTCTGGATTGTTGTTTGGGAAATTTGAGATTTTATATAAAATGTTACAGAAAATACAGTTATCGATATACAAAATAAATGCAGCTAGTACTTTCCTTACATACATGGTATAATGTATATGCAAAGCATTTTGAAGGGATTGAAACTTCGAATTTCAGTTTTCGACGGTAGAGCACTCTTCAAGCATCTCTGAACTCGAATAGAAAGATTATCAGGTGATGTCTGTGAGTGCGTGTGTGTATTTGTATATATATATATGTGTGTGTGTATGTTGTGTGTGTATGTGTGTGTGTGTGTGAAACGATATTCCACACAAATGGATGGAGCATTATGATTGTTATAATATATTATGATATTATTATTATATTATACATGGTATGTGTATATTACAGGCAATACATACTAAAATCTATTGATTTCAAAAGACACCTAAAAACGTCTAAAGACACCCTCTCTACCCACAATTTTTGAAATATTTTTTGAAAAACTCATATGAAATCAGGACTTTTAATATTGATATATATGTTTTTTTATTTCATGCGTAATTTTCCATTAGAAAACAAATGATGCAAACGTTAACATAAACCTTTCTCGAGATATTGTACGATTTTCGAATACATTTATAAAAGCATATAATTAAAAATACAACAAACAATTACAAATAATATTAACAGATAATTAAAAACACACAAATAGTTACATACAATAAAAAATGTAGTAAGTGTAGTAAGTATTATCTATTTCCATATGCAATATCATGAGAGAAATCTGTTAACATCACTCGCGTTAATGTACATCGTTCTATTCAGGATGGAAAATACATTTTTAATAATTCTATATTTTGGAGCTAAAGAATTCACTTATAGTCATTAATTTCACATTAAATGTCAATTGCGTAATTTAATTAGGATTTTGAGCGTGAGAGCGATATATGATGTAGGATATTATAAGTTATAATGTTTAGAGTTCAGTTGCTGAATGCTCCAAATTCTCTTTTATGTAATGTTAATTCTATCCCAAAAACATACTGCCATAGATCTTGTACAACATCTCTGGCGAGCGTGGTAACCAGAACTCCATGTTCTGCTGGCCGTCCGATAAGAATAAAATACTACAGAGAAATTAAAATAAAATAAATAGGAATATAGTAAAAGGACCACTGCACGAAATTAAGAGAATTATATGCCGAAAACGATGAAGAGATATATTTCATGTAAGAGCTGTGACTTTGTAGTGGCAATTGTTTCAAACAGTTATTTAAAACTACGACATCAAATAGAAATGTTTGTGATGGCGAAGCAAGTACATTTTTCCACGCTTGTAATAATATAAAAACATTCCAAGTGATATTATCGTTGTTGGATCACCAGTTTAAAAATGATAATACTCAATATTTAACTTTGCAAAAGAAGTTCAATAAAATAGAGAGTGGGAATTTCCCTAAGTACGCCGATGAAGTTATTAAACGATCTGCAAAATTTGATAGTCATTTCTCTGCACTTGCAAAATATAAAAATATATTTGAAATATAGTATTCTCCACTTCATATTAATATTTTAAACATCCAGAAAACATTACATTTGAAAATAGTTGCTTGATAGAGAAACAAGGAATCAAGACACATATACCCTGCGACATTGAAAATCAGCTTTTTCAAAATATGCGTGATAGTGTAAAAGTATTTGCAGAAAGTCTTGCGAACCTCTATGGAGACAAACATGTTTTGTGTAATCCTTAAAGCCAACATCAAATTTTAAATTTAATGTATGTTACGTATTAAGACAGAATTGATCGGTCTTCACAAAAATTATAGCATATTGCAAGTTTTCTTACTGTCCATTCTAGTATCGACTATAAGAGTTATGATTTGATTGAAATATCTATGATTTGATTGACGTATATCTATGATTTGATTGAAATATCTATGATTTGATTGACGTATCTATGATTTGATTGAAATATCTATGATTTGGTTTGACTGAATCTGATGCTGGCTGCATGATAGAAGTAAATTTTTCTGTCTCCATAATTGATCGAAAAATTGTGACGCATAGCAAACTTTCATGCTGTTATTGCAGGTATCATCTACTCCATGCTAATGGGCACACCAAAAATGCGAAAGTTGTTTGTTACTAATTCCCCGTGGTGAAGGAGCGCCTACGTACCACGTCCAAAAGACCACCCAGGGTATCCCATGGCGAAGGGGAGGCGATTTGCAGCTTCACATTTATAGAGGCTCCCCGAAGGGCGGAAGTCTGACTTGACCTCGACATGACAACAGCCATGGCCGCTGGCGGGATTCGAACCCGCAACCTGGCAATTGAGCGATTAGACAGAAACGCAAGCCCCTGACCGCTCGATCGCCGGATCGGCGCGAAAGTTGTATGAAATGATATTATCTGCATTGGGATAAGAACAGCCTGTCTAGGTTTTAATGTTCATTTAAGATACAAATAATAAATTTCATACTTGGACCGTAAAAAATAATTTAAAATCCATGCATTGGATATAAATTAGCATTAACCGAAAACATAAATAAAGTTAGCATAAGCAAAGTAAAGCATACCATAACCATAAAATGAAGTATAAAGCAAAGCACAAATAAAGTCGATGTAAAAATCTTTAAAAGTCCGATTTGGTAAACGGTCCCAAATTTAACTTCAAAGTATCATATCAAATCTTTAAACATAATCTCAGTCATTCAATGCCTTTAAATAAAACTGATAGTTCCTTCAATATCCACGAAAAACACTTCTATCACTAAAATGCTTCCATTTCGTGACAGGGAGTGAAATCACAAAAATATATAAACGCTCATTTTATTTCCTGGGAAGCAATCAGTATACCAAACATTTTCAAAGTAAACGCATTTGTCCAAACGAACTCTACTAAATGAGATCCATTGGCGGAGGAAACTGTTTCACATTTATTTTATTTACGTTGATGGCCCGGTAATGACTGCACGTTTTCGTACCGATAAAGTAATAAATTGAACGTGTAAGCTTTGATCGGTGCAATCACGACATACACTATGTAGAATGTGTTCTGATATTAAATGGTAATTTAAATCATGCATCTGCTAATAACAACAAATATACAGGATATCCTAAAAACATTGACATCAACTTCAATCCTTAAATATTGATCTTACACTATAATAAATTACAAAGTTGCGTAAAACAATGTACATAATTTTATGAAATCGATTAAAATTTTCAATCATTCAATTTCATTTTAAGAAATACAAAATTTAAATTTTTATGCGGCCCCCGTACAAAAACATTTCCAATGAGTAAAATGTGCCACATACAATAATAAGGTGATGTACAAAACTTCAGAATTTTATCATAAAAAGTCTCAGAGATATGAAAAGAGAAAAATGCTTACTAAAACCACTTTTCGATGCATCGACATGGGTTCTTAGAGGGGAAAAATCATGTCGGTATATCGCATTTCAGGGGTCATACACAAATTACGGAAGAAAGCAATGATTACATAAATAAATAATAATTTTGTTATTTATTGATACAAAAGTATCTACACAGTGTAGAAATCATAACTTTACACAAAGATTACACAGCTTGTTCAAAATGTTTTCCATCCATGGCAAAGATCCATTAAAGATAACAGGCAGACATTATTAGCCTATGATGCATTTCTACGTTGCGTCATTTGCACTCTTGCTGTAAATATATACATTTTAATTCGTGATTAATCCCTCACCAATTTTTTTTAAACATATCTCTGGGACTTTTTATGATAAAATGCTGAAATTTTGTACATCACCTTATTAGTGCATCGAGCACATTTTGCTCATTGAAAATGTTTTTGTACGGGATCCGTACAAAAATTAAGATTTTGTATTTCTTCAAATTTAATCCCCTGAAAATTTTTATCGATTTCATAAAATTCTGTACCATTCTTTACGCAACTTTGTAATTTATTATATATGCCTAAGATCAATATTTAAGGAATAAAAGCCTTGATCAATGCCTTTGTGACACCCTGTATATATATATATATATATATTTATATATATATATATATATATATATATATATATATATATATATATATATATATATATATATATATATATATATATATATATATATATATATATGTATATATAAATGAATTATATATACATATATATTTCATTTATATATATATATATATATATATAAATGAAATACAATCAAAGTCTATTAAGTTAAACAAAATCTTACTAATTATTATTAGTCGCATATGCAGCTCTAACAATCAAAGCAATATAAGATTTCAAATGAAGACATATGAACAAAAATAAATGGAAAAGGGAGCAAACTCAGGGTTGCTTACGGGGAAGTAGAAAAGCTGAGGGGGATTGTGACCCCTTATTCCTGGTTGAAGCATGCTTTGAGACTCGGGAAACACTCCCAGAACCACTACATGCCCGAAGCAAATACCCTTCCTTTCGAGTAGGAAAAGCAGAATCCATACACGGAAACAATACCAAAAGTGGAAGTGAACAAGATTCAAATATTATCAAATATTACAACAATCATCAAAACAAAACCATCTGCCAATGCTACATATACAACGTACCACGATACAATTCACGCCCGTCAATGATAGTATCATGATAGATCTCAACAATATCAATGATAGATCTCACTGTAACCTTAATCCCGTAACTCATACGTCGGCGTATCGCCGCTGAAACACGCGTGGATGCTTCCACTATCCGAAGGATTTGGAGAAGACGGATTGAAGAAGAGTATGTGAATCATCGCAGTAGTACAAGTCTATCCAGATGTACTTCAGCAAGTGCTGATCTATCCTTTCGAGGACACACGGTGGCGGCCCAGCAAACAATGACTATCGACATTCTGAAGAATTTTCAGGGTTCATTGGATGTTCCACTATCAGCTAGAACATCATCTCGACGATTGGACCAAAGCGGCTTGCGCTCAAACCGCACTTTACGAAGATTGCCATTAACCACAAGACGTCGACGTGAAAGATTGAGATAGTGCCGGGCCCGAGTCTCTTGGACGACTGAATGGGACAGGGTAGTGTTCAGCGACGAGTCTCGTTTCTTTGTCGAATGACAGTCGCCGTGTGAGAATCTAGAGGCGTCCTGGAATCGGACCCAATCCTGCTACGTCTGTTGAACGTCATACTGCTCAACATCGAGGTATCATGTTTTGGGGTGCCATCGGCTTCTAAAGACGCCCACCTCTGGTTCGTATCAAACGCAAAATGACAGCAAGACAATATACCGCCGGTTGCACTGTTCTACCGTCAGAGGTTGCAAAATGCTGTTTTCCTGCAAGATAACGCGCCAACACACACATCAACTATCAGCAGACAAGTCCTGAAAGGTATTCAGGTGATTTTTTGGCCTCCGCTGTCTTCAGATCTCTCACCCATTGAGTATGTATAGGGCGTGATTGGCGGTAGTTTGACTGCCCTGCTCCAGTCTCGAACAAAGGACGACCTATGTTTGGATATTATAACTGATCTTTTTTGACGAAATTTCTCGGAAAGATCGTGAAAATGTTGAATAAAAGACTAAATTTTCCGAAATATATTAATTAAGTACTTGTTCTTCATGTAATTTTTGATAGCACGAAAAATCTGACGTCCAGGAGTAATCTTTCTTGAGATATGTTACTTTTTTGGAATTTTAAAGAGCTGAAAACTTTAAAGTGAATTTAGTTACCAAATGAAACGAACATGGAATAAAATTGGAAATTGGATATAATATTAGAAAAGTATCCATGTTTGTCTCCGTAATTAAACTAAATGCACCCTGAAATAAAAATAAAAAAAAATAATTTGAATTTCTAGCAAAAGTCATGTGTTGCCAACATCAGATATTTAAATTTTAAATAAAACTAAACTTTAAAATTTAGGCATTCAAAATAAACAAATTCCAATAGATTAACGTATAATTGACGCATTTCGAAACCTCTTTTTAAAAAGTAATATAAATTCATTTAATCGCATATAAATGAAAAAATTGAAACTATCAACTATTTAAGCTATTAAATGCCCCATTGACTGATAAGTATTCATTTAACCAGCATTTTAAACTTGTAAATAAAAAATACTGTTTTTGTATGTAGCTTACCTTATTTTCTTCAATTTTCTCCAAACAATTCTTTCTTTTTGAACCCGATTCTTAGAGTATTAAGAAATTTGACAAGAAGAAAATTTAGCTTCCCATAAATTGCTTGTATGAAGTTTACTTGAAAGTCAAGTTTTTATTTTTTTTTTGTCTTTTCATTAACGTATTAATAGAAAAAAAAATTGTTTTTTTTTATCACTCCAGTCTAAATTAATGTGATTTCCTTCTAAAAGTTTTTCAAAGGACTCTTCAACTATTTGAAATTTAAAAATTGCTTCACAAGACGAATAAAGAACTTTGAGAGATATATTGTAACTAAAACGTCTGACGAAACAAACAAGTAATTTTACCTACTGTCGAACGATTTCAATAGTATAAAAATCTGATGTGGGCAGCACATGACTTTCCTTATATAATGCAATGAATTTACTACTTTTACAGTAAAAGAAATTAGAGTATTCTTATAGTAGACAGTTATATTCTTTCCAAGATATTGAATTTTTGTCAGTGAGTCGTCATTTTCATTGATTTAGCGTCATTTTTATCCATTTGACGAGATTTTCGTTAATTTGGCAACAGTTCAAAAAGTCGCCAAGTTGGCGACATTCCGCCAAAATCTCGCCAAGCGTTATGCACTAAGAAATAAGTTATTCTTACAGCAGATAAATGACTATTGGCGTTCAAATGCAAAAGTATTACTCAAAGTATCTTTTTTCATGAATGGAACGAGCTAGATTCACGAGAATAATGTCACCCAATTTATCGCATGGTATTACATATGGAAAGTGAATATGTTTCTCAATAGGAAATATTTTTTTTTATTTTGCATGACTTTTTGATAATTATTTTGAAAAATGTACAATTTCTTGAGAATGGTTCATGTTAGCGTTCTAAAATTTATGTCAATCGTTTTCTAATGAAAAATTACATAAGAAATGTCTATTTGCGTAACTTTATTAGTGGTTTTGATTTTTTGACGATTTTTTCAAAATTTCATTCGAAAATTTAGGGGGGTTCTAAACATTCGATTGCGTATAAAAACAATGGGCTTTCAGTGTTTACGGATTGTGATTTTTGTACGAAATTTGGTTCGAATCGGTTCATTCGCTCGTCAGTTATCGTCTCCACAGACTCACTGACACACACACACACACACTCACATACTTTCACACACACACACATACTTTCACACACACACACATACTTTCACACACACACACAGACACAGGCATCACTTCAAAAGCGTTTGATTCGTGATCAGGGATGCTTGAAACATGCTCTCCCGTCGAAAACTCGAATTCGAATTTTCGACCCCGTCACAATACTTTCTTTATACATTATGTATATAAGGAAAGTAAAAATATATGATTTATATGTGCTCCAACAGCTTAACAGTATATTTACTTAATTATTTTATTTGCAAAGCTTTTCAAATATATACTATCAGTTGACGAGAAAAAAGAAGCATCGTATGAAAGCTAGTCTGATAGTTTATGCAAATGGTCATAATAGGAGTGTCAAAAAAAAAAAAAAAATCAGTTACATATATATTTTTCTCCTTCAACCCAGACCGTTAGACGTACCTAAGGGTTTAAGGTATACGTTTGTTTTGCCGGGAATTGCCATTAATTTAGACCGGAACCCAGTGTGAGCAGTATCAATAAGGACCGGCTCTTCTTCCCCAACCACCAACCCTTCGAAAGAACATTCGTACTCAAATATTTAATGTGCCCGTACTCTGCATGAACACGGGGATAGTTTAGGAAAAGGCAGAAGTCGAACTGGTGTCGTCCGAGGGTAATTGCTGAGCTCTAACCACTGAGCTGTTCCAGACCTAAATATATATCGTTAGCATTAAAAGTGAAAATTAAATGTTTTGGTGGAATAATTAAAGCATTATTTTCTATTACAAGCATTGAAAAGTATAATATCTCCAAGCATAATATACACATCAAATGCACCAAACGTAACAATCTATACAGTAGTTCCCAAGCTATTGTCCCAAGGCGACTTTTGTTAAGGGGACATTGACTTCTTTTCACTTTTAATATGTGTACTGCAGGTAGGCCCTATATGTACATTAGGACTTATAAATTGAAGGTGTCCTTTTATTTTCATAGCTTCCGCGAAGCCCTTTGCCAACCTTGACCTTAAAGAACTGTGCATCACTACAAGCTCTGAAAAACAATCTCATAAGAAAACATGCGTCTTACGCTTAAGCCGCATGGTAAGAAACAAACTGAATGCGAAAAACCTCCTGAACTTGGTTCACGAACCACTTAAATAATATCCGCACTCTGCAACATAGCTGCAAATTATTACCCGAATCATAATTTCTTTATTTAACAAATATATACACTACGTGACAGTGAAAATGAGACACCAAGAAGGAGAGGCCAGGAAAATATGCAACTTGCAGGGTAGACGAAGCGTACCTAGTTATGTAAATAATGCAAAATGCGCAGCTGCCCTGCGCACCTTGAGTGAGATATAAGGGAAGGAACCTGCAGAATCGGCAATAGTCGCGCCGCTCTGTCTGCCAGGGAATTCATTTTGCGATTTTCTTTTGTCTCACAGAAAACGTGTAGTAGCAGAGAATGCCAGACCGTCTCCAACTAAGGCAGTTAGGCAGTTTCAACAGACAGAGTATGGTGATCGAACTAAGAAGGGCAGGTTGGTCCATACGTCAAATCTCAGCGGACAGCCACCTACACGCGTCTACGGTTCACCGATGCGAAGATGGTTGAAACAAGGGAATGTTTCACGTTTGAGGGGTGCCGGTACGGCCAGAGCGATGTCAGCACGCGTGAACCGGCACGCGTCGGCAAGCGTTGGCGGCCCCACAGACCTCTTCCGTCGCCGTTTTGCAGGGACACCCTTGATGCTCCCATATCGACCAGGACCATTATCCGTCAATTAGTTGCCGGCGACCTGCACTCATGGTATCCAGAAGAATGTCATTGACCCAACAGCACAGACATCTTCGTTTGCAATGGTGTCAGGATAGAGCAACGTGGAAGGCGGAATGGCACATAGTCGTATTCTCAGACGAGCCACTCTTCTGTTTTAGCAATGACAGTCGCTGTGTAGGAGTCTGGCGCAGATGTGGTGACAGGTCCAATCCGGTTGCATATGTGAAGCGCCACACCTCGGCATCTTGGTTTAGGGTGCCATAGCCTACGATAGCAAGTCACCTCTGGCCCATATTGAGGGCACTATGACGACCCAACGATACGTAGATGACGTGCTCCGACCGGTGACACTACCGTTCTTTCAGGGGGTATCCAATGCCATTTACCAGCAGAGAAACGCCCGACGACACACGGCACGTATCAGCCGACATGCCCTAAAATGTATCTAGTGCTTCCCTAGCCATCAGTCTTCCCTGATCTCTCACTAATCGAACACATCTGGAACGTAATTAGGGGTGGCTTGCATGCGCTACCACCGCTGCGTTTAGAAGACGATCTCTGGCAAATGGTTGACAGAGAATGGGCAGCCATCCCACAGGACACAATCCGCACGCTCATTTACTCCGTACCTAAACGTGTTGCTGCCTGTATCACCGTCTGTCTTGGTCCTAGAAGCTATTGATCAGACGGTGTATCGCTCAGTGTATAGGTGTATCATGTTGCAATAAACATCACTTAGTGTTCGTTGCTGTCACTCTCTTTTTGCCGCTTTTCATCACTTTCTGCCTACTCTTTCTTGGCGTTACATTTTCACCGTCACGTAGTGTGTATATATATATACACACACTACCATATGTAATGAGGACTTCTTTATCTTACATGACAGTTAGAGGCATATTTACTACGGTGTATATTTGTTTTCATTTTTTACTTTCCCACCATACACATCATAATGCATTTTGAAAGTATTGTGCTAAGGTCGGAAACTCAAATTCGAGTTTTCAACGCATTTACGCGTTTTTGGCATACCTGATCTCGTATCAAATGAGATCAGGTTTTTGAAATTATATCTGCATTTACAAGTGTGGATGTCTCAGTGTGTGTGTAACTCTGTGAATAGAAATAATGGAAGTAAGAAAATTTGATAATATTATCACAATATGCGAATAATGCAACTCCATCGTCAATGCAGTCGAAGAATCTGAAATACCATAAAATTTTTAATACGTTCTTAAAAAATAATAATAAAAAAAAACAGGTTAGTAAATTTCGTTATATAAGCAATCATTTTATACGCAGTTTAACATCAGACAACATATACTGCCATAAGAAAATTCATTACACTCCTTTTGAAACGGTGGTATCAACCGTTCTCGAGATAATTTACGTTTTGCGAATAATTTTAACAAAAGAGTTAAAAAATTAAGAAGGAATAAGCATCTCTCCTCATTTGCAATATTATACGTCAAGCCCATTAACATTATTCACGTGGATTTCTCACTTCTATTTACGGAAAGATGTATTTTCTAATAGTTCAGTGTTTCAACTCCAAAAATTCGTCAAATTTCACTTTTCCATGTAAAATTAATCAAGTATCAATAACGTTTTTATTTATATTTTGCACGTGAGTACAAGTAGTTTTAAATTGTGTGTCTCTGTTTTACATTGCTTTCAATTTATGCGATTTCTATATATTCTCACACCTGAATATATTCTCATACCTTTCTATATATTCTCATACCTGTACAGTTGAAGAGAAAGCTATAACTAGTTACTGAGCAAAAAGAACTTGTAGATGACTTTCGAAATCCACCCGCTTAAGAAGCCTATGCTGAACATAATTTGTCATCTTTTTTTTCGTGAAGATTTCATGATTTTATTGAAAACTAGCAGCATACCCGTTCTTCGTACGGAGTATATAATATAAAGAAACTTGAAATTCATAATCATGCCCAAATTCTTATAGTATACTAAATGACATGTTTGATCAAAATATTCTGTTAAAATATTTAATATAATGCTCCTAAAAAGAAGTTTAAGAATCTCTGTTCTCGCTATATAAAATTATCTTCATGGACATATCTGAAGAATGAAATATCTTGGACCCCTTATGTAAGCAAATATAAAAAAAAAATATGGAATTGAATCAATATATGCAAAATAAAAGCGTTAAAATTGTATGGGACTCGTACTAATTATATACGCGAATATTAGAAAATATAACCTGTATTAGTAGATTACATGTATAAATTGAAAATACCTATAAATCCGTAATCTTTAAATCTGAAGACAGTCCTTTATTCCAATATATGTCAAAACTAAAGTGCTAAAATTATATGGGAAGATATACACGTACTACTTATAATGTCCGATTATTAGTAGAAGATTACCCGTTTTGCAATATGAGTCACAAATGTTTTTTGGTAAAATACAACAGACGATGTAATAAATTGAATATATAATTAATCCCCTTAATCTTCATACCAGA
Organism: Amaurobius ferox; assembly: GCA_951213105.1. NCBI lineage: Eukaryota > Metazoa > Arthropoda > Arachnida > Araneae > Amaurobiidae > Amaurobius > Amaurobius ferox. Next base: position 55,160,768 of record OX578148.1, on the reverse strand, counting down.
AGACTGTACTTGATTCCAATATATATGCCAATATATGTCAAAATATATGCCAATATACCTGTACTACTTATATTCTCGTAGGTTAGAAGATATACCCGTGCATTCCTAGAAGATTACTCGTACAACGTACAATATGCGTGTGTCAGCAATTTTTGCCGCAATAAAACAATGGCGTAATAACTTAAAAATATCAATAATCCCTGAATCAATAATTCCGGAAAATATCAATAATAATAATGTTTAAACCTGAAGAGTATAATTGATAATATCCAGTCCAAAATGAAATGGCAATGAAATTTATTTTATATACATATCTTCATTATTCAAATCGGAAAGGATTTAATAAAAATCGTCTGCCGCATAAACACATTGGATATAAATCCGTTGCTAAGCGACATGATATCATTTGCTTCAAATAAATTGGTAGAAAAAATATCGTCTAAATAGTTATATCTCTATGGAACATTTGGCGACAGTTTCGTCAAATTAGCGACATTTTAAAAAATCGCCAAATTTATCGCCAAGTGGGACTGTAGAACTGACAGTTCCACTTTGCGACAAATTGACGAAATATCATCACAATACTATCCCCTAACAAAAAACAATTAATATCATTTATGTAGCGCAATTTTATCAATTTCAAGATATTTTTATAGATTTGAAAACATTTTTATCAATTTGGTGACATTTTAAAAATTCGCTAAATGTATTACTAAGTAGGATGGTTGGTCTGACAGATAAATGCTAACCAAACATCATTTCAGTACTCTCTTCTAACAAAACAAAAAAAAAATTCATTGATATGTAGAAGACCCAAGCCACACGACCAACCCGAAGGTTTATGGCAGCTGTTTGTGTGTCGTTTATATCAATTTGGCGACATTTCCGTCAATTTGGCAAAGTTTAAGAAAAGTTGTCAAATTAGCGATATCCCTCCAAATTCGTAGCTTTGAATTTGCAGATCTGAATGAAACATTCTTATCCCGTTTCAATATACTAAATGAAAACACTACAATTGTATTAGAAGATATACCCGCTCTACTCTTTTTCTGTTTCAACAATCGGCTATATGAATTTATTGGCTAAACACAATATATGAGTTTAGTAGCTAAATACGATATAAGATTGAAAACTCTTTGCCAAAATAAATGAAATTGATGTACGCAGTCAGCAACTAATATAATTAAAAGAAAAGTCAAACCGTCCATTCATAAGATATACTTTTATATCCATTTATCCATTTATTTATTATTTAAATCGAAAAAAAAAAATAAAAACATTAACAAACACATTTAATTTAATTGCGATGCCGAGCAATATGATATATCCTCCTAAAATGTTAAAATTTATTAACCACTAACAGCACACCCGTTATTCGTACGGAGTGTATAATTTAAAGAAACTTAAAGTTGGCAATCATGTGCAAATTCTGTTAAAATATTAAATTTATTGCTCCTAAAGAGAAGTTTAAGAATATATGTTCTCACTATGCAAAATTATCTTCACGATCAGATCTGAAGAATAAAATATCCTGCCCCCTTTTGTAAGCAAATTTACAGAAGAAAAAATAGGAATTGAATGAATATATGCAACCCCGTACTAATTATATTGTCGCAGATCAGAAAATATGCCAATGTGTTAGTAGAAGATTACCCGTATTACAATATGCGTCTCAAAAATATTTGCCAAAATAAAAGAGATGACGTAATAAATTGAAAACATCAATAATATCCGTACTCTTTATACCAGAAGGTCGTAATTGATTCCAATATATGCCAATATATATCAAAACATATGTCAATATACCTGTACTACTTATATTCTCGTAGATTAAAAGATATACACGTGTATTTGTAGAAGATTCGTACAACATACAATATATGAGTTTAAACAATTTTTGTCATAATAAAATAATTGCATAATAACTTGAAAATATCAATAATCCTTGAATCAATAATCCCCGAAAATATAAATAATAATAATTTTTAAACCTGAAGACCGTAATTGATACTATCCAGTCAAAAATGCTATAAGAAAAATCAAATCGTTATTTTCTAAAATATATTTTTATATCCATTTATTTATTATTCAAATCGAAAAAATAATTATTAAAATTAACAGACAGATTTAATTTAATTGCGTTTCTGAGTAACATGATATAAGATAGAATCTTATAACATGTTAAATATGTCATGTCTTATAACATAAACTGCGAAATTAAATAACGATTTAGATTTCTCTATACTTCTCATTGTTCCGTAAAAGCTTGTTTTAAATAAACCATGAACCATGGAGATAGATTTCCCCTTTAAATCATGTTTCAAACAATACATGTTTTCAGAAAGTGACTAATTAACGCAAACAATCTCCCATCAAACTCAGAGATTAAATTTTAATTCACTTTCAAACGATTTTCAAGCTTTTCGTTTGGATAAACCACGGAGTTAGGGAGTAGAACTCCTAGGAAAAAGTTCCGTTTTTCATTAATATCTCGACAACCCCAGGTCTTAGAAACTCGAAACTTGGACAAAATTTATGGGGGGATATTTCAAGGCTATCCACCAAATTTCATTAAATTCGGTTCAGCCGTTTTTCCGTGATGATGAGACAAACGAAAATGTCGTTTTTTACTAATATCTCGAGAACCACTGGTCGTAAAAACTCAAAACACGGATATAATTTTAAGTGGGGCTATTTCTGGGCTACCCACAAAATTTCATCAAATTCTGTTCAGCCGTTCTCCCGTGATGATGGGACAAACAGACAGACAGACAGACAGACAGATTTTCATTTTTATTTATATAGATTAACACATTTTCTGATACTCAATTACCATTTATTAACGAAGTGATTATATTCAAAATAGTTATAATTAACTGCTTCTTTACAGCAATTTTCTGTTAATTGTTATCTGTCCTGAAGCAGGTGGGAAGGGAATAAATACCCTCCTCCGCCAGCATTAAAGCACCTGAGAAATGTACAATTTTCTGTCAGTCTTTGGCTGACAACTTGTATGTTGGGTATGTTGCAGTGTATATGAGTATGTTGGGTATGGACGCAGTGGAACTCCGGTCAGAGTAGTAGTCGGGAAGACCAGACTATAGGGTGAAATGACCCAGTAGTTTGAGTACGCGCATTGCACTTGGAGGGCCCAAGTTCGATTTCAGGCTCTGTCCAAACTATCTCCGTGCCTACTCTGTCGAAACCCCAGACCGTCCGACTCGTCCTAGGACATGAGCAGCTGTTTGGACGGACGGCTGCACCAAATCTGTGTATGGGCACATTAAATCTGTGGATCCAAAAGTTCTTCAGAAGGTTGGTGGCAGAAGAGGAAGATTACGGCCACAGTGGATTTCGCCCCCACCGAGGTCTGGTATAAATTGGATTGGACTGTCCTGTCCCTGCAATTTGTAGTTACTGTAATAGGATTAGAACTTGTAATAGGATAGGTCGAACGGCTTAGGTCAAAACAAAAGAAAGGTTGGGCTACATGTTTCTTAAGCATTAAATAGGTCACGGCTGCAACTCAACAAGTTTCAGAATCAGAGATTGGTGCATATGTAGATAAGTGGACTAAACAATTGCTTATAGAACAGTTGCTCAGATTGATCACCCAAATTTCTACATATATCATATATATCATTCAATTTTAAATTATTGGATACTTATCCATTTATGTGACTTGTATATGATAATTTCGAATTACAGGACCTTTTTATAAGTGTTAACGGTTATCTCGGCATAAAATTTAAAAACAAAAGTTCTAAAATTTAAAGTGCTCTTCTAACGTCTCTCATTGTTCCTCACGTCTCCCATTCTCCCAAAAATGCAGGATTGACATTTATGCTCGTCTAGTGCATAAATTTTGTAGCCCGACATAGGCACAATCTTGAAGCAGGTGGCCTCAGTCTGAGATATTATGCCGTTCCTCATTGTATACTTTTTCCTATGATAAAAGTAAAAGCATAAAAACTTGAAATATATTACTCAAGATATATGAAATTTTCTTTTCAATCTACTTTTAAAATTGCATTTATTTTTTTAAATGATTTTTAATTTTAATTAGTGGATTTGTAAAAATTAAAATAATGAATGTAAACATTATCATAAATATAAGACGAATATAAAAATATACGTCATCAACGTGTAGTCATTTTGAGGTCCTAAAATATAATTACATCAAAAACGAGTTAGAATAGTATTCCAAAATGGAGAAAAATAAAAATAAATGAAAAAAAATATTTTTTCAAGTTCTCAATCGAAAATTGTTTTCGTCTTGAACTATTTTTCGATGCAGTATTTTGCTCCGGGGATTTGCGGTAAGTTCCAGAATAGAAGTAGAAAACTCTTTTCTTTCCCACAGAAACTCCGTGACGACAATTATTCAAGATGAAACTGTATGAGATTTGTATGTATTTCTATAATAGAATAATTACGGGAAGATATGTAATTCGGCTGATGAATAACTTTGTTTACACAGTGTGATCTTGCAGTTATCTAAATTTTGTATTTACATTTGCAATAATGGTACAAAATCCTCACTTTGAAGTCACACTACATGTGGTACTGATACTTCACTCAATTGAAAAGTTTGTTGAAATTGTTACTGAATAAGGACCGTTTTACTTTCCTTAAATACGTTTCTTAAATAAGTAGAAATTTTTACTTTCTTTAAATACGTAGTATATAATTGTGACGGTGTTTAATATTCGAATTTGAGTTTTTGGCGGGATAGCACGTTTTAAGCATCTCTAAACAAGAATTGAACGCTGTGCGTGTATGTGTGTGTGTGCGTGTGTGTGTGTATGTGTGTGTGTGCGTGCATGTGAGTGTGGGTGTGGTTGTGGGTGCGCGCGTACGTGTGAAGCTGTGGGGACGATATCTAAATAAAATCCGTGTAAACTAGAAGCTTATTGTTTAAAAACTCAATCGAATGTTCGAAAGAACACCCACGTTTTCGAATGAAATGTTGATATATATATAAAAACTAGCAGCATACCCGTTCTTCGTACGGAATATATAATATAAAGAAACTTATAATTCGCAATCATGTGCAAATTCCGTTAAAATATTAAATTTATTGCCCCTAAAGAGAAGTTTAAGAATATCTGTTCTCACTATGCAAAATTATATTCACGGGCAGATCTGAAGAATAAAACATCCTGGCCCCTTTTGTAAGCAAATTCACAAAAAAAAGGAATTGAATCAATATATGTAACCTCGTACTACTTATATTGTCGCAGATTAGAAAATATGCCAGTGTGTTGGTAGAAGATTACCCGTATTACAATATGAGTCTCAAAAATATTAAAATATTTGCCAAAATAAAAGAGATGACGTAATAAATTGAAAATATCACTAATCTCCGTAATCTTTATACCAGAAGGCCGTAATTGATTCCAATATATGCCAATATATATCAAAATATATGCCAATATACCTGTACTACTTATATTTTCGTAGATTAGAAGATATATCCGTGCATTTGTAGATTACTCGTACAACGTACTATATATGAGTTTCATCAATTTTCGTCATAAATAAACAATGGCATAATAACTTGACAATATCAATAATCCCTGAATTAACAATCCCTGAAAATATCAATGATAATAATGTTTAAACCTGAAGACCGTAATTGATATTATCCAGTCAAAAATGCAATGTCAATGAAATTTATCTTATATACATATCTTTATTATTCAAATCGGTAAAGATTTAATAAAAATCGTATAGCACATAACGCATTGGATCCGTTGCTAAGCGACATGATATCAGTTGCTTAAAATAAATTGATGGAAATCATATCGTCTTTATAATGCTATCTCCATGGAAGGTTTGGCGACATTTTTGTCAATTTAGCGATAACTTAAAAAATCGCCAAATTTATCGCCAAGTGGGACTGTGGAACTGATAATCCCATTTTGCGACAAATTGACGGAACATCATCACAATACTATCCCCTAACAAAACATAATTAATTTCATTTATTAAGCGCAATTTTATCAATTCCATGATATTTTTATGGATTTACAAATATTTTTTTCAATTTGGTGATATTAAAAAAATTCGTTAAATGTGTTACTAAGTAGGATGGATGAACTGACCGACAAATGCAACCGAAACACCATTTCAATACTCTATTCTAAAAAAACAAATCATTGATTTGCGTCATTTTTATAAATTTGGAAACCTTTCCGCTAATTTGGTAAAGTTTAAGAAAAGTTACCAAGTTATTTAGAGATATTCCGCTAAACTCGAAGCTCTAAATTTGCAGATCTGAAGAATAAAATATCCTAATCCCGTTTGTATATACTAAATGAAAACACTAAAATTGTATTATAAGATACAGCCGTTTTACTCTTTTTCTGCTTCAACAATTGGCTAAATGAATTTATTGGGTAAACACAATATATGAGTTTATTAGCTAAACACAATATATGAGTTTATTAGCTAAACACAATATATGAGTTTATTAGCTAAACACAATATATGAGCTGGAAACCTCTTTGCTAAAATAAATGAAAGTGATGTACGCAGTCCGCAATTTATATAATTAAAAGAACAACCAAACCTTTCATTTAAAAAATATATTTTTTCATCCATTTATTTATTATTCAAATAGAAAAAATAATCTATATAAATAAAAATGAAAATCTGTCTGTCTGTCTGTCTGTCTGTCTGTCTGTTTGTCACACCATCACGGGAGAACGGCTGAACCGAATTTGATGAAATTTTGTGGGTAGCCCAAAAATAGCCCCACTTAAAATTATATCCGTGTTTTGAGTTTCTACGACCAGTGGTTCTCGAGATATTAGTAAAAAACGAAATTTTCGTTTGTCTCATCATCACGGAAAAACGGCTGAACCGAATTTAATGAAATTTGGTGAATAGCCTTGAAATATCCCCCCATAAATTTTGTCCAAGTTTCCAGTTTCTAAGACCTGGGGTTGTCGAGATATTAATGAAAAACGGAACTTTTTCCTAGGAGTTCTACTCCCTAACTCCGTGGTTTATCCAAACGAAAAGCTTGAAAATCGTTTGAAAGTGAATTAAAATTTAATCTCTGAGTTTGATGGGAGATTTTTTGCGTTAATTAGTCACTTTTTGAAAACATGAATTGTTTGAAACATGATTTAAAGGGGAAATCTATCTCCATGGTTCATGGTTTATTTAAAACAAGCTTTTACGGAACAATGAGAAGTATAGAGAAATCAAAATCGTTATTTAATTTCGCAGTTTATGTTATAAGACATGACATATTTAGCATGTTATAAGATTCTATCTTATATCATGTTACTCAGAAACGCAATTAAATTAAATCTGTCTGTTAATTTTAATAATTATTTTTTCGATTTGAATAATAAATAAATGGATATAAAAATATATTTTAGAAAAGAACGATTTGATTTTTCTTATAGCATTTTTGACTGGATAATATCAATTACGGTCTTCAGGTTTAAAAATTATTATTATTTATATTTTGGGGATTATTGATTCAAGGATTATTGATATTTTCAAGTTATTATGCAATTATTTTATTATGACAAAAATTGTTTAAACTCATATATTGTATGTTGTACGAATCTTCTACAAATACACGTGTATATCTTTTAATCTACGAGAATATAAGTAGTACAGGTATATTGACATATGTTTTGATATATATTGGCATATATTGGAATCAATTACGACCTTCTGGTATAAAGAGTACGGATATTATTGATGTTTTCAATTTATTACGTCATCTCTTTTATTTTGGCAAATATTTTTGAGACGCATATTGTAATACGGGTAATCTTCTACTAACACATTGGCATATTTTCTGATCTGCGACAATACAATTAGTACGGGGTTGCATATATTCATTCAATTCCTATTTTTTCTTCTGTAAATTTGCTTACAAAAGGGGGCAGGATGTTTTATTCTTCAGATCTGATCGTGAAGATAATTTTGCATAGTGAGAACATATATTCTTAAACTTCTCTTTAGGAGCAATAAATTTAATATTTTAACAGAATTTGCACATGATTGCGAACATGATTAAGTTTCTTTAAATTATACACTCCGTACGAATAACGGGTGTGCTGTTAGTGGTTAATAAATTTTAACATTTTAGGAGGATATATCATGTTGCTTGGCATCGCAATTAAATTAAATGTGTTTGTTAATGTTTTTATTTTTTTTTTCGATTTAAATAATAAATAAATGGATAAATGGATATAAACGTATATCTTAAGAATGGACGGTTTGATTTTTCTTTTAATTATATTAATTGCTGACTGCGTACATCAATTGCATTTATTTTGGCAAAGAGTTTTCAAGCTTATATCGTATTTAGCTACTAAACTCATATATTGTGTTTAGCCAATAAATTCATATAGCCGATTGTTGAAACAGAAAAAGAGTAGAGCGGGTATATCTTCTAATACAATTGTAGTGTTTTCATTTAATATATTGAAACGGGATAATAATGTTTCATTCAGATCAGCAAATTTAAAGCTACGAATTTGGAGGGATATCGCTAATTTGACAACTTTTCTTAAACTTTGCCAAATTGACGGAAATGTCGCCAAATTGATATAAACGACACACAAACAGCTGACATAAACCTTCGGGTTGGTCGTGTGGCTTGGGTCTTCTACATATCAATGAATTTTTTTTTTGTTTTGTTAGAAGAGAGTACTGAAATGATGTTTGGTTAGCATTTATCTGTCAGACCAACCATCCTACTTAGTAATACATTTAGCGAATTTTTAAAATGTCACCAAATTGATAAAAATGTTTTCAAATCTATAAAAATATCTTGAAATTGATAAAATTGCGCTACATAAATGATATTAATTGTTTTTTGTTAGGGGATAGTATTGTGATGATATTTCGTCAATTTGTCGCAAAGTGGAACTGTCAGTTCTACAGTCCCACTTGGCGATAAATTTGGCGATTTTTTAAAATGTCGCTAATTTGACGAAACTGTCGCCAAATGTTCCATAGAAATATAACTATTTGGACGATATTTTTTCTACCAATTTATTTGAAGCAAATGATATCATGTCGCTTAGCAACGGATTTAAATCCAATGTGTTTATGCGGCAGACGATTTTTATTAAATCCTTTCCGATTTGAATAATGAAGATATGTATATAAAATAAATTTCATTGCCATTTCAGTTTGGACTGGATAATATCAATTATACTCTTCAGGTTTAAACATTATTATTATTGATATTTTCCGGAATTATTGATTCAGGGATTATTGATATTTTTAAGTTATTACGCCATTGTTTTATTGCGGCAAAAATTGCTGACACACGCATATTGTACGTTGTACGAGTAATCTTCTAGGAATGCACGGGTATATCTTCTAACCTACGAGAATATAAGTAGTACAGGTATATTGGCATATATTTTGACATATATTGGCATATATATTGGAATCAAGTACAGTCTTCTGGTATGAAGATTAAGGGGATTAATTATATATTCAATTTATTACGTCGTCTGTTGTATTTTACCAAAAAACATTTGTGACTCATATTGCAAAACGGGAAATCTTCTACTAATAATCGGACATTATAAGTAGTACGTGTATATCTTCCCATATAATTTTAGCACTGTAATTTTGACATATATTGGAATAAATGACTGTCTTCAGATTTAAAGATTACGGGTTTATTGGTATTTTCAATTTATACATGTAATCTACTAATACAGGTTATATTTTCTAATATTCGCGTATATAATTAGTACGGGTCCCATACAATTTTAACGCTTTTATTTTGCATATATTGATTCAATTCCATATTTTTTTTTATATTTGCTTACATAAGGGGTCCAAGATGTTTTATTCTTCAGATATGTCCATGAAGATAATTTTATATAGCGAGAACAGAGATTCTTAAACTTCTTTTTAGGAGCATTATATTAAATATTTTAACAGAATATTTTGATTAAACATGTCATTTAGTATACTATAAGAATTTGGGCATGATTATGAATTTCAAGTTTCTTTATATTATATACTCCGTACGAAGAACGGGTATGCTGCTAGTAATAAATATTAACAACACATTTAGTTTCATTCCGTTGCCGAGCAACATGAAATAAGATAGAATCTTCCTCATAAAATAGCCATTTTGATTTCTTTATACTTTTCATCGTTGAGTAATAGCTTGTGAAAGATAACCATGGAGGTAGATTTTTCCATTTAAATTCATGTTTCAAACAATTCGTGTTTTCCGATAGTGACTATTTAATGCAAAAATCCTGCACCAAACTCGGAAATCAAGTTTTATTTCCTTTCGACGTTTTAAACAAACGATTTTGATCCTTTCCGTTTGAATAAACCACGGAGTTGGAGAGTATAACTCATAGGAAAAAGTTCCGTTTTTCATTAATATCTCGACAACCCCTGGTCTTAGAAACTCAAAACTTGGACAAAATTTATGGGGGGCTATTTCAAGGCTATCCACAAAATTTCATTAAATTCGGTTCAGCCGTTTTTCCGTGATGATGAGACAAACGAAAATTTCGTTTTTTACTAATATCTCGAGAACCACTGATCGTAGAAACTCAAAACACAGATTAAGTTTTAAGTGGGGCTATTTCTAGGCTACCCACCAAATTTCATCAAATTCGGTTCAGCCGTTCTCCCGTGATGATGGGACAAACAGACAGACAGGCAGACAGACAGACAGACAGACAGACAGATTTTCAATTTTATTTATATAGATTATTATAAAATCAAAACCTTTAACAAAGTTTTGTAAATAATCATTTCTTGTGCAATTTTTCATCTTAGAAATCGATTGGTTATAAACTTTAGAACGCTAGCATGAGCCGTCCGATATAGGGCAGCGCAATTTCACCCCAGATTAAAGAAGATATCGTTAAAATTGTGAAAATGATGCCAATTTAATCAAAATGACGCCTAATTGATTAATGAATTATTAAAATATTTTAATATATGGACTATATTGATTATTGAGTATGCTATCAATATTGCAAATTGTTAATTTAGAGTTGCGATAAATATAAGTTAATTGGGTACATCGAAATAATTTTACATGTTGTCAAACGGAAAAGCGTCTAATTGTAAATGTTATAAAACAGTACCGTGGATCTTATCTCGTACATCATTTTCTCACTCTGAAAGAAGTAAATTCATTGCATTATACAAGGAAAATCCTGTGCTGCCCATATCAGATGTTCTTTTATTACAGGAAAGTATTAAATTGCCAAGGAGATCAATTATTCGGGGGAATATTTCATTTACTCAATATTTTTTTATATATTTTTTAAATAGTTTTTATCACCCGTTAACATCACTATTGATCCTCAAAATTGAGTTTTAACTCAGCCTGTTCAGAAAAGCATAAAACAATTTAAATGCGATTTGAATATTTTCGGGGTTCACGTAATTTATGTGGATATTATATACATGTGATTCACAAACTTTTGAAAATGATGACTGTGAGGAAACTGAAAACACTGGTATTGTGGGAAATAACTGTGCGATAGCTTGTCAAGAGCAACGGGGAAAATTTATATATATATACGTATACATATATATATATATATATATAATAGGATAAAAAGAAAAGAAAAGGAAGGCAACGTAAAGTGCTTACTAGTGCTACTTTAGTTATATATGTATAAATATAAATATAAATATAAGTATATATATATTTATATTTATATTTATACATATATACATATATTTATTTTTATTTTTATATTCGTAAAATAATCAAATTCTCACAAATTTCTCAAATTCTTCTTATTTAATTTATATATATATATGAAACGCACATGGTTTCGGAAATGCTTTTCACGTTTTTCAATTTATTCCTTTTCAAAAACAAATTTTTGGGAGCCAGAAAGGCCTAGCTCTACGTGCAAAAAATTATTTTCTGTTTTGCAACTTTTCATCCATCGTACACTTTTCTTGATTTGCACCATCTATATTTATGCAGGGAACAAGGGGATTAGTAACTTAAGTACCTGTAGTATATATATGATTTACAACACAAATAAAAATTTAATCTAAGGGTGTAGTTAAGGGATTATATTAACCAATATTTACCACATGTCATTCTTTTTCAATTCCTTAACTTATATATAAAACAGGGAAAAGGGGGTATTTTATAACAATTTAGTACCTGTTTTATTTATAATCGTTCATTTATAATGTTTTATTAATAGTGTTCTCTTTATCATCTTCACAAGCTTGTAGTATAGTCATTATTGACTATACTACAAGCTTGTGTATAGTCAATATAAAAATATATATATAGTATTAAATTTCAGACCCAGTGGTTAAAACGTGGTGATTGCACTCGGAGGACTCTAGTTCGATTCCCGGCTCTACCCAAACTATCCCCGTGTGCACACGGAGCACGGGAGTGTTGTATCTATGAGTCCGAAAGTTCGTCCGAAAGGTGCGATACACGTGGGAGCCAACTTGGAGCAGCTGTGGCCGTTTAGATGCACAGTTTTGTGAATGTCCCCATGTATGTTATCCAACTATCACCTAGAGAGATTCCGGGAATCTAGCTGGATGGTAGTTGGATACCGAGATAGATCTTGGTTTTGAGTGTAATTAAGGGTTACATTAATTTACATTTTTCTTTTACATGCTTACTTTTTCTCGCAGGCGCCAGGATATTTCTTCAGCCTCCGGCGTTCGCAAATGACTGGTTAAACTGAAATAATGTGATACTGCTTTATTAGATTGCTAGGTTTATAGGTTTTGCTTGACTGTGCATGCACTTGAGCATTAATTGCCTTTTAACTGTTTCACTGTTTTCAGCACGCATTTCAGTTTTTAACAGTTTCTATAATTTTTAGAATGTAGATTCTATGTTGTTTTACGATTTCTAAAGTTTTTGGAGTTTATGTGTTGCGTTGTAGCACTAACTATATTTTATGGAGTTTAACTATGGTTTTTCACTTTGACTTTCGCTATTTGATTTGTCTTCACTTACGAAATGCCTCCTGCGCTTGTGATGTGTGTGTATATAGTGTTGTGTTAATTATTGTATGCAGTTGTCTACCTGGCAAGTCATTGCTATCCTCATCTTTGCCAAGCCTTTCTGAGAGGTTGGTGGTAGAAGAAGAAGTGTACGGTTCCTGCTGATATTGCCCCAAACTGTGTCCTGATCTAAATTGTGTGGCACTGTCCTGGCCATTCACACTTTAAATTTTGGGAAAGGTCGGGAGTTCTAGATCAAAAGAAAGAGTTTGTATTTTATTGTAGTGGAAAATTCTGATCTTATCGATCCCCTTGATAGCGTAGAGAAGACCACGGTCTTCGTGGATGCCACCCACACTGGGTCGCGGTCAAAACTGGTTGGTATTTGACAAAATTCAGACTTCTACCATGCTGTGCTTGATGGGATCTTGGAATCAACAAAAACTGCTATATGTCATCGTAAACCATCGACTTCTGTCTTATTGGATTGTTCTGGTCTTGTTCCATAAAAGTGAAATCATTAACGACAACAACTCCCAAAATACGGCTTGACCGATCTCTATGATATATGCCACACAAATAAAATTGTTTAATTCAGATGTAGCGAAAAATTGAACACAGCTAAGAAATATACTTCTCAATTAGTTCAGGAACAACTAGGAGCAATTTTGAATTCGTTTATCTTTTATTTATTTAACATTAATATAAAATTTTGAGCAATTACCACACCAATAAGTCCGTAACGATTGAAATAATTATTGCAGTTTTAATCTTTCTATCATGTCCGTAGAATATTCCTTCAATAAATTTTGATTTGTAGCACGTTTTGTTTGTTTTTATTGTGGGAGAATTTTAAACCATACCCTTTCTATCAAAATAGGAAAATCGATTTTTATATTTCAACATAGCCTTAATAACCGATGGTACGATAATAAAATTTGTAGATCATGAACCTGCAAGTTTTTTGAAATATATTTATCGGGTACCAATTGACGATTTTTATAAATTTTAAAAATTCCGCGAAGAGAACTGAAAATTCGTATATTCTCGAATGGGACTCTGAAAGGAAGATTTAATATGTGTTCAACATATAATTTCTGGAAAAAGAGTATACGTAATGTTAGTTGCTGGGGACAACGGATTTCTTTCTCATTTGGGATCTAGAAGCTTAAAATCCTGTTGCAAACTTCTACATTATGCACAACTGTCCATATCTGCCTATAACTATGTTCAAATTAATTAATTTTAAAATGTGAATGTGTTTATCTTGAATCATTTTTATATTAAAGTGTTACATGTAGTTATAAATATTTATTGCTTATAAAAGTTTTGAAAAGTCACATCTCGAGTTATTTATTATTTATTTACTTATTTATATATCCCCGCTATTAAATGAAAAAGGAGATTTGTATTTTATCTTCTTTTTTCCGGGAGCCCATCACAGATTACGACAGACTTTCCTCCTCAAAAAGATTAAACACATTGAAAATCCTGACAATTAACCTGTTCAATTACACAGAGCAATCATCTAGAAAATATATACAAGATTTGTTTATGAATAGTAGATGAATGTATCAATAATATGGCCACACTTATATTTAACCACGCCCATTTTCAAAATTCAGAGATCTCATGGTGCATTGTAATAATGTGCATTTGCAGTAAATATGAAAGAGACGGATGGGGATAAAATTTTAAGCAGATGTTTTCATTCCAAGTCACTATTTCTGCAGGTGCTAAAATAAACAAGGAGAAATATGGAAATTGATAAAACTGTTCGTTGTAGATTTTAAATTGACATTAATTTTGTCACTTCAAGTCTCAAGTTTCCAGTTTATTTAATTTACAACTTAGTAGGTGATAGGTATTTTTTTCAATGGTTTTCATTTGAACAGCCCTTAGTTGAGCTGAGAATGTACAGGATAATTCAAATTAAGCGTGAGATGCTTAAACCTATCTGTAAGAAAAACTACTGGATGAATTGCAATCACCAAATTTCGAACACATACTGTCTTGAGTATACAGTTTCCGAAAGAAAAAAATATAGCCTAACTTTCGGCCGCAAGATGGAAAATTTGGTGCTAAAATTTCCGCAACTTGCATATTGTCTAAATTAAACTTACCTTAACTTACCTACCTCTTATTGGCAAGAAAGAGTTCCGAAAATTATAAGCGCTGAGTAGTCACCTACGTAGATCTTTTAACCGTCGAATTGCCGTTAGTGCAGCAGAAGCATAGCTGTCTTCTTGATAGAAGATATTAACAAGTAACAGTAAGTCTATCAGATAAGGTGATCTTCATGACCCTTCGCCATTCGTGGATTTGAGAAAAGAGGCTTTGCAACTACTTTTGTAGACAGTGAGTGTAAGATATATTTTGCAATATGCAAATTACAGCACTAAATTTAAGCCCTAGCGGCCGATATTTGAATTATTTTTCTTTAGAAATCGAAACCGCGTAATCAGGAAAATATGTGTAAGAAATTTGGTTGCTATTCACCCAGTAGTTTTTCCTACAGAGTAGTCTCAGCACCTCGAGTTTAATTTGAATCACCATTTATTAAAATATTCTATCAATACTTCACAGAGTATCAGAAATCGGAAAAAATTAAGAGTGAAATGTATTTGTATACAGTCCATTTGTACCGGTAATATTTTAATATTACCGGTACATATATATAATAATCAATTAATTACAAGATTATTTTTCAATAGTTTGATTCAAAGAATAGCCAACAAACGATTTTAGTTTTTGAAACGTAACGCGTTTACTACAGTTACCACAATGAAAGCCGAAACAATACATATATTCATCGATAAAATATAATAAAAAAATCGTCTGTTGCAGCTACTTTGCTTACAAATGGAATTAAAAACAGTCGGAAGAAAATACGAGACTGGAGAATGGCACATGAATTTTAAGCGAGACCGTAACAAGGCCATCCATTTCATGAAATTCAAACAATCAATCAAATCCGTAATCAATCAATCAAACAGATATGTTTTAAATTATATGTATAGAAACTCGTGTTTGTAAAAATTGTAACAAAATGAAGGAATCATGCGATTGAGCTGAAACTTCCAGCAAATACAAATTAAGGTGTGCTATGCAAATAATTAGTATTTTAGAATCACTGCGCAGCGCCCTCTGAGCTGCTGTTTTAGCCGTATAAATAGATAGCTGTAGCGGAACGTTGAAAATAGTCTATGGTTGTCTGCCAGCAGTAAATGCTTCATGAAAAGTCACTATGCCTCTATAACGACATAGGGCGCCCTATGACTAACTTACGGAGTCTGAACAGGGACTAATGATCGTCCATCGTGAAGGGGTTTTCCTTATCATGCAATGGCAGCACGTATGGAGAGCAATGCCACGACAGTGATGCGAGTTTCATACTCGCATGGATTGAAAAGAACAAAGATTGAAAAGAGCAATGAATTTGAAAGAACCGAACGAGTCGCAAATCCGACAGTGGATGACGAGATGTTACATCAGCACGGGATGATAGACACCTTATCCGTATGGCAGTCATGGACCATACAGCTTCATATCAACAGTTAACAGAACGTTGGAGCACTGTCATAGTCTGCTTCAACAATTCGTCCATGCTGCGTGCATGAATTCTTTAGTACAGGATTCCCCTGACGCAAAACCACCGACACATGAGTCTTCAATGGTCTCATCAACATATACACTGCTGTTGGCAACAAGCCGTCTTTTCCGATGAATCCCGCAATTATTTGGCGTATAGTGATAGCCGCATTCACGTTAGACACTATAACGGTTAATGTCACCTTCCGGAGTGCATTATCTAACGTCATACTCGATGAACGCCAATCGTGATGGTCTGGGGCGCTATTGAGTACTTTGAACAATCTCAGCTCAGAATTGTGGGTAATCTTAACAGCAACCGATACATCAGAGACGTTCTGGAGCCCCAAGTCGTACCCTTCCTTCAACGCATTCCTGAAATTGTATTTCAACAGGACAATGTCCGTCCACATGTTGCCAGGAATGTTCAAGACTTATTTTCAGCACGACAGATACAGCTTCTTACCTAGCCCTGCCTATTCACCAGATTTGCTGTATTTAGGACACGTCCGAGATTTCGTCAGTTGGCGTCTCGCTCATGACGCTCGTCCAGTAGTTAATGCAGCTGAACTTTGGGTTCGAATAGAAGCAATCTGGAATGCTCTTCCCCAGGTATAAATTTAAAAGTCTGTTTGATTATGTGGTGATACAACTGTTCAAGGGACTTAATTGAAGGATATGAGATTAATTGAACAGATATACCACAACATTGATTAAAGGTCGAACACCAATATGCAAATTAAAAGGGAAAGTTAATAACTTAATGGAACCGTATAGTGGAAGTAAAATTTGGAATATTTATACAATGCATTATGAAATAATATATATATATACATATATATATATATATATATATATATATATATACATATATATATATATATATATATATATATATATATATACATATATATATATATATATATATATATATATATATATATATATAACCATTGCATATGGGCGGCTTACAAACATAATTCAAATATTTACTTCATGATAAATTAAAAAAATTTATACATAAGTCATACCTGACTGACTGAATTCTTGAACCTGCAAATCATTTCATAATAAAACGAACCATAAAAATAATTATGTAATGTTATTTGTATTAGCATTGTTTGTACAGGTGGTCAAGGTAATAATCATAAAAAAAACCTCTGCCTTCTTTGAATGTTCAATACCTTCTTTATTTACAGAGTTCAGTTCATGTGGCACTTTCTGCATCTGTGGCACATTGTGATTGGTTCAAAGCATTCACACCAATTACCACTCCACAAAATCTAAACTGGCTCTTCAACCATGGAGGTCTAAGAGTAGGCATCAAACAATTATTTCGATATACTGGATTGGCATGACTTAGCATGAAAACCGTTACGATACTTAGCATGAAATAATTATATGAATAATTACATGAAAACAATTATAAAATGCTATTTAATACTATTGAAGATTTTTAATGGATAATTAGAATAAGATAATTTTGAGTAATATAATTTGGGATAGATTAAATTTAGAGTAATATTTAAAGACAAAAATTAAAATAATTAAGATTAAAATAATTAAAAAATATGTTTAATGATTTAAAAAAATTGTTAAATTTTGAATAATAAAATTAAAGTGTTGTGATTTTTCCAAACAAATTCAATGCCACGTCGTAAAGAAGCACTTATTGCAGCACGTGTTGTTTTCAACAAATACTGATTTTCGACATGTAATATTATTTTTTTTTTGCTTTGTAAATTTTATTGTTTATTTGTATCAATGCATTTCGTTTGTGGAATAAGTGTCATTCAATTTTGATGACTCCTTCGTGGTGTTGCAATTTTTACAAACGGAGTACAGATTGATTCCGATCCTTGAATATATTGAAACCTCAGATAGAGTAGGATTCTCGGGACATTAGAGACTCCTATTAATTTTTTCTATTTTCTACAAGGTCTAGCTTAGATGAGTTGTTGCATAATTTGCCACTGAAAGGGCTAATTGAGGATGCTATCAATGTTGATATTTGTTTATTTAACTTAGCGAATTTTTTACATATTGCCAAATTAACGAAATTGTCGCTAAATTGACAAAGATGGCGCTAAAAAAATAACTCTGAGGAATCATTGACGAAAAATCAATATCTTGGAAATAAAATAAGAATGTACTATAAGAATAGCCTATTTTTCCTTCCGTAATGTTGGGCAATATTTTGGTGACGAATTTGTCGAAATATTTCCGACTTGCTGATTTTTAAATGTTGTCAGATTGACGAAAATGACACCCAATTGATACAAATTCGTCAAATTGCTAAAACGAACTCAAAATCAATGAAATCCCAACTAATTGATGAAAGTTCAATTTCTTTTAAAGAACATAAGAACAGACCATAAGAATAACCCATTTCTCCGTCCGTCCGCAAGGCTTGGTGAGAAATTTGGCGAGACGTCGCCAACTTGGCAACTTTTTTAAATGTTGATACATTGACAAAAATGTCGCAAAATTGATAAAAATGACACCAAATGAGATGCAATGTTTCGAAAATTCTGATTCCCGTCATAAAACGGGCATACATTTTAATGTACAGGGTGTCACAAAATGAATGAAACGCGCTTTAATTCTTTACTTGTTGGAGATAAGTGAGCAATGTAAATTGCAAAAATGTTGAAAGTAAGGTAGGAAATAAGTCTACGTTTATGAAATAGTCCTCCCATTAATTTTCGAAAAGTTAAACTTTTTAAATTTTTATACGACATCCTTAGACAAACTTGGTCAATCAGATTTTTTTTATTTTTAATGCAACAGGATCATTAATAAAAACCGCATGTCTGTATCTTTAAAATCAGCTGAATCATGATGAAAGAAAAATCTGACTTATCCCACTTTTTCGTAGCATGTGAAAGGCTGTTTCATCAGTAAAAATAGGGATCATAGACAAATTGACAATGGAAGTTATTTAGATCAAAAATACGTTTAATATGTGTCAAAATTTTTTATCACAAATGCATCTGAATAAAGCATTACACAGACAGATTTCATATAAAGTAGTGTTACTCACTACGCGGTTGGATAACCTATGTATATTATCATCCAGTTTTATCTTTTTCGTGATATGTCACAAATTTACATTTCTAATTTGATATATGGTCCCCATTCACAATGTTCAATTTCAATTAAATATAACTCGATCAATTTAAAAAATACAGATATGAGGTTTTTAACACTTTACAACAAAATTGAAAAGTGTTTATAACTTTGTTCATTCTGTCTGTCTGCATGTCTGTCTGTCTGTCTGCCCGTTAGCACGAAAACTGCCGTAAAAATGACTTAATCAAAATGAACTTTTAGTATGTTGTTCAGACGGTCTGTAGGACCTATGGGAATATAAAAGAATAATATCACCCCATTAGTTTTGGATTGAACTCGGGTTGAAAAAAATTAAATACATTGAACCCTATGGGACCTAATTTTTCAAATACTTTTTAAGCGGAAATAAAATTCACAAATTGCTTCGCAAATTTTAGGTAATATTCAAATTGTTCCATAAAATATATAAAAAAAAATTCAGCAAAATATATTCAGTAGTTTTTTAAATAAAAATTAAAATAATAATTACACCTCTTATATGAAGCGATCACGTGACCATGATATGAAAAACTCACGCGACCCACTTCGAAATGAAATATGGCATCCACCTTGTCTCAAAATCGTGATTTTTAAAGTTCTTTTTAATTCTTATTTAGTGTTGTAACCGTCTTAAAACCGCTTTATTTTTGCTTAAATTCTGTGCATCTACATATTGAAACAACGCAATTAGAATATATTTGAGTTTAAATGAGCATCCAAATTTGATTATTTCTATAACGAAGCCTATTTTCCACTTATGTAAAATGTAAACAGCAAAATATGCAGACTAAGTTGCATAAGAATTGCTGTATTTCTTTAAAGCAAAATTATTTAGATCATGGAGTCTGCATAGCTGATATGAATGAAATATTCATTGATTTTATAGAGAGAAGGACGATATTTTTATGAAGTTTTAAGCATAGATTTTAATTACGTGTAGCTCCATGGTCTTAATTTTTAAATGAAATTAATTAGTATAGTATGGTGATGAATGAAATGCATGTGAATACATTTTTGAACGAAATACTGCTTTTAGTTGTTTTCGATGAAGTTTTCAAATATAATTAATTCTTTTAGTATTACGATAATTTTAAAAATATTACCGTGGAATGTATCGCATTTTAGAGATGTTTAAACCAGGCAATTTATATTTCAATGCCGTCATTCAAATGAAGTTTATTTTTTTCGATGCAGGTTTAAGTTTTCAAATATAATAAATTAATGTAGTTTTGTGATAAGTTTTAAACTATTACCGAGGAATGTATTTTAGAGATGTTTAAATAAAATTTCATTGAAGTTGGAAAGTGGTTCATAATCAATGCTTTAAGCATGATTGATCTATCTTGTTTTAATCTTGTTGCATTAAAAATAATAATTTTCTGATTGACCAAATTTGTCTAAAGGGGTCGTATAAAAATTTAAAAAGTGTAACTTTTCGAAAATTAATGGGGTACTATTTTATTAACGTAGTCTTATTTCCTACCTTACTTTTCTTTACAACATTTCTTTACAACCTTACAACATTTTTGCAATCTACATTGTCCATTTATCTCCAACAGTTAAAGAAGCGAGACAACAATTAAAGCGGGTTTCAATATTTTTGGGACACCCTGTATAAAACATTGTTATACAAAATTAAACGCATTTAAAAGTTAAAACTTATTTCTTGAGATGTGTTAGTTTCCTTGTATCTAACAGGCTTAAATGCTAGTTCAAAAGGGTTGGAAAACGAATTATCAATATATTCCAGTTGAAAATGAATCTTTCACTTTCCTTAGCTTCTAATAATCGTTCTTATTAGAGCGTCTAGCAATTTCACTAATTAATTCACATGGTAATAGCTCACTAGGGTTTCAACTGCAGAATTCGAATCTATAAGGTTAAATTAAATTCTTATCGGACAGTTAAGGATATTTAATATTTTTATTGCTATTAGTTACACTTAAAATAATTGCTTAAACATTATTTTATTTGTGGAGCAATTTCAGACAACGAAGGTAATGGAAAAATAACAATGGAATGACTTTAATTTCGCTGATTGTAGATAAGTTATATGTGCTGATAAAATTGTCTGTTGTGTCCAGCATATCAGTTTCCATTGCAATAAACAAATTTTGATAATGTGGTAAAACATTAATACAAATTGAGCTTCTTATTATTAGATCTCGCTGAAAATCAATGAGATTTTTTTTGTGACAAATTAAAATAATATGGTACCATTTCATGCAATTTGCAGGATAGCAAAAGGATGCATTCCTGGGGACCCGGCCGCATAACAGTGTATGATAAAAATTCAATACCTTGTAACATATGGGGTAAGAGAATAGAGCGTACATTTTCTGCATAGGAGGTCTGAAAATTTTGTTTGCTATAATGAACATCAGCTTGATTATTTAGGCAGCTCTGTGTTCAAGAGTAAAATTTCAAACATCTAGTAAACGGCCCATGCCACTACAGAACAGTGATGTTCATTTAGACCTGATTAAAATTACATTTACAAAACATTCACTTATTTGATAATATAAAATATAATATATGTTTCTTTTCCTCCATTTTAGATCCAAAAGAGCACTACTGTTGGGTTGCTTTAGAATTTATGTAATTTGGGGGTTTGAAATTTACTTTTATTTATTTTTCCCTGGCTCAATATTCTCAATTTGGCAATATTTAAATAATATTTTACGGCTTTTTCATTTAATCTTTAATTAGAATATTCTTAATCTTCTAAATTAATTTTCTTTATAATATTTTTAATTAAAAATGTTCCATTCTCTAAATTAATATTACTTTTGATTTGTAAATTTATAAAAAAATATTTATTTATTTGATTCCCCTTAAAATTCCCTTTAATTTGATGTCTCATTTTCCCATTTTGGTTAGAAATTACGTTTGTTCTATAGTTTCAAGTTATTTCCATATTCAGTGCGTTTCAAAAATTTCAGTTGCGGCTATTTTGAAGACTTGGTTTTGTGGGCTTTTTACCGCGATTGACGCGCCGCCTAAGTAATTTTCGCGCCTTTTGGAATTCGTGAATTATTTTAGTTGGTTCGCGCTTTTACGGATTGTCTGCTCTCGGAGTTTTGAGTTTTATTTTGGCAATTCTAATTTCGGTAAGCAGATTTTAATTGCTGCCGTTTGTCTAAACTTCTCCGTTTTTCCGCACGTATAAATACGCCCGCGGAATTTTTCAGTTTTTTGTTGAAATCCCTCGTTTAAGTTAGCGCGAGAAGAGCGTCGTTGATTTTCGAATGGAACTTATGTTCCACGCGAGATTTTCTATGGAACTTCAAATTCCTGTGTTTTTTTTTTATCATTTGCTTCTTTTAACGAAAGTTTTTTGTTTTTCTTACCCCCTAAATTGCGATGTGACATCTGGAAAAATAAGTTTTAAGATTTATTATGTGAGTTACGTGAAAGTAGCGTCTGACGATGACGGCTGTTTTATGAAGATCCTAGAGTTCCAGATGTAGATGTTAGGCCACGGTAAATGAATCTTCTCCTGATCCCAAGAAATCCGGTTTAGAAAAATTCCTGTCATCCCTGTGAAACTCCACATATAGAACTTTTCTTCTCCAACCTGTTATTCTAAGAAGACCCAGTCGGGTGAATACTAATGTTTTATTTAAACTCTTAATTTCTTAAATTCAGTAGATGATTTCTCAATATTTTAAAAATGCATGATTTCAATTTATTCTGTGAACTTAAAATTCTAAGCTTCATTTCTGAGAGCAATTTTCTAAACCTTCATAAATTTTAAGAGCCTGGGTAAATTCTAAAATTCTTTTAAATTTAAAATTTTTTGTTAATAATTTTATGGTGGAATTTAAAACAGATTTTTTTAGTAAACTTTTTATGCAAATTCCTAAATTCTAACTAAGCTGATAAAATTCTAATGTCTGTCTAAAATTCTAATGTCTAAAATTCTAATGCTAATTCTTCCTGAGTTGCCTGTCGGTGAGCAATGTTTTTGTATTTGTTAATTTGAATTAATTTGAAGTTGTAATTTTTTAAACTAATTTTCTTTAAACTAATTATTATGTCTTCCTTTATCTCTCTTAAACACAGCAGGTTTTATTCTATCAATTTCAAACACAACACTACCTTGTATATTGTATTGTTATTGTTCGATAAATTGCTATTTGCATCTCTCTCACTGTTAAAAATGGGTATTAAAAAAAAGTAGAATGTACTCATTTTCGAGCACTTTGCATGCTTATAATAGCTCCGAGTAACCGTGTTTTAATTTTGAAAAACGCATGTATTCATTTTTGAGTATATCAAAGAATTAAATTTTAAGCATATTTACGTTCAAATTGTAAATTCTATGTACTCATTTATGAGTATGGGAGAATCAATTTTAAGCATAATTGTATATACCATGTACTCATTTATGAGTATATGGGAGAATCACTTTTAAGTATAATTGTAAATACTATGTACTCATTATTGAGTATATGAGAGATTCAATTATATTTTTATTTTTCAATTACATTTTTAAACTGTAAATAAATGACTGATGACAAACAGCGCATATGCATAAAACAAGCAATGCTTATTATGTGGCCGTATTCTGCCGCCACATTAGAGAAAAACACACGACCGCATAGCACCGTACACGAAATATATACATCCGCCATCGTAATTCTCCGGATAAAGTTCTTTAATTTCGAGGCTATAACTTTTATTCTTCGAAATATTTGCACAAAAGATTTCAGAATTATAATTGCACATTTATTACACGATTTTTAATGAATCAAAATGAAGTAATGAATCAAAGTAAGTAATGAGTAAATGAAACAAAATGAAATAATACGTTTATTTATTGAAGAACTCATTTTCAAGCAAGTGTGGTTACTTTTATTTCAGTATGTCACCTACTCATTTATAGTGCCATTGTACTCAAATGAAAACGAGTACGTTGAAGTTTTCGTTTTCAAGTACTTTATCTCTCTCTCTCTCTCTGTATATATATATATATATATATATATATATATATAAAAGTAAATACATCATCAAATTGAAAAAGGGGGGGGAGGTACAAAGGAAAGGGGGAAAAGAAATATTATATATATATATATATAAAGAAATATATATTATATATATATATATATAAAGAAATATATATATATATATATATATATATATATATATATATATATACTCCGGAAAATGTTAAAAATGTTATTTATTAATTTCAAATTCTTAAAATGATTGCACCAATTTCGAAATTTTGAAAATTGGTTCAACATTTAGCTTCGTTTTCAGTTTATGATGCCATATGCAACGTAAAGCTCCAGACTTCTCCATTGCAATATATATAAGTTAAAAGTGAATGCAATATCCAGCTTCGTTTTCAATAACTAATATCATATCACCTTATATCATACCCACAATTCCCTATTGTGGTAAATAAGTTAAAAATGAGACGAATATCCACCTTCGTTTTTAGTATCTGATTGCATAATCAACTTAAAGCTCGAGAAATCTCCATTGTTATTAATAAGTTAAAAATGAGTCGAATATACAACTTCGCGTTTGGTATCTGATAGCATAATCAACTTAAAGCTCAAGAAATCACCATTGTTATAAAATACGTTAAAAATGAGTCGAATATACAACTTCGATTTTAGTATCTAATGGCATACGCAACGTAGAACTTCAGAATACTGCTATTTATAATACTGTTATATAATAAACATTTCGTCATTAGTAATATATTGCCAATATCTTCGTCCAATATTTACCAATATTGATGTTTCATTAGAAAAAGTTCCATTGCAGTACCATTATTTAACCAATAATTTTCACATTTCAATATTTTCGTCAATATTAAAGCTATATTGAAAATATTTCAATGAAAGTGCAAGACATACAATACTGAACTACAATTGGAGAGAGAAAGTTAAAGAAGAAAATATGTAACTTATACACACATTAATTCAAATACAAGTTTGTTCACCTTTAAAATACCTTATCAAAAAAATCACCTTTTAAATACCTTTAAATAATAATCACCTTTAATAAATAATCACTTTATTAAATAACACTTTAATAAATAATAATTTAATAAATAATCATTTAATAATAATAAATAATCACCTTTAAAATACTTTATCCATACTGTTGAAAAGAAACAAAGGCTTTAGTTTATAAAAGGTGTTCTAATTGACTTTTCAAGCAATTATCCTAATTAAAATACATGTTTATGACCCTCTAGACTAAAGTATAGAGTTTAACTGCATTGCCAGAATCGCAAAGGTAAACTTAAATTCTTACCGAACAATCATCAGCACGAAAATTTAATATTTTACGACCAATAACATACATTTAAGATAATGACATAAATATTATTAGATTCTGAATGCAATTTAGGATGAAGGCAAATGGGAAACATCATTGAGTTATCTTTTATGTAGATATTTGTAAATTAATTGTATGCTTAAATGAATTACAATTAAAATTGATTGATGTGAATATTTTCCAATATTGATGTTTTATTAAAGAAAGTTCTATTGCAGTACCAATATTTAACTAATAATTTTTGCATTTCAATATTTTCGCCAATAATGACTCTATATTGAAATTATTTCCAATGAAAGAACAAGATATACAATATTTAGTATTGGAAAAGAAGTTATAAATGAAAATATATAACTTATACACTCATTCAAATGCATGACAGTTTTCCGATAAAATACTATATTAATCTATCCATACTTTTGAAAAGAAGCAAAGACTTTATGAAAGGTGTTCTGATTGACTTTTCAAGCAATTATCCTAATGAAAATACATGTTTATGACCCTCTAGAGTTTAACTGCATTTCTTGAATCGCAAAGTTAAACTTAAATTCTTACAGAACATTCATTTGCGCGGAAATTTAATATTTTACGGCCAATAATATGTATTTAAAATAATGACATAAATATTATTGGATTCTGAATGCAATTTAGGATGAAGGCTAGTGCGAAATATCATGGAGTCATCTTAAATGTAGGTATTTGCAGAAGAATTATCTTTTTAAATGAATTTACATTTAAAATTCATTCATGTGAATTGCTCTCACAGAGCGTAGGATACATGAGCAAGTAAATCCTGAAGGAAATGTGACGTTTCGAAACGAAATTATGCAAGGGAAGTAACACCATATTATTAGGAATACATAACAGGAAACGATTGTTATAATTTGAAGGTCCGTGTCACGTAACCTTGACGATGGATTTGGTGCCCTTTGCGATGAATTCACAGAAATATCACCAACTTGGCAATTTTGGGTGAGTTCTGGAAACTTAACAAGTTTCGAAGTGTGAGACCAGGAGACATTGATGCAGTTTTGAGATTTATACGATATGTATAAAGAAACAAAGCGCAGACTTATAGGCGCTATTTTATGACTGTCTTGAACTCAGAAGGTCATAACCCCAATAAATTCAGTTTACATAAATCGGAAGTGATGTTGGGGCAAAAATCTCCTTGAGCCCAAAACTTGAAACAAGCATCATCGGATAATAAAGGAGCCAGTCAAGCAGTGTTGATACATCGCACTGAGGACCAATCAATGAAAATACGGAGTGTGTATCTGGACTTTAGGCGAAATGATGTACTTGTTTCATAACGATCGAATATCAACGCTTCTTCTTCTTCGACCGAGACCACCCAATATACCCGAAGGTGTAAGGTAGCTGTTTGGACCGCCGGGAAGTGCAACCCGATTTAAACCGGAACTCAGTAACAGAAGTCATCCACAAAAACCGTGCTCTCCTTCTCCTACCAGCAACTTCTCGGAATGACTTACGGATCCACATATTTAACGTACTCGTACTTCACTTGAACACGAAAACATGTTGGGCAAGCCGGGAATTAAACTCGGATCATCCGAATGCACTCTCCGAGCGTTAACCACTTGCCTGTCCCATCCCTTCTTTAAGCTTCTATATCATAAAACAGTTCTCGTAGGAAAATATTTAAAAAAAAAAAATTAGATCTGCGACAGCAGTGCACCAATATTTGAGCTATACGCCAGAATATGCGCCTCGCTTACGCCGATCTCAAACTTGTCGGGTAAAGTTATTACCAAATTTACATGCAAATGTGGCACTACCGATAACTTGGTCGTTTTTCTTAAGAATCGAAGGAAATAAATTGCATGTTATTAATATAGCAAAACTGTATAATGCCCCTTCGTGCCCCTGATAAAAAATAAGATACAATTCAATAACAAAAAATATCGAAACATTTCCCTTGCAAAATCGTCACACACTTTTCCCATTAAAAATAAACGAAAGGAGAGATGCTTCCCATCTATATATAACGAGTAACTGAGTTACGCACTAATTCTATGTTGCAATTATTTGTATTTCGCTAGATTGAAAAAGCTAGATTAGTGATGTAGTTACCATGTTATCTAAAAGTATAAATAAGAAAAACTTCTAATATGTTGAATAAAAAGCTGCTAATTAAAATTTAGCAAGAAAGTGGTGCTCACATTTCCATTCCTTCAATACCTTTAGATCATGCAAATTTTGCCGCTCGTAGGTTAAAGATAGATCATGAGATGACCAGCAACTCAGAATTTTTTAAAGCAATTATCTTAAAATTTTCTTATGGAATAATTGCTTCGGCAAGAATAATTCATGCCGAGGTTTTCATACTTCTTCTTACCGACTACAAACATCTAAATTCTTAAAATAATAAAAAAAAATGACTTGGACCCTAAATCAGAGCTATTCATGACAGTAAGAAACGTTCCAATTTGCTGCATTTTAGCTGTTGTTAAACCATTGTTTCGAGTTTCTGCAGCACATCAGCAGTTGCAAGTGGTGTGGTGAACAGAGTAGGGGGATTCCATCCCGGCACATGACTGACTTAATTAGTTTCATCTTGCTCTGCGCATGTGACGACATGGGAATTAAGAATGCGCGCATTCTGCTCTCGGGCTCTTCAGACAGGCCAAATTTGTTAACTGCAACTCTCATCTTACTCCCAGACGTCACTAAATGTCATCAGACGTCACTGGATCCAGTGTGCACAGCACAATTTTAAATCTTTGCGTACTTTGCTTACGCCTGAATATTGCCACTTCAAAATTAACAAAATATTTTTAACTGTAATATGTGTGGGGGTTGACAACACCTCTCAAAGTTTACTCTGGACTGTGACATCACGAATGACGAATCTTAATTCCCATTTCGGTAAGCTGACAACATCTTCATTGATGGCCCGGCAGAGGGCGCAACCTTATATTAAAAAACCTTTGAGCTGAAGTCTAAATCTGTAAAGCAAAGACGTTAGAATTTTACAATATTACTATACTTACCCTTAAAAGCTTACCCTTATAACATTACCCTTAATAACATTAAATACTTACCCTTAAATATACTCTTAATAACATTTCAAGACATTATTACCCTTAATAACATTATAACTACCCTTAATACTTACCCTTAATAACATTTCAAGACATTATTTTAGCCATGCCTACTGTGGTCAAACTAAGCATTCAGGAAATGAGTGAAATGACTACTAGCTTGTGCTGGCTTTTTATATAAGTAATCCTACTTAGATACATTTATGAGAAAGGAGATATTTTTACTCTGGTCATGTCATAGCCTACCTCTTGCTGACGAGCGGGGAAAAACACCGCGACATCATACTCTAAATGTAGTAAACGGATGAGCAATTGAGCGCTCTCTTGCTTATATGAAATAACCATTTGTACGGCGTCACAGATGTTTCGCACTGCAACTCAACACATATACACCGCTATGAAGTAGCGTAGGTAAAGGAAGGGTTCGCAATGCGCTCCACTGGTTGAATGATTTCCAAATAAAAAAAACGAAATCCAGCACTTTTATCCCTGAATTAGTTATTGAACACCCACCTCTTTTTGTAAGGCCTCGCTACTACGATTATGAACAGAAAACAAGTAGGTTTTAACGTAACAACCCGATTGCGCTACGACTACCATCTCATCGTAAGTTCAAACTTACGATCTGTGACTTAACCACTCCGCTAAGATTGGACAGCAGGTCTAGGTCTTACAATGATTTATTAGTAAATGTTAAAAATATTTTTTTAATTCGAAGTGCGTTTGACGTACATTTCACACCCAAAATTATGCTCTTTTCTATTCTATAAAACTTTTGAAATGGTTGTAAATAAGGCTCCTCTATATACGAGCTGACTCATCAAGCATATTGAAGCCCACCATAGCTGGAAGCACAATCCATTAGCATTAGCTCTATTCGTATTTTCACTTTAGGAAGTATAATTGAAATAATTAAGGCAGTTGTTCTGCACCGAACTGCTCTAATCATTCTAGAAAGGGTTTTAGGCTATTTCGCTTTCCTAGAAACGAAGAAAGAAGAAAACAATGGCTAATAAATAATTAGATACCCGGTACCGGAGCATACTTGTGCGAACTAAGTTAAACAATATTCTAAGTGAAACTTATTTTTTTATATGAAGTATTTATTTTAAACACTTATTTTATAATTTCTGTAGCTGTAGAATGGAACCCTATGGACTTCAATATGCTTGATAAGTCAGCCTGTAGTAGAGGAGCTCTAGTTGTAAATGTTTAAAAGTAACTACCACAATTTTGTACGGCATTTCGTATAAATATTGCTTCTCCTTTCCGCTCCACGACAAAGCACTGAAGCTTTGATATAATCGGGATGCACGTACATGTGTTAATGTGCTGCAATTGTAATTAAAATATGTATGTGTGCAATAATCCCGGATAATTCTTTTTTTGACCCTCATGTACATCCAAAACTGAATTACATCAGAAAATTTCGAATTATCACCGTAGAGCAATATAATTAATAGAAATTGTAAATGTTTAAAAGTACCACTATGTTGTGCTGTGTTGCGTATAGAGATGGTTCTGCTCTTTTCCTCTTTACGATCAAGCCCTGTAGTTTTGATATAACTGAAATAATGTACGTGTGTTTATGTGATGTGATTGTAATTAAGATGTGTGTGTAATAATCTCACATAATGTGTTCTGGACCACATCTACACCCAAACCTGAATTACACTAGAAATGACACAGAATTATCATTATAGAACAAGAACACAGGTCTGCTATAAAATTGTTTTTAAATATTTCAGCTGTCTTTATATTAATTTCTTTTACGCTCAATTAGAAAGTGTTTATCTCAAACAGATATTTTACATTTTTCTATCATATTTTTATCAAAGTCTTAAAATTGGGCTTTATGATAAATATGTTAAGGTACAAAGTAGCGAAAGATATTTCCAAAATAGTGAAAGAATGAAACTACCAAGTTTTATATTTTGTAAATTAATTTATTCAGAACTGGCCACAAGATAGATTTCATGAAGTAATTTTTAGCTAATAATGTCATTAAATCACATATTACATTATTATCAAAGTCTTAAAATTGGGCTTTATGATAAATTTGTTAAGGTACAAAGTAGCGAAAGATATTTCCAAAATAGTGAAAAAATGAAATTACCAAGTTTTATATTTTGTAAATTAATTTATTCAGAACTGGCCACAAGATAGATTTCAAGAAGTAATTTTTAGCTAATAATATCATTAAATCACATATTACATTATTATCAAAGTCTTATGATGAGATATTGGGAGATGATGAGATGGATGAGATATGGATGAGATGATTGGGCCTTATAATGAATTTGATAAGGTAAAAAGTAGCGAAAGATATTTCCAAAGTAGTGAAAGAATGAAATTACCAAGTTTTATATTTTGTAAATTAATTTATTCAGAACTGGCCACAAGATAGATTTCATGAAGTAATTTTTAGCTAATAATATCATTAAATCACATATTACAGAATAAAAACGTCAAAGGGAGTTGTAACAAATCTGTACATTGTGTATTTTATCATTGATTCTCAACAATATCACCTTACTCTATATTTATTTAATAATTACTAGTATCTTTATTTGTATCAATTAAGCATTGAAAGTCATGGTGATAAGTAAGACTGGGAGTCGTTTTGGTATACATCTGCAAAAATTAATACTCAGTTAACAGCATATAAGGTTAAATAAAAATATTATTATACCATTATCATTAGTAATATTTTGATATTATGAATCAATATAATCAGACAGCACTTTGAACATATTTTCTGCATTATAGGCATAGGTTCTATATATGTTGACACCTATAGGAAACAGTTTTGTACATATCTCTGCTCCCCATTTGTGACTATTTTGTATGCGTATTTGCCATTTGTATTTGTATTTATGAGATTTAGCCGTTCACGCAATATCATGTTCTATCCCGTGCCTCTCCTCGCGTTTCTTGACAGATATATCTTCACCATAGACTGTAATTACTGCAAAGCAAGTTTTATTATTTTGTTTTTTGAATGACGGGAATGTCCCTGCTAAGCGTCCTCAGCAGGAACATGTCCTTCATTCTAGAGGCTCTTCGACGAGAATCAATTTCCAGGTCAGACTGCTGATTGGTCATGACTGTCTCAGGGCTCATCTTCATCGATATGGACTTGCTGCTTTCCAGGATTGTATTTTATGTGACCTGGGGCAGCCTATGTCTGGAAAACATTTAAACGATTCCCCTTCACTAGTGACTCTTAATTCATGAATAGAGAAATACTGGAAACCTCGTTGTGTGTCTAATGGCCTAGCGTCCAAACGACCGGCATTTGCCAACAACAACAGCAACACTGTGAACATTCGGATTAGTATTTATTGATAGTTGATCTGTTAATTTGTTGCTACCATGGCATATATAATATATTCCGTGTCATTGCAAGTATCACATGTTCAGTGCCATTACAGGTATCACCTATCCTGTGTCATTACATGTGCCACCTATTTTGAGCCAAAAAGCGATGGCAACCACTAATGTTTATATCTGCAATGAAATCACGATCTCTAGATTTGAAAATCTGAAAACGCGCTTTCTATCTAAACATCGAACTTGAAAATATTGGATTAAACAAAATATTTCCAGTGTTCTAGCACGAGAAAATAAAAAGAAAGTTTGTTGTTTAACTCGGTTCTATGTAGTCATTGCTTTTCTTAAAGTCACGCCAAGCGTCAAAAAGAATTCGAACTCGCATACTTCAATGTCAGAGTAGAACAGTATTCTGAAGCATTAACGAATACATTTAGTTTTGCTTACTTCTGAATAATCGTTGGATTCGAATATATGAGATTATGCTTAACAAATGTAGTCTGCAAGATAAGTTTCACGCAAATTGTGATTTGTCGAGGAAACTATGAGGATATTTATGATTTAGCATATGGAAATCTTGTTAAGAGGCTGTCGCTTTTCCCATACAAAAATAGTCCCCATTATCGAGTATAATAGTGGTTTAAGTACAGCAATAGTTCACATCATAATGGGAACTTAAATATTTTATTTTATTCATTAATGTTTTCATTCATTGCAATGTTATTCAATGCCGTTTATTACCCGCATGTATGTATTTTGAAATATACTTTTCTTGTATAAAATATTTCGTAGATATTTTGGTTTATAAAATATTTAATGGATATTTTTCTTATTGAAATAGAACGAAGCGACTAAGTTTTATACTGTTGAGTTGAACTTTTGGCTCTTGTGTATCCGTCCATCTATCTATCGTACTACTTGCTTTTCCGATAATATAAACTCCACTAAAACTTTTCTTTTATTTTGGATATGTGGTGGAAGTCAATGGTTTACAGGCGGGTTTTTTTTCTCAGCTGTGTTGGATAAAATTGCTGATGCTGCACTGCAGTTTGTTTGTCCGATGATAACGAAAGTGAATGTTTTAAAGTTAAATGTGTGGTGTGATGTAAAGTATTAAAGAGCTAGTAATTTCCTGAAACTGGTCGGCTTTTTAAAGAGCCATGCTCTCCAACCGGGAAGTGAACCCTGGATCTCTGAATTGGACAGCTGAAACTCTACCATTGAGCTATTGCTACGAACTTGCAAGCTCTTATCGTCGAAGAAGACTCTGCATTATCCTCCCTCTAATGTCAGATTACCGGGCAACTGACAATCTGACTGACCACCTCCTGCTACTTTTACTCCAGGTTAACCTCCTGCTATTACTATTTTTACCCAGTTTAGTATCCTGCATGATAGTCATCCTCCCAATTTTGAAATCAACGCTTATTTTTCCGTAGTCCACGGAATCCGTACTAGTCGTACTAAGGTCACTTTTAGACCTCCGATATCTTTGCATTAACCTACAGGATTGATTTGTTCGGGCCCCATTGTAAAGAACCTTGCTGCCCTAACCGGGAATCAAATTCAGGATTTCCGAACCGGCCAGTTGATGCTCTACCATTGATCTATAGGGACGAAATTGCAAGCTCTTATAGTCAAATTGGACTCTGCAACTTCTTTAAAGCTTAACCGATTTGTTCCAAATGTCGATATGTGGGGTAGATGAATGTTTTACCAAATATAGTTTTTTGTTCTATAAGATCAGTTATAAAATGTACGTATTGTATCACCATCACTGCTATACATTGATCAACGAGAACTTCGCTAAAATTTGGATTTGTGGTGTAAAGCAATGTTTCTCAGACTTCGTTTCTGAATTCGCTAAAAACCCATATGATATGTCCCCATTACCGCTATGCATGGCCCGACGATAACTGATTTAGAAATGAACGTTTATTGGCGAAATTAGCATGTGGTATGATTTTAATACTATACAGGCGGACATTGCATTTAAGAATGGTCCAGGCATGGTGAGAGTTTCTTTAAATAGAGAAAAATCAACCGCCGATTAGAGGGGTGCTCTGAATGATGGATATCATTTTGTCATTATGGGCCTTATAAAGAACAATTGTAATTTTTCAGCTAATAAGAGGTTATAAAATCTTCTTACTCCATTGAAGTGGTGGGATTACAATTGCATTAACTAGCGCTTACGCAGATAGACATCCAGAAATATGTCCACTAAAAAGGCAATTACTAGCTTATGAAACTCCCACGTGTGATATATACAAGGTCTTTATAATTAAAGTTCCACTTTGAAACGGTCATAAAAGGAAAACTACTGGTCATAATTTTATCAAACTTGGTAATAGTTTACAGGAGGTCATGGGATTTTATTTTCCGCAAAAAAAAAAAAATGTTCAAAAACTCACCGTCAGCGGGGAATAGTGCTGTATGCAATATTGTTAAACGAAATAAGACATGAAGACATCGGTTTAAAAAGTTTCTAATCGTTTCTAAAACGTGTTACAAATCATGTTCAATGTGGCTTCCACTATTTTCTGAATGCAAGTTATGTCGCATTACTGCGTTCTCAACAGTAGCTCTTAGCATATCAGGAGGGATGTTACGGACATGTCGGTGTATCACATTTTTCAATTCCGACAAATTGTTTATGTTATCACCATAAGCAGTGGCTTAGATACCACAATTTTCATGCAAGACGGGGTTCCACCTCACATTGGTACATGTGTCAAACAGTTACTTAAGCAACATTTCACGGATGACCGAATTGTAAGCCAACACTTCCCCATTTCTGGGCCACCCCGGTCACCAAATCTCAACCCCTGTGACCTCTGGCTATGGGGTTACCTCAAAGCCACTGTTTATGGTGATAACATAAGCAATTTGACGGAATTGAAAAATGTGATACACCGACATGTCCGTAACATTCCTCCTGATATGCTAAGAGCTACTCTTGAGAACGCAGTAATGCGATTTAACTTGATTTCAGAAAATGGTGGAAGCCACGCCACATTGAATATGATTTGTAACACATTTCAGAAACGATTAAAAACTTTTTAAACCAATGTTTTCATGTTTTATTTCGTTTAACGATATTGCATATAGCGCCATTCCCCGCTGACGGTGAGTTTTTGAATTTTTTTTTTCGGTTTTTTTTTTTCTGCATCCCATAACCTACTGTATACTATTACCAAGTTTGATAACATTCTGTCCAGTAGTTTTCCTTTTATAGCTATTTCAAAGTGGAACTTTAATTTTAAAGACCCAGTATATTCATGGGTTTTTTTTCAGTAAGAAAGCAAAGTTTAATTTCACTTTTGATTTGAATTATATTTGCTTGTATCTGTCCGTCCGCTCTGTCCGACAATAACTCATTCGAAAATCCGTCGACAACTCATACTGAAACTGCAAGAGAAATTGCATTTCAAGCAAAAGCTATCGTCTTCAGTATCGGATGATGAAGTATTTTTTTTATAAAATTGAGAATTAGGGATAGTTGACAATACCACCAACTAAATGTTTGTGCTCTATGCAGCACATACGCGGTCCTCCTAACCACCCTCTATTTTACAATTTATTGACCTTCCTCATAAATTTTTAGGTAGCTCAAGACCCAAAACCATCCTGACCCGTATGCAATACATTTTTTTGTCTCCACACTGTGGGCAGTAACGGCATTCGGTTCTTCACCTTAGAAGATGTATCTACGATCATCTTCGTATTTTCTTATTTGTACCTTGTGTTTCATTTGATTTTCTCACTTTGTTCGAGAGATATCGCACTTTCCCTCCATGTGGACTAATTCAATTTCCAATATTTCGAAAATGGTCTGCAACAAATTTCAAACAATGGTCTAAAAGCGTCCAATATTTTTCGTTAAAACAGCGTATGAAGAATTTACTCATCTGATAAATGTGCGTGTATTGAATTTTTTATGATTTTGTTTTCTGTTTTAGATTAAAAAATGTCCAATATCTAGAAAACGACGCATATTAGCGTCTTATATAGGATGTCATTTGTTTTTAAATAAAGCATTTCAAAGGAAATAACGATTTGGATAATATTTCTAATACACATCTCTTTTTAGAGCATTTTAGGGTTATTGGTATTAATTTAAAAAAATGTTTGACGTGCATGGATTGGTGGAAAGTGTGAAGATCTATGAAAAATTCTGCCGCAATCACCAGGTTGGAGAAAAAATGAATTTTGTCCTATGAGGAAAGTCATGTGCTGACTACATCAATTTTTCCAT
Organism: Amaurobius ferox; assembly: GCA_951213105.1. NCBI lineage: Eukaryota > Metazoa > Arthropoda > Arachnida > Araneae > Amaurobiidae > Amaurobius > Amaurobius ferox. Next base: position 55,124,138 of record OX578148.1, on the reverse strand, counting down.
TTAACTCCATTTTATGTCCAAATGTTTACAATTTCTGCTACATGCATCTAATAAAAAGATTAAATTGCTGAATTTTAACATTCCTTAAAACGAAAATCGTGTAGCTTTAAATCAGATACAAACGAAAACATTATTTAAAAATTATTGGTAGTTTAAAACATTTTCATTCTCCTTGCTTTTGATAATTTTCGGTCTTTTTATTCCGGAAACTTTTGCAACAGGAAACGGAACTGAATATCGCAAAATAAAATATTCATTTATAAAGATTACATTGTCCACATTCTCAAGCACCCACGTTATCATGTAAACATATTTTTGTAATATTTTGTTCATAACTGGAGTTCAAATTCTAACATTAGTTACTTCGTTCAGGAAATGGAATGATTTTTGTATTTCACCGAAATCGCAAAATAAATTTAAAGTATTTCGTGCATGTGTTTCTGGATGCCCTTAGATTTTTTATCCTTACAGGATATTGGATAAAAGGTAAAAGAAATGTTTCCAGAAGAAAGGTAAAAGAAATAAAATAACTATATTGGGGTGAAAATTGTGATATATTCCTTTATAAAATGATTGTTATGATTTTAAAAGTCAATGGTTTATATACTTTTTTTCAGGGTAGTTGTTTTCAGCCGATTGATGTAAAAAGGTCTCTTTGCTCATTCTTTTTATATAAGACAAATACATTTGCACGTAAAATTACGTATATTAAACTAAGAGTGTATATTTCCCCGGTCATAACCCCTCACTTCTTTGATATAAAAAAATAATGAGTAGCACTGTTACTTGTTATGGATTGATGTGAAATATCAATCTATACTTATTTTGAATGGTAATATATATTTCTCCTATTTCAAATGGTAAAATATTGATGTGTGCTGTAAGTGACGATTGTACAAAGATTGACGATGTGCCAATAGGTGATGTGAATGGTGATTGTACCGATTTCGATATCTGAATTTCCATGGGGCTGTCAGATGCGTATTTTTTCAGTGTAAATTTTTATTGATTTCCAGTTTAGCTTTATTAGCAGTCTTAATGAAGATTGGCATTTATATCATTAAAATACATAGCTTTTTTAGGTAAATAAAATGTCTTATCCAACGTACACTCGGTGAAATTGAAACTCTTAGAGGAAGTGCAACTTACTTGAAATATATATATAAAAGACTGGTTAGGCAATAAACAAGACATGATAAAAATGTTTAGAGCAAAAGACAATTTTATTTCGCATAAAAATATCTTACATGGGCAGCTAATAGATCTCCAAACCATAACACCTCATATTCGAGTTGTTTGCCGATAGCAACATTTCGTTAGATTGTCCAGTTCACCTCATCGCCTGCATATGAATTTCCGGCACATCGTTGGAGCTTAAGCAAACACGAGATTCTTCACTGATAATGATTTGATGCCATTCTGCATCCCATCAAGCCCCAGTCTAATCATTGTCGACGATGAGTTGAGATCACTGCAACGAAATGGACTACTGGCATTTTATTGGAAAGGTGATTGGAAAACACGCGACAGATTGATCAGTTTAAACTCATAAAGTTAATTAATGCTTATAGAAACATTTCGTATAACTAAAGCATATAGTATAAAAATTGGGTCTCAACTTGGTTTAAAAGCGAAAAACAACTTCTCATTTTTTCGGTTATTTGTCCCGCATTTCCTGTTTTTAGTTATTTTCCAGAATATTATTTATAAAAGTTAGCTCATTTAACCGTCTAAACCAGTTGGTTTCGCCATAATTGTTTTTCACTTTTATTCCTGTTTTTCCAATTGTTTTGCTATCTTTTTCAGTTTTTCTCAGCTTGTTTAAACGTCTCGTGTTCCTTCATTACAGTTTTAGTATGTTCATCTATTCATAAATTTTTTCTAGTCGTTCTACTCCCGTGGTTTTCTACGTATATACTTTATTATTTGCTATTATTTGCTATAATATCCTGTCTCCTAGACTTTACCTCTTTTCATTTGTCGTCACTTCAATGGCAACTTTTCTCCCAACATCAGCAACGTGTGTTATTTTACTGCAGATGCCAAACTTGCTTAAATAGTTGAGGTTGTCCTGAAAAAATAGGCTGTTTTTACTTCTCAAGCAATTAAAACTCAAATTTTCTACTGTATGCTCTAGTTATACGAAGTTTTTCTATAAAATTAGGCCTGACAGGTCAAATTGATTGATTACACGTAACACCACTCGTACGATGATCGATAGTAGAGGGGCTATAAAAGTAAAGAACCTATTGGATTATTATGCTTACTAGTCTACTTATATGCTCCATTCCCGGTGTAGGTGATTTCTCTTACCCATATTTATACACCACGTTGGATGATTGGATGACAGTATAATTCCGATCGATTTTTGCCCCTATATGTTAACTTGATCACAAGCTTCGTAAAAGCCAATTATCCTGTTTATTAGCTGGGTGTAGAAATTCTGAAAAACTTTTTCAAAACATTCTGAAAAACTTAATCGTCCTGCAGGAAAACTTTTATTTATAAAATTTTATTTTCAAAAGATATTGTTCAGAAATGCATGAAGTGTTTAAGCTAAAATTATCCTGGTTTTACCTTATATCAATTATTACCAATTACCAATTACCAATTATTACCAATTACCTTATTACCAATTCTGCGGGATCGCTACGAAACTTTAATCATTTGTATATGTCGCTGTGACGTATAAATTGCCAGCCAACTGAGCCATTTGCAACTTCAATTTTACTCAGTATATACAAGATATTCTAAACATCTTAGCTTTAAAAAAAATTTATATGTAAATTCACCATAATAAAATATAAGTTTCAAATATTTTTATTATATATTATATTGTGCGAAAAGTAAAATAAAACATTTGACATTTAGTTTTAATTTTAAGACTACAAAATCTTAATTGACAAAAACTTTATTAAGCAGACTTCAAAAGCAAAAATTTTGTACTTTTTGTTACCTCGCATTTTAATTTCATAATTTGAAAGAACTTCGGAGAAGATTATTAGCAAAATATATTTTGAATAGCTCATTTTTTTCTGCAAAAAATATGCATTAGCATAATTAAAATTACAGAATACTTTTAATATTTACCGAAATGTTACAAAAAATACTCACTGGAGATTTTCATTTTATAACAAATTATATTTTGTTGATAAGATTAGTTATCAGATATCAAATGTTAATATAATTTTTCTTTAAAATTCTTATTTGAATTATTTTTTTTACTAGCAAAATGCTTACATACTTGTTGCTATTAGACCTAGACCGTCTGGCCTACTAGAAGGTATAAGGTCACTGTTTAGAGGGCTGGGACAGTGACACCTAATTTAGACCGGAACTGAGTGAAGGGGCGACATCCATAAAGATTATAACCTTCTTCTTCTACCACCAGCCACTCGAAAAGACTTACTAATCCACATATTTATGATAGCACGATGCTGCAAAAGGAAAATGTTTTTTTCACAAAATTTAACTATTGAACCCTATGGGACCTAATTTTTCAAACACTTTTTAAGCGGATTTAAAATTCCCAAATTGCTTCCAAAATTTTAGGTAATATTCAAATCGTTCCATAAAATATATAAAAAAAATCAGCAAAATATATTCAGTAGTTTTTTAAATAAAAATTAAAATATATTTTACACCTCTTATATGAAGCGATCACGTGACCATGATATGAAAAAATCACGCGACCCACTTCAAAATGAAATATGGCATCCATCTTGTCTCAAAATCGTGATTTTTAAAGTTCTTTTTAATTCATATTGAGTGTTGTATCCGTCTTAAAACCGATTTATTTTTGCTTAAATTCTGTGCATCTACTTACTGAAACAACGCAATTACAATATATTTGCGTTTAAATGAGCATCCAAATTTGATTATTTCTACAACGAAGCCTATTTTTCACTTATGTAAAATGTTATCAGCAAAATATGCAGACTGAGTTGTATAAGAATTGCTATATTTCTTTAACGCTAAATTATATAGCTCATGGAGTCTGCATAGCTGATATGAATGAAATATTCTTTGATTTTACACAGAGAAGGACGATTTTTTTCGATGAAGTTTTAAGCATAGAGTCTAATTACGTGTAGCTCCATGGTCTTAATTTTTAAGTGAAATACATTATTATAGTATTGTGATGAATGAAATGAATGGGAATATATTTTTGAATGAAATGCTGCTTTTATAGAGTCAGGCGTTTTATTTTTTCTCTGACGAAGGGATTTCAGTTGTTTTCGATGAAGTTTTCAAATTTAATTAATTATTGTAGTATTACGATAATTTTAAAAATATTACGAGGAATGTATCGTATTTTAGAGATGTTTAAACCAGGCAATTTTTATTTCAATGCCGTCATTTGAATGAAGTTCATTTTTTCGATGAATGTTTAAGTTTTCAAATATAATAAATTAATGTAGTATTGTGATAAGTTTTAAACTATTACCGAGGAATGTATTTAATTGTAGAGATGTTTAAAAAAAATTCCATTGAAATTGTAAAGTGTTTCATAATCAATGCTTTAAGCATGATTGATCTTTCTTGTTTTATTCTTGTTGCATTAAAGATAAAAAATTTCTGTTTGACCAAATTTGTCTAAGGGGATCGTATAAAAATTTAAAAAGTGTAACTTTTCGAAAATTAATGGAAGTGCTATTTCATTGTAGTCTTATTTCCTACCTTACTTTCACTATTTTTGCAATGTACATTGTCCATTTATCTCCAACAGTTAAAGAATTAAAGCGGATTTCAATCTTTTTGGTACACCCTGTATAAAACATTGTTATACAAAATTAAACGCATTAATAAATTAAAACTTATTTCTTGAGATGTGTTAGTTTCCTTGTATCTAACAGGCTTAAATGCTAGTTCAAAAGGCTTGGAAAATGAATTATCAATATATTCCAGTTGAAAATGATACTTTCACTTTCCTTAGCTTCTAATAATCGCTCTTATTAAAGCGTCTAGAAATTTCACTAATTAATTCACATGGTAATAGCTCACTAGGGTTTCATCTGCATAATTCGAATCTATAAGGTTGAATTAAATTCTTACCGGGCAGTTAAGTATATTTAATATTTTTATTGCTATTACTAACACTTAAAATAATTGCTTAAACATTATGGGATTTGTGGAGCATTTTCGGGCAACGGAGGTAATGGAAAAATATCAATGGATTGACTTTAATTTCGCTGATTGTAGATAAGCTATATATGCTAATAAAAATGTCTGTTGTGTCCAACATATCAGTTTCCATTGCAATAAACAAATTTTGGTAATGTGGGAAAACATTAACACAAATTGAGTTCCTTATTATTAGATTTCGCTGAAAATGAGATTTTTTTTGTGACGGAATAAAATAATATGATACCATTTCATGCAATTATCTGGATCGCAAAAGGGTGGCAAAATGATTCATTGCTGGGGAGCCGGTCACATAGCAGTGTTTGATAAAAATTCAATTCCTTCCAACATATGTGGTAAGAGAATAGAGCGTACATTTTCTTCATAGGAGGTCCGAAAGTTTTGTTTGCTATAGTGAAAATAAGCTTGATTATTTAGGCAGCTCTCTGTTCAAGAGCAAAATTTCAAATATTTAGTAAACGGCCAATGCCACTACGGAACTGTGATGTTCATTTAGACCTGATTAAAATTACATTTACAAAACATTCACTTATTTGATATTATAAAATATAATGTATGTTTCTTTTTCTCCATTTTAGATCCACTACTTTGTATATAGTATTGTTACTGTTCGATAAATTGCTATTTGCATCTCTCTCACTGTTAAAAATGGGTATTAAAAAAAAAGTAGAATGTACTCATTTTCGAGCACTTTGCATGCTTATAATAGCTCCGAGTAACCGTGTTTTAATTTTGAAAAATGCATGTATTCATTTTTGAGTTTATTAAAGAATTAAATTTTAAGCATATATTTATACTTAAAGCATTTAATTCAGATAGAAAACTGTATTTTGTATTCTTTCCGCATATAAATGCACTTTCTTAATATACCTGTCATACATGTTTTTTTTACATCTGTACTGTCTTATTATGAAACATTATCATTCTGAAATATGCACTTCCAATTTCTGAACTCAGTGACATGTTATTTTCTGCTAATTGATCAGTTATTGATTTTGTGTTACGTATACCCGAATTTCAGTTTTTTAGAGTTTAATCCCATGAAATCTACGTCAATTGACGTTTTAAATATTATTGTATAAATGTTGCATCTTTAATTGGTCAAGCAGAAAGTGCTTTATATAAAAATTTTAAATCCATTTACTTTGGAAGTTGCTTGTTTTTGAGTTTGTACATTCGATTACACAGAAATCTATATTCCTAATTAAACTGGAATACGAACATCTAAAGACTGTGAAAGTTGTATATATATTTACAATAGAAATTGCATGACTAAGCAAACTAAATGTAGTTTGTCCAATTAACCTAGAAGTAGCATGTTCAATTACAATAGAAATATCTGTCCAATTACTTTGGAAGTAGAATATCCAATAACTTTGAAAGTGCAATGTCCAATTTCTTTGAAAGTAGAATGTTCAACTTCTTTGTAAATTGCAAGTCCAATTTCTTTTTAAGTTTCAAAATCAACTTCTTTGTAAGTTGTAAATCCAATCTATTTACAGGTTGCAAGTTCAACTACTTTGGACGTTGTAAGTCCATCTACCTTAAAAGCTCTATGGCCAAATCTTATAAGAGTTGTGAGTCCAACTTCTATGAACGTTCCACCACGCTAATTATATGCATTCGACGCTAATTATGTGCATTCTGCGCTAATTATATACATTCCACACTAATCATGTAGGGGCCAACGGCCGTACCGTGCTGAAAACACCGGTTCTCGTTAGATCACCGAAGTCAAGCAGCATCGGGCGCGGTTAGTACTTGGTGGGTGACCACCTCGGAACACCGCGTGCTGTTGGCCATCTCGGGTGCGGTATCCCCGTGGTTTGGGCGCTAGATTTGCACGCTACCACAAATGCCGCCGTGTTCATGCGGAGTACGATCACGTTAAACATGTGGGTCCGTAAGTCCTTCCGAAAGGTTGGTGGTAGGGGAAGGAGGGTACAGTCCCTGTGGATGCCTCCCCCACTGGGTTCCGGTCTAAATTGGGTGGCACTTCCCGGCCGTCCATACAGTTACCTTACACCTTTCTGGTAGGTCGGACGGTCTGGGTCTCAACAACAACACTAATTATGTACATTCCACGCTAATTATGTACATTACTAAAATGTTATCTTCAACATAGGTTAAGCAGGTTCTACTGCATTTCTATTCAATGTTTTAAGTTAACACACAATATCCTAACATGACCTTTTTTCCACTCATTTGCAAATTGAAGTTTTACTTTTCAATAGTTGAGTATTTTATATTTGCATTTAAAAATGTTTTATGTTTCCACACAGATTTCAATCTCTTTTGATATCTGGTAAAACCTCAATACACAGACACTGAAACATCACGATATCCTAATATTATTGACACATAACGATATCCTAATATTAGTTATACATCACGATATCCTAATATTATTTATACATCACGATATCCTAATATTATTGACACAAGAGTAAGCTTCACGACCGTCTTATGCTTTTAGCTAATGAAAAGTTTCTGCATAAATTCTGCATAATAATGAAAACATTCCTTTTTTACTTTCCTTATATACATAATGTATAAGGAAAGTATTGTGACGGGGTCGAAAATTCGAATTCGAGTTTTCGACGGGAGAGCACGTTTCAAGCATCCCTGATCACGAATCAAACATTTTTGAAGTGATGTCTGTGTGTGTGTGTGTGTGTGTGTGTGTGTGTGAAAGTATGTGTGTATGTGTGTGTGTGTGTCAGTGAGTCTGTGGAGACGATAACTGACGAACGAATGGACCGATTCGAACCAAATTTGGAACAAAAATCACAATCCGTAAACACTGGAAGCCTATTGTTTTTATACGCAATCGAATGTTCAGAACCCCCCTAAATTTTCGAATGAAATTTTGAAAAAATCGTCAAAAAATTAAAACCACTAATAAAGTTACGCAAATAGACATTTCTTATGTAATTTTTCATTAGAAAACGATTGACATAAATTTTAGAACGCTAACGTGAACCGTTCTCGAGATATTGTACATTTTTTAAAAAAATTATCAAAAAGTCATATAAAATAAAAAGAAAAATATTTCCTATTGAGAAACATGTTTACTTTTCATATGTAATACCATGCGATAAATTGAGTGACATCTTTCTCGTGGATCTAGCTCGTTCCATTCTTGAAAAAAGATACTTTGAATAATACTTTTGTATTTGAACGCCAATAGTCATTTATCTGCTTTAAGAAAAATTTATTTCTTAGTGCATAACGCTTGGCGAGATTTTGGCGACGAATTTGGCGGAATGTCGCCAACTTGGCGACTTTTTTGAAATGTTGCCAAATTAACGAAAATCTCGCCAAATGGATAAAAATGACGCTAAATCAATGAAAATGACGACTAATTGTCGAAAATTCAATATCTTGGAAAGAATATTAGTATCTACTACAAGAAAATCCTATTTTTTTACTGTAAAAGTAGTAAATTCATTATATTATATAAGGAAAGTCATGTGTTGCCCACATCAGATTTTTTTTCATTCATTTGCAAATTATAGTTTTTCTGTTTTCAATAGTTTAGTATTTTATATTTGCATTTAAAAACCATTTATGTTTTGAACAGTGATTTCAATTACTTTTGATGTCTGGTAAAACCGGTACGAAATTAAGAGGCATGCAGTTTCTGTTCCTTTTTCTTATCACAATTTTCTTATCACAAATACAATGATATTATTTTTGAAGAATAAGAGCAGCTTTGAAGGATTTCGGAATATTTGAAGCTATGGGAACACGCTGCATAGATGCGTTCTGGGACTATTATCTTGACTATCGTAACCTTCAACAGTCAGAGTTTAATCTTTTAGAAATATAAAACCAATTGAGGGTATGTCACCACTGATATTTCTAAAATGGCAGTGCATAACAAATGCGTTCTTGCTGCCGCAACAATTATCAAATTTAATAAATACAAAATTAAGGTCTACCGATTAGGCCCGGCTCTAGGTTCATTAGGTCCAACTCTCAATGCATGGCGTCAAGCTCCAACACCCCTCCACACCATTCTTAACCTTCACTAGTTAAAACTAGGTATTTCACCTGCGCTTCGTGGGTTCTCAATATTTAGTGGACACTAAATGTGACACACACTTAATAAAAATTTTGAATGTCATAGAAAGTTACAAATTTAAACACAATTAGCTGGAATGTGATTCAACTCAACTTTCTGACACCAATTTTTTTTTTCAAATTTTGCAAGACAAAATTATTACAACTATAGCTTGTTACCCTTCACTTTAAAGGCTTGAAAAAATATTTAGATTTATACCATACTTGAAAGCGTATCCCACCTGGGAGGTAACTTGCCCCCCATTGGGATTAATGATGTCACGAACAAAAAAATTGTATTCATCATTAAACATTCAGTAAACATCATTCCAAAAATAGTCAAAATGGGTTCAAAAAATCCTAAAACATATATTGGCATCAAAATCCCGAAATCAAAAATTTTCATGAAAACAATACTTTCCCAATACTACGTATTAGAAAGTAAAAATGTAACGGCGCACATTTTTGAGAGGTAAAGTGATGCAAGATTTTCAAAATCCCTTTGCATCGTCATCCTTAATCTGAATTTTCAAAAATTTACAAATTTTTCGTTGATCTGGAAGTTGAGGAGAATAGAATGAGGCAGAAACCAAGATTTCGGCTAGAGTGGAAGTGCTGAATTATTTTAAAAAAGGGTTTTGAATGTTTAATTTTTCTTTTGAATCATCAACCATAATTCGGTTTTTCAAAATATTAGATTTTTTTTAACCTGGAAGTTTAGATGGCTCAAATGAGACCAAGATCAAGATTATGGCTGAGGTGGAGGTGTTCGATCATTAAGCAAGGTGGTTTTGAGATTTTTGATTATTCCTTTGCACCAACACCACTACTTTGAATTTTCTCAATTTTAAAATTTTCTCCTTGATTTTGAAGATGATACCGATCGAATGGCACCAAAACCAAGATTATAGCTATAGTGAAAGTGCTCGATAATTTTGATAAAATCACCCCCTCACTTATCTAGTCATTTTTAGTCCATATTGTTACGAATGTGTAGAACTTTCGACAGTTATTTGCCTCCTCGCAAAAAGAAAACACTTTCACATACCATTGCAATTGTGTGAAAGTAAAGTTGACAGAAATTGGAAATTTTGGGGATATGAGTGCCGATTTGGCGAAATATTGCCGACTTAGCAACTTTTGGCGAATTTCCAAATCCTCCAGAACTATCTCAAACGCTCTAGTTTCGGAGATACGAGCAATTTCTAGAAATTTCTCTGGAGAGTATATAAGGGAATCATCGCTTAGTTGATATACCAGTCACATTGATTTGTGACATGCATGAGTAGTTTGAAAATAAATAGTACCGGCTATTTTGAGAAGCTGTTTATGTTTATTAATGCTTTTAAATAAAAGCTTTAGTTATCCAGGTATTTGGACTCATTTTTGTATCCTGAGAGTAAGTACATCCACATTTCAAGAGAAGTAGCCTCTTGAATCGTGAGTGTGCTCTCGGGATATAAAAAGGAGTTCATATTTGCGGATAATTACAGCTTGTATATAAAATCGCTAATAAGAGTAAAGATTAACGAGGGGACATATATCTCTAACAGTTAGAGAACGCTAACCGACGCAATTTTTATTATTCGCTAATTTACCGACATTTGAGAGTTTATTTTCAGCCATACTCATTGTGAACTGTAGAGATGGAACGTTGAATTATATTGTTAATAATAATGTATTTAACGGTAAATATATTTCCATTTTCAAGAATTTTTGCTGCATGTTTTTATTAAAATCCTCTCATTTTGGAAGATATAAGTTCGGTATTACGAACGTACTGTCTAAAATCAAACAGCGCTGACTATTTCAGGTGTGCGTACTTTATATTTTCTAAATGATGCTGGCTTGAAAGTGATACAAACACGCAAAATATTCTAGAAATAATATATACAGTTGAATAACACAGAAAAGGCGTTTGTAAATGCAAGTTATGTAATATGTAATAGCGACATTATCAAAACTTTGAAAAAGAATTGAAAGTTTTCTATGTCATTGAACTGTTTTTATATTGGGAAACGTTGAGTATTCCTGCCAGTAGTATCTTAAATATGTGTAATAGTAATAAAATATAGATGTTCTATAGTAACTATTGTAAATGTATGGGTGATATTAAATATGTGGATCTGAAAGTTCCTCCGAGAGACTAGTGGTAAGAGAAGGGGGGTACGGTTCTTATTATGTCGCCCCCACTAGTATCCAACGTTGACATTGTCCCGACTCTTCAAGCTGATACCTTATACCTTCGGGGTGGTCGGACGGTATGGGTCGAAAGGAAATATATAGCAGTTAAGTTAAACATCAAAAGTTAAGCAAAACATCCAACACCAAATTAGTTACTTTTTCTAAATTTTATCCACCTAGATTTAGATTTGACCCACTATGCGCTGGCATGAAACACTCTCAAGATTTTGTATATTTCAATAAATTTATTTGTCAAAATATGCACAAAAATGTATAGAAGTGTATCGAGTATCGCTAAGTAAGTGATGAGACAAGTTCATTAATAGAATTCTCGTAGATTTAAAACATTCTATTCAAGCGAAAAGACACCTTTTCTAATAGTTTTGTCCTGCAATGCCCACTGTTTTGCTAAAATTCCCATTTTTAAGTAACATTACAAAAATACCAATGATATGTTGATTTAGATTACCATGTGCTCAAAAATAATTGATTTTATTGAACCACGTATGTTACATGAGTATAAAGAAGAGGAAAATAAAGTAATGTTTTCTTTAAATAATTCATAAAATTGTGTAGGAAAATAATGTGCTGACCACATCAGATTTTTTTTATTTAGCATCAAAAATCATTCTTATGATTAAAATATTAATTAATTTTATTATTCTGTGTCGAACCAGAACTTCTTAACGTGTGTTATAAGAAAAATAAAAAATAAAAATACTTTCTTTTATTATACTGTTTATATTTCAAACTGTCAGAAGCATTCTAAAAATTCATTTGAATAACATTCACGACACATAAAAGAGACATATATAAATGTGTTTCTATCAGAACAAAAATGCATCAACTGTCACAAACAATGTCATGCTCAACCTTAAAAGAAATTATAAACAGTACTTCGATATTGCACAGATGTTGTCTGAGGCCGAAAATTGCAATAGCAAATATACAAATATGATTACAAATAAAATGAATTCTTTAAGTGAGTCATGAAAACTGACAACGACAGTATTAATTTAAAGTTTCCTTGTCAATAAATAATAATTATTCATGAACGCGAAAATGGACAACGATTTCTAGAATATTTATAGAATGTAAAATTTTAAATTTCAATGTTGAATGATATAATGTAATGTAAAAATTGTCAAAAAATTCTATTTTTAAAATAATACATACCATACGTTTAAAATGGTGTTTAAGAGCACTAATTTTCTGATATCTATCTAATGTTTGACTTAATTTTCGTAGTCCCATCTTGAAAAAAAAAATTATCTCCCCCACATTTACACAAGTTCTTATAAAATTTTCAATTTTGCTACTATAATAATTAGCAGTCTTTTATGTAATTCTAATATCAATTTCGTAAAATTGGTCAATATTTAAAGGCATGAAAAATTCATGAATATAATATCATTGTAACAAATAATGTAAATATTTGGCAGTCATAGAGAGAATTATATTAATTATAGGCTCTATTTTCAAAAGTATTTTCGAACACTTCACAGAATCTGTATTTTATGAATTCCTGATAATCTTGATCTCAGATCCTTGATCCAGGTATTTATTTTGTTTCAGGTGCATGGATTAGGTCCGTTACATTTAGTCCATGTAATTGCGAAATTGGCGTATTATCAATTATTTGGAACAATTATAAGCATTTTGTTTAGTTACACTTTTATTAAATGGTTCGCTGTCTTTTCCAGAGTTCCTGATCCAGCTTCACAGTGTATAAACGATTTATGGAGCTTGATATAAAAATTGTGGATTAACCTGCTTAGAATCCATACAGAAACATCACTGTATACCTTCGAAACAACATTCAGCTCCTACTTTCAGCTCTTCCTACCGAATCTTCCAAATCAACTGACGGAGAATATTTGTAAGACGATTAGCTATACAGTAGTTTGTCCTCATATGTTATTGTATTAAAGCTGAACATTTCTATCTCACTATCCTACTCTTGTCCACAAAAGAGCGTTTAACTAGGAAATCTATGGAGCTGAATCCAGACCTGCTCATTATCCACGTCAGCGTTGGTCAGAGCTTTTTATTTCATGCATAAAATACTAATGGTTGGTTAAATGCCAGAACAAATACTTTTTTCTTATTTGAACTTGCAAAACACTAACTTAGACCACCTTCTTCTTCCCGATTAACATTATTTTGAAATTATTAAAAATGTATCATATCGCTACAATTTACAACGTACCTGGGGCTACTTTAATGCTAATTTATTTTATTCTATTAACAATATTGTCTTGACATCCTCACAACAACCTATTCATATCATGATATTGTTTGTTAATATAATCTCAACTTATCTGCCTATTATTAAAGGATTTCTACCAAGGCTTATGCGATCGTGTTTATAATCCATGAATATCCTGCGATCGCAATATATCAAATAGTTTTCAATGCATTCGTTCGGCCCTTACTTGTATATGTTTCAGGAGTATTGGCACTATATCAACGACAGACCATCAAGACTGCTAAAATACCTCTCCTTCTAATCACCAACCATCATCTCGACTTGACATCACATATGTGTGCAAAGTTTCATCTTGCTACCTTTGGAAGTAAACAGGATAACAAAATTCAGGAAAATGTTGATCCCGCTTCGCTAGGAATACAAAATGGACTTCGCTTTACACGACCATAATTACGAAAAAATACCAGTTGTTGCATGTAATATGTCTGTTCATTCTTCTGAAGTTAGAGTGACTGAACATCATCAAAATTGCCTGAAAAATTAAGTAAAGTTAAATAAAAATACAAAAAGTATTTAGGAAACACACTGTGGCATGTTTTTTACACTTGTTTGCAATCTTGTGTAGTATAAGCTCAATCTTTCAGATATTTTAGTGGGAGGTCTGAAGTTGTCGATATGCATATAAATGCGCAAAATCATGGCTCATAGCAAGCTTATCTGCTATTGCACATATTGCCTATTTCATGCTGGTAAGTGTATAAAAAGGGCGAAACGGATCAATGGATTTGTTATTTGCAATTTCAGTTCGATTTTAACTTTGTAACGCCCCGTATAGGCATGTTCTATACGTATGATCTTAATTCGTAGCGTAATTCTGAGCTCTTATAATTCTACTGTTTTAATTCTATTTAATGTGTTCATAGTGTTTTATTAATCATATTCATATAGCGCATGTATTACATATGATAATACAGTATATAAATTGATGGATGTAATATATATATAAATTCTTCTAGAGATAATATGGCTTACCAGTGTCTAAATTTATCTGTAAAATTAAATTAAATTAAATTAAAATAAAGTTTAAAATTTAAGTTGTATTTACATAGTCATAGCGTAGCCGAGTAGAAAAAATATTTCACATAAACTTCAAAGAAGAGGAAAATAGTATAACCACGAAATAATGTATATATATATATATAATGTCTTGATAACTGTTTTTCTTCAACTGTCATAAAATATTTCCTAAATGTATAGAATATTTGCATAACGTTCTAATGGAAACTATAAATATATATCACTGTCAGACTTTAAAAAATAGATGTTTCACCATACACTTTATGATTATCTTCTGTAAGAAATTACGAAACCGCTCACCAACAGAAACCAGATGCTGTCTGATTTCGAAACTGAACAGATTACACTCTGAAAGCCTCAATATAATTTTAAAAGACATTACTCTATGCGCTCGGTCTCCAAAATTGACAGCAGCAATAAATTAAGAGAATATGTTTTTCAGCAGATACTTCTTTAAAAAGAATTAGAAAATCAATTTGGGCGTGGCCAAAAGAAATGTCAATTATATCTACAATGAATAATTGAGTCTGGATTATTTCAGTGTGGTATTTATTTTGTTTCAAAAAGTATCGTTTTTAACAATTTACAACAAAGTTGAAAAGTGTTTAAGACTTTGTTCATTCTGTCTGTCTATCTGTCTGTCTGTCTGTCCGTTAGCATGATAACTGCCGTAAAAATGACTTAATCAAAATGAAATTTTAGTATGTTGTTCACACGGTCAGTAGGACCTATGGAAATATAAATGAATAATATCACCCAATTAGTTTTGGATTGAACCCGGGTTGAAAAAATGAAATACATTGAGCACTAACGGACCTAATTTTTCAAACATTTTTAAAGCAGATTTAAAATTCACAAATTGCTTCGAAAATTTTAAGTAATATTCAAATTGTTGCATAAAATATATAAAAAAAATTCAGCGAAATATATTCAGTAGTTTTTTAAATAAAAATTAAAATAATAACACCTCTTATATGAATCGATCACGCGACCAAGATATGAAAAGATCACGTAATCCACTTCAAAATGATATATGGCATCCATCTTGTCTCAAAATCGTGATTTTTAAAGTTCTTTTTAATGCAATTTGAGTGTTGTATCCGTCATAAAACCACTTTATTTTGGCTTAAATTCTGTGCATCTACATACTGAAACAACGCAACTACAATATATTTGAGTTTAGATGCTCATCCAAATTTGATTTTTTCTACAACGAAGCCTATTTTTCACCTATGTAAAATGTAAACAGCAAAATATGTAGAATTAGTTGTATTAGAATTGCTGTATTTCTTTAACACAAAATCATTTAGTTCATGGAATCTGCGTAGCTGATATGAATGAAATATTCATTGATTTTACAAACAGAAGGCCATTTTTTTTCGATGAAGTTTTACGCATAGAGTTTAATTACTTGTAGCTCCATGGTATTAATTTTTAAATAAAATAAATAATTATATTATTGTGATGAATGACATGAATGGGAAATTATTTATGAATGAAATGCTGCTTTTATAGAGAGAGCCAGGCGTGTTATTTTTTCTATGACGTCATGAATTTCAGTTGTTTTCAATGAAGTTTTCAAATATTATAAATTATCGTAGTATTATGATAATTCTAAAATTATTACCGAGGAATGTATCACATTTTAGAGATGTTTAAACCAGGCAATTTAAATTTCAATGCCGTCATTTGAATGAAGATCATTTTTTTCGATGGAGGATTAAATTTTCAAATATAATAAATTAATGTAGTATTGTGATAAGTTTTAAAATATTACCGAGGAATATATTGTATTTTAGCCATGTTTAAATAAATTTGCATTGAAGTTAGGAAGTGTTTCATAATCAATGCGTTAAGCATGATTGATCTTTCTTGTTTTTAACTTTGCGGATGACTGTGGGTGCTTATCAGAATTACCACCTGTTATATCATCACACCAGCAACGCTATTTTTACAACGTTATCGTGAGGCAACCTAAGAATGGCTAAATGCAATTTGCAAATTGGAAATGAAAAGTTAAATAATTATTTCAATAATACCTAATGATAACTTTAATAAAATTTTAAGTTGAGAAAAATGTCTCCATCATTTCATAGAGGTGAACTTTAATATTTATGTATCATAATTCCATTATTTATAGGTTAAAGCTGGACTACACACAGCTGGTGGGTTTTGAGTGCACAAGCAATGTACAAAATATACGAACGCATGTAAATATTAACTTTGATTAATCTGAATATTTAAAGGATAAGTAGTTAGTTTAAAATAACTCCTCTCAATGGGAAAGTAAATGATTTTCACCGCATTTTGGTAGTCCTTATATAATTATATGCTGCAGTTTATAGCCGATTCAGTGTATGCATTGCTTTCGTCCTCTGAAAATTTGCATGGGGGCCAGATCAAGCAATATTTGTTTTAGGGTATTAATTTACCAGCCATATTTCGAAATTATCAACATTTATTATTTAGTTTAAAGATATTATTTTCACTAAAGGTATATTTACAGTAGTAGAGCGGTTTTGTGGTCGTCATTCTAACGGGAATACCTTAGGTCCTGAAAAGAAAACGTCCTATAGGATGGTGAAGTTAGAAACAGTTGGATAGAGATTCCTACTGAACAGTCTGAATGTTTGTGAGCAAATGAACGTCTGAATTCTTTTCTCGTGGACTAAATTTTTGTGGTGATAATAATTATTAAAAATGTGAGTTTTTCAAATATGTGGCGCTTAAAAATTATACTTTTTGCAGTAGTATAATTAATTTTATGTGTCAGGCAAGCTGGGTTATGAATGCAATAACCCTCCATTTTTCTTGCAGTTAAAGACTACTTTACCTTTTCTACAAGGAAAAACATAATTAGTCTGGTCATTAGACTCTTTATTAATTTTTAAAAGTCCATTATTTATTTAATTATATAGAAACTTGTGTTATTGTTTACAAACATTAACGTTATTAATTACAAATTATTCCTTCAACTTTTAACAATGAGAGAGGCCTTCACTTATACTTGTGGGACCAGAGTTTTATTCTATCGAGTCTAGGGTTTTATTATTTCAACATCAAAGTGGTGATTAGTCTTTTTAATCAGAATATCACAATATTTCTATACTCGACGTATGAGCATATAGAAATCAGTACTCATCTTCCTGGGACACTAGTTGTTGTTGTTGAAACCCAGACCGTCCGACCCAGAAAGGTGTAAGGTAACTGTTTGGACGGTCGGGAAGTGCCACCCAATTTAGACCGGAACCCAGTGGGGGAGGCATCCACAGGGACCGTACCCTCCTTCCCCTACCACCAACCTCTCGGAAGGACTTTCGGACCCACATGTTTAACGTGATCGTACTCCGCATGAACACGGCGGCAGTTTTGGCAGTGGCTGGAATCGAACCCGGGCCTACCGAGTGCAACTCCAGCGCGCTAACCAATGGGCTACCGCGCCCTCCTGGGACACTAGTGAAACAACTCTCAATTGTTCCACTTTGGCTTGGCCCATTGAATCACACAACTCCGGTTGATTTCTCACTTCATGACAGACTCAAAGTGTTTTACCGAATTTTCACAGCACCTTTACGTATCGAGTTTTTTTATAAGTATGCTAGTCCTGAGTTTATATTGTGTTACCTTTTAAACTTGACTTTGTGTGTTTCAAGTGATCATGAATTGTATTTATAACAAAGAGAAGTAGATGGAGAAAATAAATATTAATAGTATTTGGAAAAGTAGATATGCTATATTACTACTGAATGACACCGAGAATTTTAAGTGCATTTCTTATTATTTATTATAGAAGCAGTAAAACCATTTAATTATTTATTTTTATTTTTATTTTATATCAATGTCTATATTCCACATTGGATACTGATTGATCAGGCGTCGAAAATAAATTAAAATTGTATTCCTCTTTATCTAATATAATTACCATGAAATGGAAACTTGTACCTTTTATTGTATGAAAGCTTCTGCGTCAAAATTACAATATGATAATTACTTTACTCTAACTATCTCCAATCTCATCTTTTTTAATCATAATTAAATTGACATGTGCTGTTCAATTACTTATACCATACAGTTTTGTTGTATTAAAATGTTTACTATCTATAACTGAGAGCGAGATAAATCTCCAAATATTTAAGAGTTTTCTATTATTTTCCATGTTTATTTCAATCTGCATCTACCAAAACTGCATTGATGTTCAGCATGATCTAATCATAAAAATATTAAAAGTGATGAACTTATTTTTCCCACATAACTGAAAATGGGCTAAATAGTAGAAAAAGCAATTTGTTTTAATAAATAGAATAAATATTAAATTGTCTGAAATACAATAGCAAACAAAACAACATTGGCAAGGCAATTAAATCCATCAAGATAATGTTCAGTCTCTTTGATCTTTAAAGCACCTGTCAAATGGAGTCCTGCGACCCATTTTCATCGATGAAAGATAGTAAAGCTATTGCGCTATTTTGTGAATCTTGATGAGTCATTTAGATTACACACTGATGTGCTGGTCGCTGCCTTACTTGATTGATGCATTTTTCAATGTCATTTTCTTCCAACTTTGTGCATTTAAACTGTGATATTGCTGCTACAAATGTAGTGACCGGCTTATTTTATATTTTATTTTAGCATTTGATGGCATTTAAACACGTTAGATAATAAAGGTGCTTTTGTAGAAATTATC
This sequence comes from Amaurobius ferox, assembly GCA_951213105.1. Taxonomy (NCBI): domain Eukaryota; kingdom Metazoa; phylum Arthropoda; class Arachnida; order Araneae; family Amaurobiidae; genus Amaurobius; species Amaurobius ferox. Next base: position 55,104,774 of record OX578148.1, on the reverse strand, counting down.
AAAATAGCGAGGTGGAATTTTAATGGTACGTTTATATGTAACATGTTTTATACACTGATGTAGAATTGTTTTAGGAATGATATTTTAAAACTAACTAGATATGTAAATATATTTATTGAGGACTATGTAACTCAAATATTATACTTTCTCTACCATGTTTTTTTCAGTGGAGCCTACAAGCGACGAAGTTGTTAGGAACCCAAAATTTACTCGCTATATCCGATATATTAAATAGCCGATAAAAAATAAAAGTATTAAAAACTAACAGAAATACGCGGTATTTTTCATGAGTTAAAATATGTTCAGATTCCAATAGTATTCTAAATGATATTGTTCTTCTGGAAACTATTTCAAAACATTTAATTTAAGTCTCTTAAAAAAGAGAATAAGAATATCTATTTTTGCTGTTCCCTGTACCAGTTTTATTCTTTTTAAACAATCGGTTAAACACGAGAGAAAATATACACATAAGACACATTTTTGACAAATTAAAACAGATAACTTAAGAAATTGAAAATATCAATCAATTCGATTACTAGTTAAAATGGATAAATAATTAAATAATTCCGTCTGTAACTGAAACTTCATAATAAGTCATGCCTGAGTCTTTTACTGTATTATATTATTTGATTAAACAGTAACCAAATATTTGATTCGTTTGCGATTTCAGAGGTATTGTATAGACATAGTGGTTGAATAAATATTAAAGTCACGCGAAAAACTGTCAGTTCGAGAAAACTTCCGGATAAAAAAATTATACTTTTCATATGAAAGTACGTTCAGGTGAAAAGAAGAATTTCTTGGTGGAATTTATTTTAATAATATTAAAACTATTTTAGACATACAATTTAATGATTTTAATAAAATGTAGTTTTAATATGTATAAGGTTCCATCCATCGTCCGTTGTCAATTTCTACTTTACGTGTTCTTTCTCTTATTAGCTATCTCTTTTCGTGGGTTTATCTTGTGGCTTTTTTTTGCGACTAGTTTATATCATCACGAAGCCTTGCGTCATTTCTGCCTAAGTAATATTAACTTAATGGATCGTTGTAAATTTGTTTGCATTATGTTATCAAAATTTGGCGCTTGGACGCTTTTGGATCTTGGAGATTGTTTTTAATCTTTCGATTTTTATTATCTACCGCTTATTGTTGTCACGTTTGTGGGGCCATACATTTCTAAAATGCTTTCTTGAACACCCGTTGCTCAATATTCGATCTTGAAATTTCTCTCTTAGAAAAATGTATCGTTGTTATTTATTTTAAAATACACTTTATATTTAGCCTCACAATTCGCTTCTCATTTTAATTCGTTAAGTTTAAAGTACAACAAAATAATTTTGGTTGCGTTGTGTTTCATTCCGCATGACGCCAAATGAAATTGTTGCTTGCTGTGACACATGCAAATCTATTATATCACCGAAATAACGTCAGCTTATTATATGAAACTGTACTATCAAGGAAGCTATAAATAAGTTGCACTTGTAAGTAAGGCTGTATCATGCGTTCATATTGAGTTTCTTCCAAAAAAAAAATAGGCGGTAAGTATGGGTAGAATTACATACAAGTCATCCAGGAATTGTAAAAATGAATCAAATAGCAAGAAGTGATTGTTTTTGGCAGGGAATAGATGTGGATACTCAAAACTACGTAATGAATTGCACAGCGTGTATAAAAAATAGAAAATAACCACCAAAATCCAATCGACACCCATGGAAATAGCTGAATTGACAGTGACAACACAATTAACATAAACAATTCACATAAACCATGCAGGACCATTTTTAGGGAAAAGGTTTCTTGTAATTTCTGATCCTTATTGAAAATGGATTGAAGTAATTCTCATGAAAAATATTACTTCTAGTGCAACTATAAAACAATTATGAACACTTTTTGTCCAGTACGGAATTCCTTATTCTCTTGTCAGTGATAATGGTGGTTGTTTCATGAATCACGACTTTCGTCAGTTTATGAAAATGAATAATATTAAACATATTGCCTCTGCCATTTATCATCCAGCAACCAATGGTCAGGCTGAAATTGTAGTACAATTATTTAAATATTCTTTAAGATCTAGCTTAAACGGCCATGGCGATTAACACTAAATTACAAATATTTCTGTTACACTACCGAATTGCATCCCATTTGGTAACAAATGAGACTCATAGCATATTGTTTTTAAGAAGGTGCATTAGAACTAGGTTGGACATAATAAAACCTAACTTAAAAGTTCATGTACAGCAAAATCAAAATGCATAGGTTAACAACGAACCTAACTATCGCGAATTTAAAGAGGGAGACAGACTGGAAGCAAGAAGCTATTCCGGTGCAGAAAAATGGGAATTGGAAACAGTGATTAATAAAAATGGTTTATAACCTTACAGTATTCAAGTAGGGAACGAGATCTGGAGGAGGCATGTTGACCAATTACGTAAAGCGGTATTGTAATATACTGATAAGATGGAACCTATAGAGATACTTGATCTGGATCCTACAATGGAGGATATTTCTGAAATCTTAAAGACCCTGCAGCATCAACCATGACAGAGCTAGACGAAACTTCTAAGAAACTCAAAGCTCCTACTTCGGCAACTGTACCACAGCTCGCCGATACTCCTGATCCTGAATCTGAAAACATAATTTCAAATCCATGAACCTCAGTCGAACCAAATGAATCTATTGCACCGGCGATACCAGAAGTGTCATTACGACGATCCTTGAGAATCGGGAAACCTCTTGACATACTGCACTATTACTGGTAATCCTTATTCAAAATGGACTATAATTTTCCCTAAGGACTATAATTGAGAACGGAGGAGTCTGGCATATGCAAATCTATTATGTCACCGAAATGACGTCAGCCTGTTATGCTGGACTGTTCTGCGAGTGTATTATTCCCTTTTCCTAGGAGTAAGGACGCAACCCTTGCTGAATCAAAGAAGTTGAAGAAGTTGCTAAGAAGTTGTATTATCAATACTTCTAACGTGGTGGCACCCGCAATGCTTGTCAAAATACGTGATGATATTCATTTTGAATTTGAAATATGCATTGTCTGCAAAGAGCATTCCAAACATGCTGTACGTTACATTTATATTCATGTAAACGTTGTATACTGTATCATTCCTGAATATTGCAGCAATGTTCCAATAATCATGTTGCGTCAAATGATATCATCTGTAACAGTTTCACCACTGAGCACAATGCTCCACACAATGCTATACAACTTTGTAATTGGCTTTTTTCATGTATGCCGCTTAGTTCCGAGTTCGTTATCCTAACTTTTAAAATTCCTCGCTAGGAGCACTCCAATCACTTTTATCGATCGGGCATACTATAGATAAACTTAAAGTGTACTCTCATGGACCTTCCTTTACTCGGGGGGTTAAACATTTTCCTTCTTCTTCAAACCAAATCATCCGACCTGCCTATGGTATAAGATATCTGTTTAGAAAACAGGGACATACCACTCAATTTAGACCAGAATGCAGTGCGAACGGCATCCACAGGGACCGTACCCTCCTTCCCTTATCACCAACCTCCCTAAAGAACTTGTGGACTCACATATTTAACGTGCCCATATTCCACGTGAACATGGGGACAGTTTAGACAGAACAGGGACTCGAGTCGTCAAAGTACAATTCACGCGCACTAACAAACACTTTCTTTGGAACTTTCTACAGTACGAAAGATCCCTCGTCGTTAAAATAAATGGAACAAAACAGCCTACCTAAATAAATCCCCCTGCCATCTGATTTATCAAATACCTATCTATACAATCAAATAACGTACCACTTTCAGCGATAAAAGGCTTGATGAAGGCTATTACGCCCCTACATAGAATCTTAATGGTTTGTTAGATTAAACTGTGCACAAGTTACAAGCCGAGTTACTAGATTTATGTGTTTTTGAATGAGATTTTCTTCCTTCCACACATATTCGTTGTGAAACATTTACAGAAATAGTCGTTACTAACTTAGCACTTTATCTTCGTTTATCGTCCACAAACTGAGGGAATGTGTGTTATTTTCAAGGTGTGCTGGTAGAAATGGTGGCATTTTTGGAGAAAAGTTTTAAATGAAGGGTTCAAATATATGTTTCAAATCACGTTTTAAGTTCTAAGAGAAAAAATATTTAAAATATTATATTTAATTATAATTCAAAGTACGGTAATAACTTGTAGGTGATAGTCAAATTTTATGTCTTTTGAGAGCGTTTCCAAATCTAAGAATTGCCCTCTTGATACATCGGCTACCGTCTATGGAATCAGTTTCGTGCTTTTAAAGCGCTCTTCAGCGCAGAATGTCCGACACATTTAAGTTCTGGGAGAAATTTGTTTTTAAAGATAATATTTGAAATATATTTACAAGTATGGTAATTATTTGTAGGGGATAGTGAAATTATCTGCCTTTTGAGAGCATTTTCAAATCTAAAGGTTGTCCTCTTAATACATCGACTACCGTCGATGGAACTAGCTTTGTTCTTTTAAAGCGCTCAACAGCGTAGAATATCCGACACATTTAAACGGGAATATTTTTAAAAGATTTATATGAAATATAATTACAAGTATGGTAATTATTTGTAGGTGATAGTCAAATTATTTGCATTTAGAGAGCGTTTCCAAATCTAAGAATTGTCCTCTTAACATATCGACTATCGTCAATTGAACCTCCTTCGTGCTTTTAAAGCAGTCTTCAGCATGGAATATCCGATAACTGGACTATCAGTGAGAAAATTTGCTATGTGCTGCAATTTTACGAACCTTTGATAAACTGCAAAGTCAGCCATAACACATCGCTGTCTTCAAATTTCAAGAAGATTGGGCTCCAACTGAGCGATCCTGTAACGGCCGCAAGTTCATTGTTACAACTTCGAACAGACTTGCCAAATTCAGAAATTGCTCTCTGATAGCAAAAAGTCAGCAAGTAGCTAAGTTTCATCATGGCAATGGGCTATAACTGTTCCATGTTAAAGAACGTTAAACAGTGCTGCACTGAGTACGTAACTCTATTCCTATTTATGTGTGTTTTTTTTATGAAATAATTTAAGAAATTTACCTCCTCCTATTCTTCCCAGTAATATGCTTTGAAATTAAGTTTAAGTCAAACTAGAATCCCGTGAAAAAGAATTATACCACATGTGCGAAAAACTTTCTGATACAAGAATGTTAAGATGGACCCTCCTTATGGTTACAAGCTATGTACACTTGTATTTTTTTCTAAACTATTTAACAGTTTTATACGTTTTTGCAAACTTCTTCAGTAATGTCAGACAATTTTTTGGAAGAAACAAGAAAGTCATCTTCGAAACAGGATGTACAAATCATAAGTAAACTCCAATCTCTGTAATTTGGTGCTGAATCCGTATCGGTTATCATCTAATTTCTGTCTATAGCCAATTATGATAGATGACAGATAACTAAAACTGTAGGTGACAAATTTACTTTTGGTAAAAACATAAATACAATTATTTACTGTTGGTAAAAGCATAGAGAGCGGATTTGTTTTCTAAGCAAATTTGTTATCTAAAATATGACACGCGGTCGCTAATTAATTAAAAATACGAAATTAGTTTCACAAAAAATACATACATTTCAAACATTTTTATGCAAACATCATACCTTTCATTAGACTTTGCCCCTTGTAATGAATTCGATTTTTTTCACATTTGCACTAAAAAATACAGATACAGTTTCCAAAATTCAGATATAACCATCACCTTATTTTAAAGCTTTAATTACTAAAGAACAATCTAAGAAGCATGAGTTTTACTTTTTAATCTTAATTACTTGAAAATAAAGGTAAAAAGTGTTATAAATAGAAATTCTTCAGACCTATCAGCTTCAGACAAATTCAACTATGTTTCAAAAACACGTTATTGGGTCATTATGCAGATGGATAACTTGTAAGGTAAAGTAATAATTACATTCCCCAACTATCTATAATTTTTACATTGTGATTATTCTTTACCTTTTAATTACTTGTGCATTCAATAAATGGTAGTCAGAACCTAGTCTAGTATAAATTAATGTACGAAAAATAATCAAGTTAATTTGTTATCTTGAGTACCAAAAGCTGAGAGTATCTATAATAATAAAGGAAAATGTCAATCTGTCCGCCTGCTTGCGTCGACTGTAGCGAAAAATCTAAACTCCGTACGGCCATGAAATTTGGTATACAAGTACTTCGGGATACGGGACGATACGCCTCGGTAAGATTGTCTTTTACATTAAAGCTGGTATTTTAGTTATTTTATGTTTCATTATAATTTTGAATAATTTTCACACACATTGCTTCCTTCGGCCGACCAAATGGCTACTCATGTCCTTGTCGACGAGTCGGTCGGTCTGGGTCTTCAACACATTGCTTCCTTAGCGATGGAAATTATTATCACATATTTTCAATATTCACAACATCATAAAAATCGATAAATTCTCCTTCAAACAAACTTGAAAAATAATCCATACGATTAATTGAAGAAATTCCTTTAGTTCTAAAATGTACTGATAAATAAGACTACGAATTTAAACAGTGTAATGTTCTTAACAAAGAATTTACTTTTATAAATTGTTGCAGCAGTTGGAGAGCTAATTAAAAAAATCTGATGTGGGCAACACATGACTTCCCTTATACAATGCGATGAATTTGCTATTTTTACAGTTTAAAAAAATGTTATTCTTATAGTACATACTTACATTCTTTCCAAGATATTGAATTCTCTTCAATTAGTCGTCATTTTCATTGATATAGCGTCATTTTTACCAATTTGGCGAGATTTTTGTAATATGGCAACAATTAAAAAGGTCGCCAAGTAGGCGACATTCCGCCAAATTCGTCCCCAAAATCTCGCAAAGCGTTATGGACAGAGAAATAAGTTATTCTTACAGCAGGTAAATGATTATTGGCGCTCAAATACAAAAGTATTACTCAAAGTATTTCTTTTCATGAATGGAACGAGCTACATCCACGAGAAAGATGTCACCCAATTTACCGCATGGTATTACATATGAAAAGTGAACATGTTTCTCAATATGATTTTTTTTTATTTTATATAACTTTTTGAGGATTTTTTTTAAAAATGTGCAAAATCTCGAGAACGGTTCATATTAGCGTTCTAAAATTTATGTCAATCGTTTTCTAAGGAAAAATTACATAAGAAATGTCTATTTGCGTAACTTTATTAGCGGTTTTGATTTTTTGACGATTTTTCCAAAATTTCACTCGAAAATTCAGGGAGGTTCTGATCATTCGATTGCGTATAAAAACAGCAGGCTTCCAGTGTTTGTGGATTGTGATTTTTGTACCAAATTTCGTTCGAATCGGTCCATTCGTTCGTTAGTTATCGTCTCCAGAGTCTCACACACACACACATACTTTCACACACACACACACACACATACTTTCACACACACACACACACACACATACTTTCACACACACACACACACACACATACTTTCACATACACACACACTTTCACACACACACACACAGACATCACTTCAAAAATGTTTGATTCGTGGTCAGGGATGCTTTAAACATGCTCTCCCGTCGAAAACTCGAATTCGAATTTTCGACCCCGTCACAATACTTTCCTTATACATTATGTATATAAGAAAAGTAATAAAACTTGCGGTTGGTACAAAAACTATGCTTCATCATCTTCCTCAAAACTCTTTCAACTCAACACTGATAATAATTCCTTGCGTTTAAAACCGACCACAGGTTCGTAAAAAATAAACTCCTATTTATGTTAGAGAAGCAACAAAATCTATTATGTCTCTTCACTATATCTAGATCTGTAGTTTAGATTACACGCCGGAAGTACTTCCAGGAGATTGATGAGAAGATTTCTAAAAAGCTACCAGGACAAAACTTTCTATGTAACATAACATTAGCTCCCGTTTATTGCTCGTAGTGTTGTTTTTAAAAGATTGTGGCTGAAAAATTTAATGTTTAAATCAGGAAATGAACTTTTAATGCAATCGCACTTGTGTAGTATACCGAAGTAAGCATATGCATGCTTTAAAAGCTGCCGCCATTTTTTTCTCTATATCTCTTTCTCTTGATTGGAAAATATATGGTGACAAAAACAACGCAAGGAAACACAATGTAAATTATAAAAAATATATAAAATGTTGCAAATATATATTTTAAAAAATCTGATGTGGGCAACACATGACTTTCCTTATATAATGCAATGAATTTACTACTTTTACAGTTAAAAAAATGTTATTCTTATAGTAGATACTTATATTCTTTTCAAGATATTGAATTTTCTTCAATTAGTTGTAATTTTGATTGATTTAGCGTCATTTTTATCCATTTGGCGAGATTTTTGTTAATTTGGCAATAATTAAAAAAGTTGCCAAGTTGGCGACATCTCGCCAAATTCGTCGCCAAAATCTCGCCAAGCATTATGGACGAAGAAATAAGTTATTCTTACAGCAGATAAATAACTATTGGCGTTCAAATACAAAAGTATTACTCAAAGTATCTTTTTTCATGACTGGAACGAGCTAGATCCACGAGAATGATGTCACCCAATTTATCGCATGGTGTTACACATGAAAAGAAAACATGGTTCTCAATAGGAAATATTTTTTTTATTTTATGACTTTTTGATTATTTTTTGAAAAATGTGAAATATCTCGAGAACGGTTCATGTTAGCGTTCTAAAATTTATGTCAATCGTTTTCTAATGAAAAATTACATAAGAAATGTCTATTAGCGTAACTTTATTATCGGTTTTGATTTTTTGACGAATTTTTCAAAATTTCACTCAAAAATTTAGGGGGGTTCTGAACATTCGATTGCGTATAAAAACAATAAGCTTCCAGTGTTTACGGATTGTGATTTTTGTACCAAATTTCGTTCGAATCGGCCCATTCGTTCGTCAGTTATCGTCTCCACAGCCTCACTGACACACACACACACATACTTTCACACACACACACACACAGACACACACACACACACACACACAGACATCACTTCAAAAATGCTTGATTCGTGATCAGGGATGCTTGAAACGTGCTCTCCCGTCGAAAACTCAAATTCGAATTTTCGACCCCGTCACAATACTTTCCTTATACATTATGTATATAAGGAAAGTAAAAAGTAAATGCGTAATTACTAGCATCACAATCAATATCACAATGAAAAATTTGTATATTTTATAGTTTTGGTATCTATGTTATTCGCATAAATTCTTTAAAAATTTCTTTTTCAAATCGGCAGCAGTTTTGCAATGTCTATGGATGCATTTGACTTAACAGCGTTAATAATGAAATCTGAGGTGGATAGCACATAACTTTTTCTACAGACTCAAATTCATTACCAGTTTCTTTCCATCATAATTTATTAAAATAATGTAAATTGCACAAATAACACGGATATATTTGAAACTAGTAATATACCCGTTCTGCGTACGGCATACATAATATAAAGTAACTTAAAATTCACAATGATGTGCAAATTCCTATAGTATTATAAATGACATTATTATTCAAAACATTCTAGTAAAATTTCTCCTAGAAGGAAGTATATGGATCTCTGTTCTCGCTATACAAAATTATCTTCACAGCCAGATCTGAAAAATAAATTATCCTGGTCCCGTTAGAAAACAAATTTTTCAAAACTGTTTTTTTAATTCCTACCAAAAGACAGCTATTAGTAAGAAAATTTGACTTAAATTTACAAAATATTAAATGTTCATGAATTACGTGTTATTTTCATTAATTCAACGTAATTTTATAAATTTAGCAATATTTTTATTTTTTATCCTTTTGGCGACATTTTCGTTAATTTGGAAATATTTAAAAAAAGTCGTTAAGTTGTCGATATCGCGCCAAATTCGTGGATCTTATTTCGCAGATCTGAAGAATAAAACATTCTGATTCCTTTTGTATATACTAAACTGATAACGTTAAAATGGCATTAGAATATATACCCGTACTACTCTTATTCTGTTTTAACAATTGGCTAAACACAATATATGAGTTTATCTGCTAAACACAACATATAATTTAATTGGCTGAACACAGTATATGAGTTCTCTTTACCAAAATAAGACAGATGATATAAAAAATTGAAAATATTAGCAATTCCCATAATCTTTAAACATAAAGTCCGTAATTAATGTAATTCAGTCAAAAATGCAATGTCGTTCACTTATAAGATATATTTTTATATTCAATTCTGTATTATTTAATCGGAATAAAGAATTAATAAAATTCGCCTGCTTTATAAACACGTTTGATTTAACTGTGTTGCTGAGCAACATGATATAAAAATAATATTCTTCATAAAATGATCATTATTAAATAAAAACCCTTTTTAGTGCCGTCATATATTTTATTGTTGATTAAGAGACTGTAGAAAATAAATCGTGGTGATTTGTATGGTAGTTAGACAAGTATTTATTTCATCCTACGTACTCGTTTCGTATATTACTGATGTTAATTCCATCTTATTAGATAATCCTTTGCGACTTAGTAATTGACATTTTTCTTCAATTTAGCGATATTGCCGAGTTCGATAATCAAGCTTTTTAATTCTCTATTGGGGGGGGGGGGGGGCTATATGTTGCCAGTAAGCAGATATGTTTTCCTGGGGATAAAGTGTGGCATTGTTCTGGCAAATGTGTGCCGGATCAAGGCATAATAGAGACAACGCCAAAACTGACGCCAAAATAAGACACTTTTACTGCACAAGCATATTTATGGCAGATATCAATTTTAATTAGAAAACATCACGTAAACGGAGGTCCAGAAAATAGCCTTGAGCTCACCACAAACTTAGTGTATAATAACATCGACACCAGGCAGCCAACTCAAGAAGGAGAGCTAGAAAGTCCGTCAGACAAAGGTGTAAGAGGGTAGATCATATTTGCCGTACAGCTTTAAAAGCGGAATTAGAAAACATGCAAAGTTTCTCTCGGCGAATTTTCAACTAAGAATGATTTAACAAATAAGAACTTTTTCAGATCATAACTCAGGGAGCACTGATTGAGAATTGACTTAAACTTCTTTCAGAACGAATGCAGGACTTGCGAAAATCGGTTTACCAGCGAAAATGAAAGTAGGAGTATATGAGTGAAGGAATGGTCAGTACTACTAAATTGTGTAAAAGTCCAATGTGGTGAAAATGAAACAGTTCTGACTTCGCAGTGTGAAATACAGCTAGAGAAAGGGTATGCACCTGTTTAAAGTATCTGTATATACTAGTACCTGTTATATACTAGTGATACTTAATTGGGGCTATGTCTTAAAGAACAAAATTGGTTTAATTCTAGTTGGCATCACATATTCGATCCACCTAAAATATTACCGTTTAAATGCTAATGAAAATAAGATATTTTAATGAACTGGTTAAATTAATTTATTGTGTCATTAGTGAATATTTCCACTAATGGAATTTGCCTTTGATTATTGATAACAGCAACAAATTACTATTATTAGTAGAACAGCTCAATGTTTTCCTATGAGTTTTATAGGAGTAAAAGTCTACGATCACATGAAAGGGTAATTAACCCCAAGGTTGATAAATTAGACAATAAACAAAACCTCACATTTAGACCAATAATTTAAGCATCAAGACCAGAAACTTTGCGGCCACATTCGCAGAAGTCTTCACCGAAAATCGTGGAAGTCCAACTTGCAGTAGGAAGAAGATAGATTTTTAAAAGAAGAATTCTAAATTCATGCAGTTAGTTCTCATGTCTTGGAAACTCCATTCGATAACCTATAATTAATCTTAGAATTGTATTAATTTGATAGTGCACCATATCACCGCTTAGATTAAGCGATTTATAGATAGTTACAGACTTTACACCCGCGGTAAGTTGGAATACAAACTACAGAGAATTTTAATGGAGCTCAAATTTACTGTGCAAAATTAACCTAAGAACAAGGCTTTAAGGAATAACTAAAATGTTTAAAGAAAGAATAATTATCACCTAAATGGTCTTGTTTGCTAAACTTTGATCCATTCCTTGATGCAGATTTAATTATTTGGATTAGAGGAAGACTATAGAAATCAAAATTTAAATGCAGTGAAATGTTTCCAATTCTATTACCTACAGAAAATCTATTGACTGAATAAGAAATTCATGAGGCACGCAAGAAGGTACGGAATAAATGAATAATTGAAATAAATGACACTTTAGTTACAATAAGAAAACAATATTGGATATAAGACGGCAAATAATTAGTAAAGAGTATTTTTAAGAGAAATCCGTAATTAACAAATATTACAATTATGGCACCTCTGCCTGCAGACAGAATAAATCAACAACCACCTTTTGCCGTCACGGGTGTGGATTTTGCATGTCTAATGTTTATCAAGAATAATGATATAAAACATTACATTCTACTTTCCACCTGAGCTGTAACTAGAGTAATTCGTTTAATTCGTTTGAAAATTAAAGATAGTTTGTCCATAGAGACATTTCTTTCAGCTTTTCGCTGTTTGGTGTATAGAAGAGGATTATGTAACATCATTTATTCCGATAACGCGAGGACGTTTTAACGAGCTAATTTACAGTTATGAGTCATATAGTAAATAATTAACCATTCAGATGTAAGGAATCATACACAGGGTGCCCCAAAAACATTGACCTCGGCTTTTACTCCTTAAATATTGATCGCAGACATATATAAGAAATTGCAAAGTTGCGTAAAAAAGGTACAGAATTTCATGAAATCCATTAAAATTTTCAAGGGAATTAAATTTTAATAAATACAAAATTTAAATTTTTATACGGCTCCCGCACAAAAACATTTTCAATAAGTAAAATGTGCCACATTCACTAATAAGGTGATGTACAAAATTTCAGCATTTTATCATAAAAAGTCCCAGAGATATGAAACGATAAAAATGCTGACTTAAACCACTTTTCGATGCATCGACATGAGTTCTCAGAGGGGAAAAATCATGTCGACAGATCGCGTTTCAGGGATCATACACAAATTACGAAAGAAAGCACTGATTACATAAATAAATAATAATTGTTCTATTTATTGGTACAAAAGTATCTACATTATGTAGAAATAATAACTTTACACAAAGATTACAAAGCTTGTTCAAAATGTTTTCCATCCATGCCAAAGATCCATTAAAGATAAGAGGCAGATGTTATTTGCCTATGATCCATTTCTGCGTTGCGTCGTTTGCACTCTTGCTGTAAACTTTTACATTTTAATTTGTGATTAATCCCTCACCAACTTTGTTTAAGCATATCTCTGGGACATTTTATGATAAAATGCTGAAATTCGGTACATCATCTGATTAGTGTATGAGGCACATTTTACTCATGCAAAATGTTTTTGTACGCAGGCCGTATAAAAATTTAAATTTTGTATTTCTTCAAATTTAATCCCCTGATAATTTTTATGGATTTCATAAAATTCTGTACCTTTTTTACGTAACTTTGTAATTTATTATATATGTCTAAGATCAATATTTAAGGAATAAAAGCCGAGGTCAATGTCTTCGGGACACCTTGTATAAAGATGTCTCTCATAATAGGAAATATAAATTTATAGTAGAAAAAGCAGCATGGGTAGACGGGTTTATGAAAAACCTAAACGTTCTGTTAAGACTTCTATTAAAAATTGTTAGAAAACCATCTCTAAATATGGCACAATTAAATAATGTTCTCGTTGAAACTGAAGCCGCAGTGAATTTGGGACCTTTGACGGTCGTATGTTCAACCCCCAGGTAAACATCTCCACTTTCACCACCACATTTTCTGGTGGGTCGGTTTATCACGACACCTTTTACCACCACATTTTCTGGTGGGTTCTTTACTTATAAATTCGGTTCCTTTATCAGTTAAAAAATGTTTTGGTATTCTTGAGCTAAATATCACTTTAGAAGCTTTACTAACTTCTTCCTTTGTTTTTCCTTTAATGGGTACAGCCCAAGCATATTTACTAAATACATCTATAACTGTTAATAAATAGTTCCATCATTAAATTTACTAAAATGTTTTATGAATAATAAATCAGCAGCATATGGGGGAGGGGGCTACAGGACACCCCATAGGCTGCTCTTTTATCCATTTTTCCCTGTTTTCATAATACTCGCGAGACCAAATTGATATAAAACATGTCAAAATCGTGCATTTTTAAAAATCACCAAAAATTTTACATCAAAAAACGACTCTTTTTGTTCGTTTTTTGAAAATTTTGGAGACCGAAATGATATCAAATTCGTCAAAATTAATCATTCTTACCCTCATTTCAGGGGTTAAACATTTACCCTACTACTGGGTTACTAAAAATTACAAGGTTACTAAAGATTCTTTTCTCTTCCTGGGATGCAAGAGGAAAGAAAGAATTCTCCTGGTTTTGCAAAAACTTTGCTAAAAAAGTTTAATGACCGAAAAGAAATTTCCAGAATTGTTGGTACAGGTGAAAAAAGGAGTACATTATACGGATAAGATCGGATGTCTGCACCCAGACTTCGAGAGTTTATGAATTCAAATTAGAGGATGTTGTTTTATTCCATGAGGGGAACTTACAAAAAATCATTGAAAGCTGGGGAAAGTTATCTAACTATTTCCTGGGCGTGATGGAAGGATACAATCATGCACATTAAAAACGGACAATGGATTGTTGAAGCATTCAATAAAATTACGATACACCCATTAGAAGTCAAAAATTCTAATCTCAATAATTAATGAGTCATAGAGATTCTATAGACTTTACTTTGTATTTTTTTCACTGATATTCATTTAAAATTGTTTCTAAATGTTTGAAAATTATGTTTATGTTTGAAATGTTAACTGTAATTGAAATATTAACAATTACTAGAGACCCTCAAAATTCGCGACTCGCGAAATACGCGAAAATTTAAAAAATTCAAATAATGATGGGAAACATGCTTTTACGTCAAATGAAGCATATTTACGTGGGTTTTGACTCGCGAACTACTCGCGAATTTTTGAAAATCTGCCCACATGAACGAATTTTTATTTCTACTCGAGAATTTTAAGAGTATCTGTCAAAGAAAATCGTAAATTTAAGCCATTTTATCCGTTTATTGCTTTTTTCGCGAGAAAAAAATTCAAACGCTGTCAAGAGGTGGCGCAACGATCGCGAAATAGGAAATAACCGCCAAGCAGTAGTTGCCACGGTCCCAGGAAGTTGGAATAGAACTTGAGTTGACAAAATATCGTCCATTAACCACATCATGCCACCGAAAGTGAGTATAGATGAAAGAATGAAACATTTCTCCCAAGACACCAAAATACCGACATTGAAGGACATTTCTAGCGACGAAGGGGAACATGCTTACAGGGAACTGAAAGAAATTCTGAAGAACAATCCAGATATCTTAGTGGAAAACGCTCTTCAGGCAATGCGTGAGGACCATCAATATTTCGTTGATGGTGCACTAAGAGCACTATGGGTTCCAGTTTCAAACGTAAACTGTGAAAGGTTCTTCTCCAAATTTTCCTGTGTTTTAACTGACCGCAGGACAAATCTCAGCTTGACGAACTTGGAAGTGCTGATAGCATAAATTATGAAAGTCAAAAGTGAAATTTTGTATATCTTAGGGACCTAAATTTAATTACATTTTGCAATTAATTATAATTATTAAATCGTTAATATTGTAGCTATATGTGATTTTCTTGTGTATTGTTTTGTGTTTAAAGTGTCGATATGAAAAAAATGTGCTTCAGTTTTTAACACGGACGGCCTTCAGAACCCAAGAATATTTCCTTTTCACTCAAGAATTTTTCCTATTTACTCAAGAATTTTTGTCTATGTTACTAAAGAAATTAAGGGTATTTCCTTCAAGAATTTTGAGGGTCTCTAACAATTACCCATGGGGTGGCAGGATGTTAAATTCTAATTTTTGTAATTACTAACCTCCACGAAAGGGTCTTCCAGACGGTAGCATGGTTCTCGCATTTTTACTGATACATATAAAGATGTAAGACCGAGTTCGCGAAAAAAAGTATTCAATAGATATCTTGATATAGTGTCAGTAAATGTTAACATTTAAGCACGGTGTATAATATTCCATCTCTTGTGCTATTGACCCTATTTTGATTATTAGTAAACCTGGCGGCCCTGATGAACTGTATAGATGTAGGAAATTATTTGATAATTTTTAGCTGGTGATTTATTTGTTTTAATATTAAACTCTTACCTTTCAAGTAAACGTGAAGATTATTTCATTTGTTGCAAATAACAACAGCTTCGGATAAGTTTTGTACGTGTAAAAGGGATATCAAGCACATAATAAGTGCCAGCAATGGGAACATAATCCTAACGTTGGAAACATGTTCCAATTGTAGAAACCAATTGCTATATTGATATAGGATAGTTTTGCAAATATGACCTTTTCCTTTATAGCTTCGTAGAAACTTGGCTAAATCTTTTAGAAAGTAGAAGCTGAGCAGTGCGGTTGCGCTGAATTTTATGGTAATCTTGGAGATTTACAAAATTGGGCACATAGTAAGTTCCTTTATTGCTATTGCAGTTACCCACTGATCGGCCTTGAGATGGCAAAACTACATATCTTGAGAAACATAATTCTGCGATCAAAGGTTTCAACTGCGATCAAAGGTAAGTTTCTCAACCAGACCAGTGATAAGGAAATATTTTTATTCGCATTCTCATATCTGCTTTATTTATTTAGGTGCACCTTTAAGAAAAATATCATAGCATTAACTCGTTACAAAAATGCCAACCAGACTTGTAAATGCAAAAATGATTAGTCTTCTTTATATATGTCCTTCTGTCACCAGAAGGCCCTAAACATTAGAATAGACCATGGTTCCATGTCCATTGAATAGACCATTGTTTTATGAAATGATTTGTGCAAGACTCCTTAAATCAAAAGTTTTAGAATTTTTCTGGTACCTGTATTGTAGCTTTGAATGCTATAGCAATTAGGGACGTATTTAATCCCGCCATCGTTAATAAATTTCCAAGCGCTCGATAATTTCGGATTCTCAGAATCATTTTATGTCCTAGATCAGGGAGTTGCATAAAAGAAGAAAAGTGATCAGCTGATCATCCATCACATGGACGTGGTCTAAGTTTAGTGATATGATAGTGTGAGCCTAATGAACAGTATTTCAATAATTTTATGAAACTTAATAAGGAAGTATTTTGATCTTCTGCAAAAATTGCGTAATGACATTTCTCCAATTTCCGTGTAGCAAAAGTACATTTCAGGTCTACATTGTATTTTCCTCCCAGTTTATTGTTATTTATTTACTGGAATATTATTTCAATAGCACTTCCTCTAAAAATCTTTGCAACTTTCGTTAAAATACACAGATTTCCTGTCACGTGCTATCTTCTCAAATATTTGTAACATTGTCTTATTTCGTTCTTATCATTTTAGGCTACAACAACAAACTAAGACAATAACATATACCACTAAACTGCATTACTGACGAAAGGCAAAGGATTATAAATAATGGGAAAGAAACTGTGGTTTCCGACGATAACGCAATACATTAACGTAAGGGAATGATACTCTGAACAGATCGTGACATCAGCTGATGATGTTATTAAGTGGTGTTTCAACTTTTATAATTTTCTTGCAAAAGACAACTTTCATTATCTGTGTCGCTTGATGTTTCGTTTTACATAGAGAACATAAAATAAAGAATAAATATGTTCTATGAGGAAATAGCTATCAATCTTGGTTAATAACATAAACTATGGTTTTATGAATCCTTTCCTTACGTTTTCATGCAATTGTGTAAAATTAACTGGACTGTCGGTCAACTCGACTGTCTAATACCAGAATCCATTTCGATGGCGTATTTTTTTTTTCAAATTTCATAACGTCACGAATACAAAAATCGTATCGCGGATAATTTTCACAACAATGGTTAAAACTATTAAATCTCGGGATGATTTAGTCATAAATAAACCCTTTTATGCATGATTATGTGATTGTCCTACGTTGACAAGTTATAAAATATATTTTGCGATCGAATTTAAAGCAATTTTATCTAGTTCCAGATTTTTTGATAACAATGCCGGCTAAAGTCTCGCAAACTATCCTAAAACCTGCGTTGGCGTCAAAATTTCGAATTCGAAAATACCCGTAAAACAATACTTCCTCTGTACTGTATTACATACTTGGGTACTTACGTATTATCACGTCGACCATTTCAGTCGAAATCGAAACTGTCGCCAAAAGATAGATTTCGCGCCAATAATCGAAAACTATGATATCACAACACACTGTGCAAACCTTAGTCACTAAAGCGGAAGCCATCCATTTTTGCTTTGGTAAAGGCGCATATTAGAGCGTGCTGTTTTTTTTCTCTGCCGGCAAAATGATTAAAATTTGAGACTTAACTACTACAGAAGAGCATGCAGAAGCCTATTTTCAATTCTGGCATCTAAAAAAATGTGAGTTAATGGCCACGATATGAATCTTTATGCTGTTGTTGAGACCCAGACCGTCCGACCTACCAGAAAGCTGTAAGGTAACTGTTTGGACTGCCGGGAAGTGCCACCCAATTTAGACCGGAACCCAGTAGGGGAGGCATCCACAGGGACCGTACCCTCCTTCCCCTACCAACAACCTCTCGGAAGGACTTACGGACCCACATGTTTAACGTGATCGTACTCCGCATGAACACGGCGGCAGTTGTGGCAGCGTGCAAATCCAGCGAGCAAACCACCGGGCTACCGCCCCTGAAATGTGCCAACAGCACGTGGTGTTCTCAGGTGGTCACCCACCCAAGTACTAACCTCGCCCGATGCTGCTTGACTTCGGTGATCTAACGAGAACCGGTGTTTTCAGCACGGTACGGCCGTTGGCACTATGGGTCTTTATGTGAAAATTGACAACCAGTGGCAATGCAATGTGAAAGACTGTCAGAAACGTGTAGCCATTAGAAAAAACACGTGGTTTGATGGATCCAGACTTTCATTTGTAACTGCACTACGATTTATTTATAGCTGGACTAGAGAATTGACATAAATTAATTGCGAAAAGGAGCATATGGATTTAGTTGATAAGACAGTTATAGATTGGAATAATTACATGAAAGAAATGTGTATGTATAGCCTACAACAGCGATATTTTAAAAAAAATAGGATGTCCGAACAAAATTTATGTGAAAGATCGAGGGGATAATACATGAGTAGTAAGACGGTATGTATTATTACTTACGTATTATCCGTCATTCGTGTCAGAGTCAATTTGTGTTAAGTGTTTTGTTTGCATCTTCATCCCATGAAAATGAAAGTAAAGTTTTTTTTTTAAATGTAAGCAAAACTTTGTAGTTGGCGATAATATTTTGGTTACAACGTTTGATTGACTGCGTTTCAAGAACTTTTTCTTGCCAACTAAAAGTTGGTCAACGGTCGAAGGGATAATACGTAAATATCCATACTTGTATGAGAAATTAAAAATGTATTCTACTGTAAATTTGCGTATTGTAATGTACATTAAATTTAATTAGAATTTTGAAATACAATTCAAATTTTCTTGTAAAAATCAATGAATTTTTTTATATAAGGTCTACTAGAAATAAAGTGCCAAATGGGGTTATAACACCAAGTGCTGATATTTCAAGTAACCCACAAGGATTCCGATTAAAGGCATTACTGGTTCTATACCGAAGATTTTTCAATTAGTGAATCACAAAATAATGTATTAATTATATACTCGTTTTTTACTTAAATTTTGACGACAAAACAAATGAGATCAACCACATTATTCTAGGATGAATCGTTCTCAGGATATTAAAGTTTTGGGGAATTTTGATGAGCTGGCTACGTTGTAAAATGCCTAATGTTGTTAAATGAAACATAATATATATGAAAACAGTGAAGTGGATATACAAAATAAGTATCCCAGCCATTTTGGGCAATAAAACATAAAATAATGGATTATGAAGGAGGAAATAAATTTGGGTCTGTGAGGAAATCATGGGCTGCCCATATCAGATATTTCTGGTTAACGCAATGATTGTGAAGAATGTAACTAATCTGATCTACCATATCCGAGGTCTGATCTAACATATTCGCCTGATCTAAAAAATCCGTCTAATCTGACGTATCTGAGGTAAGCTCGGTTATCTCAAGACTATATAGAGACTATAGACTATATATCACGAGCATGTAAAACGTCTGAGTCGACAGAAGAGAAAAACACCTTAACAAGCAGCCAATCGTATTACTTGAATGGAGTATTGCCATATTTTGACTCTCTGTCATGGTTACTATATTTAGTAATACATCGCCAGCTTGGAGACATTTAGAAAATATTAGAACTTTCTCGAAATATCGAATATTCTTGGAGATACAAGCAGAAATTTCACAGTGAGTATATAAAAAGATTCATAGCTTAGATAAAAAATTGTGAGCATTTTATATATTTTTACAAAAATATGAGCATTTTATTGATATTTTATTAAATCTGATAGTTGTTTAGCGACCTTGTAAGATAGTGATCGAGCTGTTCACTGTATATTGTTCCCTTTTCCCACCTATTAGTATTTTTATAAAAAAAACGCATACAAAGTTTAATTTTATACTTTTTACTAAAATATGCAACATAACAAAAACTGTCGTAGACTAGAAGTGTATTTTATTTAAAGCATGTCACTAACTGGAAACACAGGGTCTACGACCAATCGTTCAAAAGATATTTAGTAGTGCAATCATTCTGAAGCACCTTATATAAATCTTAAACATCTTTAGCTTGAAACTTTTAAGAGCGTAGATTGCAAAACCATCGTTACCAATATGGTTCTATCATCAAGGTCAACGTGATCTTTGTCATCAAATCCGCTAACATGAATTCCTCGACATTGTTATAATTTGGGACTTACAAAGCATCACAAGATAAAAAAACGGCATCCAAAAAAATGTATAACCGACAATAAGAAAAAAAGAATGAAGAAAGATTACAGATATTGAAGAAGACACTGCGGTTGTCGGTGATAACAGAAAACATAGAGGTAAGACAATTTTATCGTCTGGACATCATGACATCAGAAGATATCTCACTGGGTGTTTCATCCTTTATATTTTCTCGCCGACGATAGATATTATTTATATCCGCAGTCACTTGATGTTTTGTTTCATATGGGCATTGTTTCTTACAAAGAATCTGTATATCAATCACTATTATCCAAGAAAAACATAAGATAGGAGGTGTTATATAATTTTATTGCAGATATAATTCACATTCTTATAAAACAAACTATCAGTATACCCGTTCTTCTTACGGAAAATGTAATGTAAAGAAATTTAACGTTCACAATTATGTGTAAATTCCTATAGTATTCTAAATGACTTTGTTATTTAAAATATTCTATAAAAGTATTTAATTTAATTCCTCTTAAAATGTATAAGGACCTCTGGGCTCGATATACGAAATGATTTTCAAGGCAGATATGGAGAATAAAGCATCTTGGTCCAGTTTGAAAACAAATTCAGAAAAACTATTTTTTTGATTCTCACAAAACGATAGAGATTATCTAGAATTCCATAATTAATTATGCAAAATATTGAATTTCATTGATTCTGTGTCATTTTGATAAATTTAACGTCATTTTCATTCAATTTGACGACATTTTTGTCAATTTAGTGACATTTTAAAATATCGCCAAATTTATTGAAAAGTGGGACTATAGAAACCATGTGGTTTCAGTGAAATTGCAGTAGTAGTACCACTACTGCAATTTTCCAGGACTGCATCAAATCAAGAGCCAGAAGTACAGGTATAGATTTGGACAGGGAAACGCCAAAAACTTTAAATAAAGAATACTTGGTGATCAGATATCAAAATAAAGGGTTCGATAGTATAAAATTCGGACATATTTTGAAAGAACGCCAAGATATGTTGCCAATAAGAGATGTGGGAATTGGAGTAACATATAAGTACGTAATTCCATTGGGAATAAAAATGTTTAATTATAATGACTTTTGCAGGTCAATGAGCAAGAGCAGGATGATCGTATGTTCAGGTGCGACAAATAAGGAGTTTGTTGAGGTTAAATACGGACATGTAGTAACTGGAAATTTAAATCTGTTAAATTTAACGGATCTAGTCAAGTTTAGACCAGTAACAATCGGTTATAAAACTTACCTGACTATAGCAAATAAAAGATTACTACATATTATACAAATGGTGGTGGCCAAGATTAAAGTGGAGGTATGGTGAAAAATAGTAACGATGTAATAGAAATTTTAAAAAGTATACCTCACAGACTTTATTACAAGAGTTCGATTTTAGCGACCGCTTTAACAATATAGATATTGATAACCTATACAACATTGTCATGAAATTATATGAAAGATATGATTTGCAGTCTGTTTTGACAATAAGAAAATACAAAGTTTTAGTAAACTTGGTTTTATACGAGATGATACTTTTTGATGGAACGCGATTTTACAAACAAATACGTGGTATTCCAATGGGGCAGTTGCTCTTCCATTTTGGCAGATATTTACCTGAACAAATTTGAAATGGGTACTGGCCTTTTAAACGAATTGGTGCATATACGTTACGTGGATGAAGTATTATTAGCATCGGACTCAAGGACGGGGGTTAGTGGAGTACCCAGGAGAGGAAGCTTCCTCCCTTTAAACTCCAGGCGAAGAGAAAAGAGGCATAAAGAGAGAGTAATAAAAGCTTTTAAACAACTGATAGGAATTTAAGTCTAAGATATGCTTGGGGGGGGGGCGCGACCTAGGTCGTGCCCTTCCCCAAGTCTTCAGAAAACTGAAAAAGTTGGGGCCCAAGTGGGTTCCCAACAGAGAGAAGAAAGAGGGGGATAGACTGGGGCGCCCCGAAGGACGCAGGGCCTTGAGCTTGAGCAGTGCCTAGTAGCGACGCCAGAAACGGTAGCTTGCCAACGAAAAACGCGAATTCCCAAATGCTAGGGAGGGGTACAGCATACTAGAGTCTGCATCTAAATTGAGAGCACAATGCTATGATGGACGGAACCGCTTTTTAGGGCGGAAGAAAACATCTCTCACCGATCTGGTAGGTAACGACCGGGGGCGCTTGCGCGAGCCCGGGTGCCCTATTCGATAGTGAGGAATGCTGCCCAACGTAGGATTGTTTACGCTTCTCAGACCTCCATGGAGTTTAAGAGAAAGCTTTTTGACATGTTCCAAAAAAGGCCTAATTTTGAGGTCTCTGTGCAGGACTTCTAGCTGGACGTAGTTCGGCAGATCAGCAAACATACGCAGTGCGTTATTTTGGATGACTTGAAGCTTCTTAATTTTAGTCTCAGCTGCGGTGCCCCAAACAGGGACTCCGTACGTCATAGTGGGACGTATACAGGACTTGTATAGCAATAACTTAGTGCGAACGGACAGGCGGCTATTCCTAGCCAAAAGGGATCTAAGCAGGGCGAGTGCAGCCTTCACTTGCTTACTAGTTTCGGAAATGTGAAGGCTCCACGATAATTTGGAATCAAGGTACACTCCAAGGTACTTGTAACTATCTTGCCAGGGAATAGGCTGATTATTTAAGATAAGATTAGCGGGATGGGTATGCCGAGGGGGGGGGGGAAGGTGACAGCAGCACACTTACCTACGTTGACTTTTATTCGCCATTTGGTTAGCCATAGTGTCAGGTCGTTCAGATACCTTTGCAGATTGTCGTGCACGACTTGTGTCTGTTTGTGATGTGCGAACAGGGCAGTGTCGTCGGCATAGAGGCCAAGGGTGACATCAGGGGAACGAGGAAGATCATTAATGTAAAGGTTGAACAGTTTGGGCCCAACAAGAGAACTGGGAGAGGATACCTGGGAGAGGATACCTTGTCGGAAACACGGAAGGCAAAACTTCGACCAGTCAGATAGGAATAAAGAATGTGGATGAGATTTGGAGGGAAGGATTGTTTGATAAGTTTAAATATGAGTCCCTGGACCCATACCTTATCGAACGCCTTCTGGAGGTCCAGAAAGACCAAAGTGGAGAGCTCGCGCTTGCTACGCGCCTCATAGACGAGCTCTACGACCCGCAGCAACTGGTGCTGAGTGGAATGCTTCTTCCTGAACCCATATTGTTCAGGAATAACTATTTTCCTCAGGTCGCAGAACTCGTCCAGTCGACGCAGTATGACAAACTCGAAGAGCTTCGACAAACTAGAAAGGAGAGAAATTGGACGGTAGTTGACCGGAAGCGAAAGGTCAAGACCTGGCTTGGGGAGGGGAGCAACAGTGGCTACCTTCCAAGCCCCGGGAAAATAACTATGACGGAGGAGGAGATTGAAGAGCTTGACCATGTAGCTATAGAGCAAAGCAGGCAAGTTCTTCAACATGGTAGATGTGATGCCATCCTTCCCAGGAGCTTTGTTCCTTCTGAGATTTTGAATACGGGGATGCAGTTCGTCAAAGGTGACATCTGTCAGTGAATAAGGTACAGCTGTTGTGATGAACTGTTCAGCCTTGGCATCCAGGATCGCAACCGTCCTAGGATCGATTACGTCGTGGTGTGGTTCAAACTGGCTTCTAAGACTGTCTGCAAGCAGCTCAGCCTTTTGTGTGTTGGAGGTGGCCCTGAATTTGGGACCTTCAAGGGTCGGAATGTAAGTTTTGTGCCTACGATAACGTGAGGTTGCCCTCCAAATGGTGTTGTTATCAGTCGTTAAGGACTCAACGTAAGTGTTCCATCGTGCACTAGTGTGGGCCTTGATCTTGGCTTTCACCTGAGCTCTGACGAAGTTGAGCTCTGTCTTTATAGCAGGGTCCCTGCTGACCTGCCAGTCCTTGCGTAGCCTATTTCTGTCTCTGATCATCTCCCTGATATCCTGTGGCAGCTTGAAATGGTCCACCCTATTGCTCTTGGGCCTAGAGGATGCAGAGAAGGCATCTCGAATCATATTCTCGAGCTTACCCACCTCTGCATCCAGTTGGTCCTTAGTATTGGCAACGGGGGGGGGGGGGAGCTCCTCAGCAAGGAGTTCCTTAAACTTAGCCTAGTTGGTGAAGAGCTTGGCTGGCTGGCTGAAGTTATACCTGTCAAGTTCCAGGGTGTAGATGACTGGGAGATGATCTGAAGGTAGCTCGTTGAAGGCCTCCATGCAATAGGTATAAGGCATATTGCTGGTGATCGCAAAGTCAAGCACATCCCAGTGGGTGGGATCACCCGGAGCAATGATGTCGAAGTTCCTCTCGTCGGCCCAGCGTTTAAGCCGGAGGCCGCGAGAGTTTGCATGTGGGCAGTTCCAGGCTGGGTGCTTGGGATTGAAATCACCAGCGACTATTGCATGGGGCGAGATCTTGAAAAGAGACTGCAGGTCAGAGATGACAGAATCAGCTGTAGATGCGGACTTGAAGTAACCCGACACAATGGCAAACTCTGGATAGTTTGGCAGTGCTATCTGTACGATGGTAGCCTCTCCCTCCAACATGGGGGGGGGAGGCGCGAGTGCGGGATGCCGCACCGAACATAAATTGCTCTGCCACCAGAGGGGTGATTGCTAACTAGAGGCCTGTCGTCATGGTATAAGTCATAGTTAGCAATCTTGCAAGAGTTCCCTGGACTGAAGCGGGTCTCTTGGACCAAAAACAGATCTAAGTTATATGCTATACAAAAGAACCCAGCTTCACTGATTTTACCTTTAAGTCCATTGGCATTCCAGATGCCAATGGTAAGATCCTTCAAGTTCCTTGCGCGAAAACCCATGGCCGAGGGGGGGGGGGGGGCTAAGGTTGGCTTACGAGAGCGAAGATGCTCTCATATAAAATATTCACTTTGTCTATTTCGTTAGGAGCTGACCGAAGGGAGGGTAGGGTATTCTTAAATGCCCTGTTTAAGAATTTTATTATGGATTTCAGTTTTTATCCGGTTACATAGAATTTGGTTGAGACATCACCAAATTTGGGTGAAAGTATAGATTTTCTGGATTTAAATATAAACAGTCAAGGAGAAAAACCATAGTTTAGAATATACATTAAAAGGGATGGTATTGGTTTCGAGATCAATTGTGTTGTACCATGGAGTTCCAATTTACATAAAAATGTACTTCGCAATATTGTGGTAAATCATCTCACAAGAAGCAAAAAATTAGACAGAAATGAGAATCAGGATAAATGCGTAGCGATATTTACGAATGACGCAATACGACAAGGATATCCAAGAAGGTTCTTAACTGATGTCATAACTGGTTTTTACAAAATAACCGTAACAAAGTGTCGTGAGAGGTTTGGGTATGATTCATGGTAGAGATAATATATTGTGTGGTTGTTAAGTTTTGGCAGCAATTTGTGAATCACTGTAGTGCAGAATGGTGATACACATGAAGTTAAGGACTGCGAGTATGGAGGTATGGAGTGATGTGATAATGATTGATGTAGGTACGGTTAGTGTTGTTGTACAGGTATTTGGCAGTTCTTGAGTCAGTATTGGTTATGATGAGGATTATTTCTCTGCTCGATTCTTAAAAAGTTAAATTGACGTTTGATAGATTTTCATGTCTTATTTGCATTTTCATGTGGTGTATTTTATATATGATTTTGGTATATGACCTTCTCAAATTAGTACCGGCCTCTGGGAGTGTTGCCGCGGCGGAAGGCATGCTTTAACCGGGGAGTGGGGGTCACCCTCCCCGATCAATTTATGGTACTTTTTTGTTCACTATTCTTTTTTTATGTTCTTTTTGGAGAAATATATATATATATATGAGTGTGTGTGTGTGTGTGTAGTGAGATAAAAATAAATATTTCTGTAAAATGCAAAATTTTAAAAACGTTATTTAATTTTGACTTAAAATAAATTTTTTTACTCCCCCCTCATAATTGTGTTCATAGAATTGAATTTTTTTCCAAATGTTGATCAAACATATACATATAAATGTTTTATATGTGTATATGTATATGTTTGATCAACATTTGAAAAAAAAATTCAATCCTATAAACACAATTATGAGGGAGAAGTAAAAAACATTTTATTTAAGTCAAAGTTTCATATACAAACAGTTATAAGTGTGCATTTTCTATATGTATAATGTTTTATGAAAAAAAAATAATTAAAGATGAACTGTAAAAGAAAGTAAAAATGTAACTAAAATCTGGTTTCTGTTTATATCAAAAATCGATACCCAAACGGAAAAAGGAGAAAAATGCCCTCTAAAGTGTTTGGTCTTGAATTTAGTCCATTATCTAGATTTGCCCGTCGAAGCGATGGTCAAGCGGTCAAAGTAGGCATTTCCTAGTGATGGCTCGGTTACCGGGTTGTGAGTTCGAGTCCTACCTGCGGACATGGATGTTGTGATGTTGGACGTGGAGTGTTCCGACCCCCACTGGTGCGCTGGGACAACGTCATATGACTGCTAACAGGTTCATGGCTCTGGCCTTTGTTTGAGATATTGATTGCCCATGTTATATGTACGGGATATTTGTTCTGTTTGTATAATGTAGGTCTTATTCTCTGCCATTAGAAAAAAAATTTGCCTAAAAAACAACTAAGATTAGTTTTGAAGTATCCTGAACTTTAAGTAACTCCCTTTTTAGTAGACATATTTAAACAAGCCTTTGTGGACAAGCATTTTGCACTAGTGTGTTCCTTTTTTAAAATAACCACCATCGTTTTCATCGCGGTTTTAGTATCCTCTACAATCAATTGTCACTTGACTTCATGATGGAGAAACCACGTCCACCATCTATCCATTAGTTCAAAACTACCGTTTTCTAGGTATGATAAAAACATAACAGGAATTTTAAAGTTACGGTGCAGTAACATATTCTTTTGAGTTGAAAATTAATTACAAATTCAAAAGAAACGAGTAAACAGCGTAGTACATGTGTTCTGCAGCAATATTTAAATTGCACGATAAATAAAGATCTTTTTCAGGAAATAAACTATGTATAGCTTTTGAAACTTTATCACGGCATTTTTTTAATATATAAGTTACATTTTGAAACTACCAAAAAATAATCTTTTTTCAATTTTAGCTAAAAATGCAGTGATATGTCTTCAGAAAGAATAAACAAAATTACCTTTTTAATACTTAGAAATTTCAACTTTCTTATACTTATTTACCTTTCATACTTAGCGCTGCTTAGATCCATCAAAATCCGAGGATTGGATTTTCTGGTCCATCGCATAATTTTCTCTTTATTGTCCTCTTTCCCTTTTATTTTCTCTTCTTTCCCGTTTCTCTTCATTTTTTCCCGTTTTCTTCTCTTCTTTCCCTTTTCCCTTCTCTTCTTCCCATTCATCTTCTCCTTGTTTTCATTTAACTTTATTTTCCATTACTGTGTCTGATAGGAAAATTAATATATGTAATTTAAATTTTATTTAATTATTTTTCTACTTTTCTTCCAGAATTTTTTAATTAAATATTCAAATAATTTAGGACTTGTGAAGAAGGAATTACTAAGCCTGGGGTTTACCTAAAAACTGGTGTAAATAACCAATTATAATTAAAATTACATTTATTAAGTTCTTGTATGGCACTATGTACCTGGCTTGTAGCCATGTGTCCCCACCAGTGTGTGTGTAACTAAATTTATTAATATACATATATTGAAATATTTTACCTTGAAGAAACATCTCTTGCTTCAATTTAAATTTTATTATAATTATTATTTGTATTGTAAATATTCTTATTATAATAATTCACAATAATATTTGACATTTACTTATCATCGATTATTATATTAACAAATTATTCTCCTTGCAGTTATTTACATGATGATACAGGGCTGATATTTATGATACAGGGTTATTTTCGAGTGGCTTGGAGTAAGATTTTTACTACTTTTCCTCATAGATGATAATAAACAGGTTTATGTTGGCTCCTGTCACACTCATCAGCAGGCTCTGATTCATAGAGAGTCCTTTTTTGGACTTTTATTTTACCTTTAACATTTTCTGCACTCGTACATATTATTTCACAAACTTCATTCTTGCACGTCAATTCCAAATATCTGTCTCTACCGCATGTTAATGTACCAACTTCTCAAAATATAATTTCTATATTGACCCTTCTCTTCTCCTCATTCCATCTCTTGCACGAGGATTTCTGTCAACTCCGCCCATTGGCTGCCCATTGGATCGCAGGCACCTCTGAAGGGCCTGGTCCCGTCTTCCATTGGATAATCTCTTATTGCCCGCGGACTCGACTTCTCGTTGTTCGGCCACCTTCACCGCTGCGATTCCACAAATATCATGTGACGTAACATCATAAATCATTGTACGCCCATGACATAAAGACTGGAGCCTTTTTGTCACCTTCTTGTCGCCTTGGTATTTATTATTAAAAACAATCACCTTTAAGAAACTGTAAAAACATGTATCACAGGATATTCCGAATTTTCGATTGTGTTTAAAATAAATCGGTTTCAAGTTTTTATAGACTGTTATAATATCGCCAAATAATATTTGAATCGTTCTAGATTTATTTCCGCAGCAGATATAAAGCGTTTGATTTGAGTTCTAGGAAGGCCAGAATGTGTAAATCTCTCAAACATGAATTTGAATGCTGCATTCATTCCATTCCATATACATTATAAGAAAAGTAATAACAGCATTCAATATAACGTAACTGACTGAAGAAGATAAAAAATAAAAAGGATTGCAAATATTGGTATTCAGGGAAGTTCAACATGTGTAAATCTCTCAATAACGAATTCACATGTAGCATTCATTCCATATAAGTTATAAGAAAAGTAATACCACCATTCAATATAATGTAACCAACTGAAGAATATAAAAAATAAACAGGATTATAGATATAGGAAAGAACGCTGCGCTAAACGACGATAACGAAAACCATGAAGGTAAGACAATTATATTACGTGGAGAACATGACATGGATGAATGATGTCATGTTCTCCACGTTGGAATATCATTTTTTGTCAACTTTGATATTTACTAGCAGACGATATGAATTTTCGTCGTGTATCGATGTATTTTCTTTCGGAAAGTTACTTCGCATGTATGCTATAAAGAGACCAAAATGACTTAATATTATAGATCGCATATCAAAAAAGTTCAATATAATGTTTTATTTGTTGGTAGAAATAATATAAATTTGATAAAATGAAGCAAAAGTTTGAATTAAATAACGTGTCTTGAAATAAATAAGAATATATAAATCCATGTGTAATATATGTCATTAAAAATAATATATATGTCATATAATATGATATATGTCATAATATAATATATGCACTAGTATAATATATGTAATATAATATATTTCATATATAATATGTCATTTCCTGTCTGGGAAAATCTACAAAATGAAAGTTAAATACAGTATACAAACTACAAACATGTATCAACCTTTTACAAGCTCACAATAAAGGTTCGTGAGGGAAAATTAAACAGAGCACCTGTACCAAGTAAAAACAATAATGCGTCTATAAAAATAATTGTAATATATAATACAGGAATGTAATCGTTACTAACCGAAAATTTAAAAAAATGAAAGGCAGAAACCTAGCGGGAACTAAAAAGAACAGTAGATGGAATTTAGAGGTAAGATAATAATGTTTTTATGTATCTACAGGTTGTTCCGTTGTTTGTTTGTTTTTTGTCATAGGGAATTTAGTTCGCACCTTCTTCACTTATGAAATATATTGAATCCTTCTATTGATATTTTTTTCTTTTCTTAAGTTTTTCCTTTCATTTTTTATTTATTTTTGGTTGCTGACCTGAGTCACGTGATATAACAACTTTTTGCACACACGTTCTTGCCTTTGTTGACACTGACACTTTGTTTTATTTATTCTGATGACGAAGGCCCTTTTTTAACTTTGAAACCGCGATTGAGACTTTTATTCAACCTTGCATGCTGTTTTGGACAAAATTTTATTTTGTAGATATAAAATCATGTTTTGTGCAACTCATTTTTGTACATCCTTCACTTTATATGACAGGGTCAACAATACCGCTCGGGCAATAGCGCCAAGTCCTATCCAAAGAAGAAATTGAGCTTAGGACCTCCTGATTAATAGGCAAAAGCTTAACTGACTAGGCTATCCTTGTTGCTGGGGGCCTTAAACATTCTTCTTTCAATGCGAGATATGTTGCAGAATGAATTTAACAGTTTTGGTGGTGTTTTGTAACATAGTTCAGAAAACATTGAACCTACAACTAAAACTCTTTGGTAAAATATCTGAATTTTTCAGAAAACATTCAGAATTCATACCGTTTCTTGCATCAAATTTACCCTCCATCTCACTGTGCAACTCACTCTTCAGTTAAATATACAAAGTGATTTTTTAATAACTAAAAATCACTTTGGCTTTCTACTTATTGAAAAAGGAGGATAAATTTGACAATAATCATTGAAGGGAAATGAAAGGAGGGTAATTTTGACAATTTTTTTAATAAGTAAAAAATACAAAGTGCAAATTTTACTTATTGACAAAGCACTTTAATTGGCCACTCTTTGGCTAATCAGATCTAATTGGCCACACTTTAACTAATCAGATCCATTGGATCATACATACATACTTTCCTTCTTTATGTATATATATATATATATATATATATAGAGAGAGAGAGATATTTTTATATTCATTTATTTATTTATTATTCAAATTAATAAAATTTGTTGAGTACGTCTGTGAAATGAAACCATGTTGATTGAGTTTCCATTTAAATTCATATTTCAAACCTGAGATTGTCAAAAGTGACTAATACGTTCAATAAAATATCACAAAACTCAGAGATTTAATTGACTTTCGCGTTTTAAACCAACGATTTCCGACCTTTCTCTTTGGGAATCATGGAATTAGAGAGTCGAACTCCTAGGAAAAGTTTCGTTTTCCATTAATATCTCGACAACCCCTGGTCTTCGAAACTCAAAACTCGGGCTAAATTTAAGGGAGGCTTTTTTAAAGCCACCCACAAAATTTCATTAAAATCGATGCAGCTATTCTCCCGTAATGATGAGACAAACGAAAGTTTCGTTTTTCATTAATATCGCGACAACCCTTGGTGTTAGAAACTCGAAACATTAACTAAATTTTAAGTGGGGTTATTTCAAGACTACCCACCAAATTTCATGAAATTCGGTTAAGCCGTTCTCCCATGATGTTGGATCATACATACATACATACATACATACTTTTTTCTTCATATATATAGATAACAATATTAATAGCACCAATAGGCGCCTTGCGCATGTGTGAACAAAATCAAGGAACCAGATATGGACATTTGACTCTCCACGATACACATATACAGTATCACAGCAAGAAATGTTTGGGATGAGTTTGCACGTGATGCAACAAAACACACCTTGGCTTTAGAAAAAACCAATAATGTGCTGCACAGCAATTGACTACAATGAGATCCATGAAGATATTTATTCCGTATTAAAAACAAAATACCTCATTAACAAGCTGGCTTACATATAAAATTTTACATTTAAACTTCGTATGCTTTGAATCCTTTGACATATTAGGATTTGAGGACTTAAAATGTGTGGCAACTTCATACACTTTTTGAAACGACACTTGCATTAAAACTGTTGGCTGATATATCTATAAAGATATTTCTTTATTCCTTTTATAAATGTTGCACACTGATTCAGAAGCTTGCCCAGGGAATGACCAAACCCTCAAGATAGAGCTGGGACAGCGCAGTGTTTAGCTCGCGGAGATTAGACTCGGACGACACGAATTCAATTCCCACCTCAGCCCAAACTATCCCAATATTCACGGGAGTACGGATACGTTAGATATGTGGGGAAAGTCCTTCGAGAGGTTGGTGGTAGGGGGAAAAGGGTACGGTCCCTGTGGATGCCACCCCACTTTCTTTTCTAAATTGGGTGTCACTATCCTGTCCAACAAATGTCTTACACCTTTGGGTATGTCGGACGGTCTGGGTCGAAGAAGAAGAAGAAACCCCCCAACATAAGGATACTATAACCTCTACAAACTGAGTCACTAAGCTTGGATGGCCGCCTAACAAACCTTTTTATTAATCCTACGTCTACATTGTATATTACAAAACTTTATCTTGATATTTTCCAAAGCAGATTTCCGTAGCAATTCACTTATCGTCCTCAAATCAGTTTAACATCCATTCTTTCTACATTGTCATTTCAAGGAATACACAGTAATATAATACTGTAACATTATTCGACAAAATGCATTATGGACTAAAAGACAAAAAATATTACAAATATTAAGAAAAATAAACTGCGGTAACCAGCGATAACGGAAAATACGGAGGTAAGACAATCATGTCGTGTATAGAACGTGACATCTGTGTTGAATGTCATTGCTTGGATCATCAGTGATATTTTCTTGCAGACGATAATTTCTTCGAGGTTATTCTATATGCTTCATTGCTTTCCCTGCATGCATAGTACAATACATAAAGGAAATATTGTAACGGGGCAGAAATTTCAAATTCGAGTTTTCGATAGAAGAGCACGTTATCAAGTCTCCCTGAATTCGAATCTATCGTTTTTCAGATGATGTATGTGTGTATGTGTGTGTATGTATGTCAGTATGTGTGTATGTTTGCTAGTGTTTATATGCGCATGTTAGTGTTTGTGTACGTAAGTTAGTGTGTGTTTATGTATGTTAGTGTGTGTGTATGTATGTCAGTAAGTGTGTATGTATGTTAGTGTTTATGTGCGTATGTTAGTATGTGTGTATGTATGTTAGTGTTTGTGTACGTATGTTAGTGTGTGTTTATGTATGTTAGTATGTGTGTGTATGTTAGGGTGTGTATATATACGTTAGTGTGTGTATGTTAGGGTGTGTATATATACGTTAGTGTGTGGTTGGGTATTTGTGTATGTATGTACTTAGTGTGTATATGTAAGCAGTGTATGTATGTACGTAGTATGTGTGCGCACTGTAGCGTGTGTGTATGTGTATTTGTGTGTGTATTTATGTGTATATATTTGTGTGTGTATTTGTGTGTATATGTATTTACGTGTATGTGTGTGTATGTATTTATGTGTATGTGTGTGCGTGTGTTAGAATAAGTGTCCATGAGACTGTGAAAGCAATATCTCATGAACTAATGGTCCGATTAGAAAAAAATTCAAACTATTTTCAAAATCAATGAATATTGAAACGTCATTGATTCTAAACGCAATCGATTGGTCGATGAACCCTTCATTTTTATAAAATGTCATTCAAATTTCAGAGCTTATAAGAATGTAAAATACATAATGATTGGCTATGTAATTTATCATGCGAAATCGAATGTTACAAGCTTTAGAACGTTCGCATGAATCGTTCTCGAGATATAACGCGTTTTCAAATAAGTTTATTAAAATCGTTTTCTTAAATTAAAAAAAGTAACAAGTATCCTTAAATAGGACACTGCAAATAACAATATTCATGGACCAATTTCGTTCCTATTATGTTCTCATAAGCATGGAATAACATTTAACTGCAATGACAACAAAGAAACTTTCTATATGTTTAGATACTCTACGAACGCTACAATAATTTTATTCGATCGGGCTTGGTCACTTTAATTTAGATAGACCTAACGTGTGTACTCATTGACAAAACATTTCCTTACAAATTTATTAGATCACTTAAGAACATTCCTAGAAATCCTGGTATAATTAAACGGCAAAACATCAAATGGATTCTACCTGCTAGGGATATTGTGCATATATTATATCAAACTACATATTACATTAACTAATAAAATATAAGACATTGTAGTATAAAACAGAAACTTTAGTCTAATGATACCAAATCAAAATTGATATTCTAATTTCGTAAATAATAAATGTCATTAACTTAATTTAAACGATAACATGGATTCTAAAACTCAATACCCGAGAATAAAAACCATGTCTATCATTTTCTTGGGAATAGGCGGACGCAATTAAAGCTAAGTCATAAGTCTCCCTTTAAGAGCATAATTACACAGAAATAAACTAAAATCAGTTACAGATATTATTTCTGAAGTTACTCCTGGCAATAACTGTCAAGTAGACAGTTTTCACCGCGTCCTGAAACACTAATTAGATCATTATGTGGATAGATGTATTTTAAGGTAAAGAAAGAATTGCAGTCATTGAAAACCTCTAATTGTTGTTTCCTAATTATCTATAGTTCTGCAATTATTCGTGCAAATGTCCTTTTAATAATTGAAAATGACATAAAGTTTACTCTTGAACTGCAAAATGAAAGGAAATTTTTAATTCATAGAGACATCCTGAATTTAAAGAAGAATGTTTAATATGTCATACTAATATATTGAACACGTATTGTTTCTTGTGCAACTGAAACCGCTGCTACTATTATGAAACTTAAAAAACTTCGTTCAACTAAACATTCAACACAAAATCAGTAGTGGCCACTGATTTCGAAGGCAAGTATTGGCTGGTTTCGAAAAGGAAAGGTTTAACTAAGCAAGTTTTGTAGAATGCAAGTTTTGACTGGTTTCGAAAAAGCAGTTTTGTCAGGACAAACAAGAAGCTTAACCTTCACTCATCGGAGAAATATTGGTAGCTGATATTGAAACAGCAAACGTGACTGTAGCTGGGAAAGGAGGTTACCAAAAGCGAGAGGAGAAAAAACGAGCAGTGATCAGTAAAACACCAAAGGGGAAAGAATAGGAACGTTCAACAAATCATCAAATGGATTCTACTTGTTAGAGATATTGTGCATATATTATATCAAACCACATATTACATTAACTAATAGATTATAAGGCATTGTAGTATAAAACACAAACTTTCGTCTAATAACACCAAATCAAAATTGGTATTCTAATTTCCTAAAAGATAAATTTCATTAACTTAATTTCAACGATAACATACATTCTAGAGCCTAACATCCGAATATGAAAACCATGTCTCTCCTTTTCTTGGTAAAAATGCGAACACAATTACAGCCAAGTCATAAGTCTCACCTTAAGAGCATAATTACACAGAAAGAAACTAAAATCTGTTACAGATACTGTTTCTGAAATTACTCCTGGCAATAAGTGTCATGTAGAGAGTTTTCACCGCATCTTGAGACACTAATTAGATCATTATATGGATCGATATCTTATTAGGCTAAGAAAGAATTGCATTCACTGATTACCTCTAATTATTGTTTCGTAAATATCTACAGTTTTGCAATTACTCGTGCAAAGACCCTTTTAATAATTGAAATTAACAAAATGTTTACTCTTGCACTTCAAAATTAAAAAATATTTTTATTTCATAGAGATATCCGGAATCAGAAGAATGTTTAATATATCATAATAATATATAGAACAATTACTGTTTCTCATGCAACTCAAACCGCTGCTAATATTATAAAACTACAAAAACTTTGTTTAAGTCAACATCCAATACGAAATTAATTGCAGCAAATGGTTTCGAAGGCAAGAAACAGCCTTTTTCGTCAGAACAAACAAAAAACTCAAAATTCACCCATCAGAAAGATCAGGAAACTGATATCAAAACATTAATTCTTGCTCAACGATTTAAGTGTTAGTAGTAATTTTATTTATCAGCATATAAATTTCACAGAATATTGTTAGTAAATTTATAAATATTATTTTACATTTTTATCCTTTTTCATATTCTTCCGTACTTAGAGTGTTGTTGTTGTTGAGACCCAGACTGTTCGACCTACTAGAAAGGTGTAAGGTAACTGTTTGGACAACCGGGAAGTGCCATCCAATTTAGTCCGGAACACAGTGTGGGAGGCATCCACAGGGACCGTACACTCCTTCCCCTACCACCAACCTCTTCCGGACCAACATGTTTAAAGTGATTGTACTCCGCGTAAACACGGAGGCAGTTATGTATTAAGAGTGTATCGTACTGTTGCTCTGAAGAACTTTAAGAAACTATACAATTTTTAAGCCATAAATTATATTATATTATGTTTTCTCAGTGCTATATAATTTTGTTATACAATGTATATTTTGAAAATCCACAATAATATGTATTATGTATGTTCTGTGTCTAGTCTTGTCAATGTAAAATTTCTTAAAATTCAAAAAATCCACGGCTATAACGAGCAATTGGTAAATCTCATGTCGAGGTCTAATGGTCATGTGTGAATTGTGAATTGAGTGAATTGATGTTAAAGCAGCAAACATGGCCGCAGCGGGAAAAATAGTTTAAAACTACAATCAAACAACCGAGTTGTGAACTGTAAAATACAAAAGAGAAAGAATGTGAATGTACAACAAAGGATTCCTTAAGCACTTATTCAATGAGTAAAACAACGACCATAATTCTCCAACTAAACAGAAATTATCAACTGACTGGTTTCGGAAGTTACATAAGTCGTCCAAACCAGCTATAAAACTCAATGACTATCATTTTTAGGTCTGGTTATCAAATCAGTCATAAATTCAACTGATAAAAAATTGTGAACAAATGTTAAAACAGCAAACATAACTGCAATGGGAAATGAAGGTTGCTAAAGGCGAGAGGAGAAAAGGGAGGTTAAAAAAAATAGAGAGAAGGAAACGAGAAGTGAACAGTAAAATATCAAAGAGGAAAGAAAATGAATTTTCAACAAAGGATTCTCAAAGCACTTATTCAGTGAGTAAAACAATGGCAGTAATTCTCCAGTTAACTTGTAAATAGCAACTGGCTGGTTTCGGAAGTTACATAAATAGTCCAAACTAGCTCTAAAAATAAAAGTTAATAACTGTCATTTTTAGATATTTTTATCAAATCAGTCATAAATTCAACAAATCGAAATTAGTTGTTAACCTAACCATTATGAGGTTTTCCACGTAATTCTATCGGTTTACCTTCTACTTTCCTTATATACATAAAGTATAAAAAAAATATTGTGACGGGGTCGAAAATTCGAATTCGAGTTTTTGACGGGAGAGCACGTTTCAAGCATCCCCAATCACGAATCAAACATTTTTGAGGTGATGTCTGTGTGTGTGTGTGTGTGTGTCAGTGAGTCTGTGGAGATGAAATCTCACGAACAAATAAAGCGATTCGAATGAAATTTTGTACAAAAATCACAATCCGTAAATACTGGAAGACAATTGTTTTTAAACATAATCAAATGTTAAGAATCCTATTAAATTTTTGAGTGAAATTTTGAAAAAATCATCAAAAAATCAAAACCTTTAATAAAGTTACGCAAATAGACATTTCTTATGTAATTTTTCCTTAGAAAACGATTGACATAAACTTTAGAACGCTAGAATGAACCGTTCTTGAGATATTGCACATTTTTAAAATAAATTTATCAAAAATCCCATAAATTAAAAAAAATATATTAATTGTTGAGAAACATGTTCACTTTTCATTTGTAAAATATTGCAATAAATTTGGTGACATCATTCTCGTGGATCTAGCTCATTCCATTCATGAGGAAAGATACTTTGAGTAATACATTTGTATTTGAACGCCAATAGTTATTTATCTGCTATAAGAATAACTTATTTCTCAGTCCATAACGCTTGGCCAGATTTTGGCCCCGAATTTGGCGGAATGTCGCCAACTTGGCGACTTTTTAAATGTTGTCAAATTAAAGAAAATCTCGCCAAATGGATGAAAATGACACTAAATCAATGAAAATGACGACTAATTGAAGAAAATTCAATACCTTGGAAAGAATATAAATATCTACGATAAGAAAAACCTATTTTTTTATTGTAAAAATAGTAAATTCATTGCATTATATAAGGAAAGTCATGTGTTGCCCACATCAGATTTTTATTTATATCTTCCATAATTCTATTTGTCTATCTGTTAATGTTAAATTTGCAAGTATTCTATATAAGTTTAATTTTTTTTTGGATTTAAACCTTAAAAAAGAAGTGCGTTCCCTATCTTAAAGACCCTATTACTGTCTTGAATCGTTGGGAGGGGGGGGGGGGGGTATTGATAACATTGCATGCGAGTACAGCTGTACCGTAAATTCGATAGGTGTTTACAATTTTGAAGTAATTTTATAAATAATGAAATTTTTATATACTTGTTAACAGTTTTTTTACTTTCTCATACTATGTAATATAATATAGAGAAAGTATTGCTTTCACGAAACGTTTCGAACTCGAGAATTTGATGCCAATATATTCCTTAAGATCTCCTGAAGACGCTTTTATAACTTTTCGAGTGATGTCCGTCTGTCTGTCTTTCTGGTTGTCTGTGGTCGATTCCTTATGCACGATAAAGCAGCTACAAATATTAATGGACTTTCACGAAAATTTATATCCGACTTTATTATACAAAATCTAGAACTAGATAGAATTATTTTAAATTCGAGCTGAAACTTTGAAATTAATTCGAAATTTTATATTTTTATAACATGGCACTATAGGACAGAATTTAACATAATCATGTATAAAAGGGTTTATCTGTTGCTCAATGATCACGATACTCAACAGTTTCAATCATTGATGTGAAAAATAGCCTCGATACATTTTATTAACACTTTACAACAAAGTTGAAAAGTGTTTATGACTTTGTTCATTCTGTCTGTCTGTCTGTCTGTCTGTCTGTCTGTCCGTTAGCACGATAACTGCCGTAAAAATGAGTTTATCAAAATGAAATTTTAGTATGTTGTTCAGACGGTCTGTAGGACCTATGGGAATATAAATAAATAATATCGCCCAATTAGTTTTTTATTGAACCCGGGTTGAAAAAATGAAATACATTGAACCCTATGGGACCTAATTTTTCAAACATTTTTTAAGTAAATTTAAAATTCACGAATTGCTTCGAAATTTTTAGGAAATATTCACATTATCCCATAGAATATATAAAAAAAAATTCAGTAAAATATGTTAAGTAGTTTTTTAATTAAAAAAATTATTTAATATAGGAAAAAAAACAAATTCAATTAAATTCTGATTTTGGGATATCTTCCAGAAAGAAAAGAGAGAGATATTATATAATAAATATCTCTCCATTTGTTTAAACGTTTTGCATATGGGAGTGGCTTCATATTTTAAAATAAATTTGGTAGATAACAATTTTTCATTTTTTTTTAATTTTATATAACTCTTCATGATAAATTTAATTGATGGCATTTTAAATGCACTTTCCTACGTCCTAGAGAGTTAAAATTTGGTACACAGCTTAAATTTGTTGAACATTTTATTCGACAAAAATTTGATGGATCTTTAAATATAGATCATACATTTTTTTCGAAATGGCCTGAAAATAATCTCCGTTCACTTCTATAAATCATTGGTGTAATATTGTTAAAAATTCTGATGTGGACAGCACATGTCTTTCCCTGCAGACTCATATTCGTTCTCTTTATTTATTCAATGATAATTTGAGTTTATCTGCACAACATAAGTATTTTAAATGACATTGAATTTACACGTTAAACTTAAATTTGGTTCTCATTTGATAGCTGGACTTATTGTCAAAGGTGGCGTAGCGAAAACGCGAAAAAACTAGAATATCTCAAGAACGGCTAGTCCTAGAGTAATGGGGTTAGTCTTATTCTTTTTGTTGTCAAAAATCACATATAAAATAGGAATTTAATTGATATAATTGAGCACACGTAGTCTTTTATTTTTATATATAACGATTTTTGCTGGCCATTTCGCAAAAATAGCCCGTTCCTTTTTCCCGAATCGTAGTAGAATAACCTACATATGATTTATATACAAAATTTTGTTAAATTTGGTATATAAATCACTTGTAGGTTATTGAAATATTATACTCCAAATTTTGTTAAATTTGGTTCATTAGTTTTTAGCTAGAGTGGATAAAGGCAATTTCTGCGGCCATTTCGCAAAGAAGGCAGATTCTTTTATTACGAATCGTACTATAATCTAATGAACATCAGGATTTCCCACAAAAAACATACCTACCAAATTGTATGAAATTCGGTCCATTAGTTTTTCAATTAGAGTGGATGTAATATCCACACAGACACACAGAAACATACACAGATACACCCTTACACACACAGACGTCTTCCTAAAAGTAGTTTTTTCGTGTTCTAGAAGTCCCAAAACGTGTAGATACTTTGAAAATTCGAGTTCCGATCTTCGGCACGATTCCAATACTTTGAGTACATACACATACACATATATATTATCTGTGTATTATCTGTGTATCTAAATTCCGTGCCTATGCAATTACAATAGTTGTGATTTTAAATGATCCCTAAACTTTTATTATTTCTTCAAGGAAGCCTAGTTTTAACATATGCAGAATGCAAATATCTCAAGCGATTGTAAGATGAATTACATAAGAATTGCTGAATTTTTTTCACACAAAATTATTTAGCTCTGGAGTCTGGAATACAAGTTATATGAATGAAATATTCATTGATTTTGCATAAAGAATCAGATGATTTATATTTCGATACAGTTTTAAATATTTAAGTATAATAAATTACTGTAGTACTGTGATAATGTAAAAGATATTACCACTGAATGAATCACATTTTAGAAATTTTTAAATGAAATTACATTTCAGTTGGAAAGTGTTTCATAATCAATGCTTATGCATGATTGATCTTTCTTGTTTATGTTCGTGACGTCATTAGCCCTTCTTGGGGGACAAGTTACACCCGAGGAGGCTGCATTGCCGAGTATGTTATCAATCAAAAAAACTTTTCAATCCTTTTAAAGTAAAGCATACCCCGCTATAGTTGTAATCATTTAGACCCATGATTCGATTTTTCAAATTTTTGCTTGTAAACTTTTTAAAAAATCTGATGGGGGCAGCACATGA
This sequence comes from Amaurobius ferox, assembly GCA_951213105.1. Classification (NCBI taxonomy): domain Eukaryota; kingdom Metazoa; phylum Arthropoda; class Arachnida; order Araneae; family Amaurobiidae; genus Amaurobius; species Amaurobius ferox. The sequence goes on along the minus strand of OX578148.1, from coordinate 55,063,195 downwards.
CTTTCCTTCTATAATGCCATATATTTACTACTTTTACAAAAAAAAAATTAGGTTATTCTTGTAGTAAATACTTAACTCTTACCAAGATATTGAATTTTCGTCAATGAGTCGTCATTTTCATTGATTTAGAGTCATTTTTATCCATTTGGCGTAATTTTCATTAATTTGGCAGCATTTAAAAAGTAGACAACTTGGCAACATTCCACCAAATTCGTCGCCAAAATCACCAAGCGTTACGGATGTAGAAATAAGTTAATCTTATAGCAGATAAATGATTATTGGCGTTCAAATACAAAAGTATTACTCAAAGTATATTTTCTCATGAATGGAACGAACTAGATCCACAAGAATGATGTCACCAAATTTATCGCATAATATTATATATGAAAAGTGAACATGTTTCTCAACAATTAATTTTTTTTTTAATTTATTTGATATTTTGATAAATTTATTTGAAAAATGTGCAATATCTTGAGAACGGTTCGAGCTAGCGTTCTAAAGTTTGTGTTTATCGTTTTTCATAAGGAAAAATTACATAAGACATGTCTATGTACGTAACTATCGTAAAGGTTTTTATTTCTTGATGATTTTTAAAAATTTCACTCAAAAATTTAGGGGGGTTCTGAACATTCGGTTGCGTTTGAAAACAATGGGCTTTCCGTATTCACCGATTGTATTTTTGTACCAAATTTCGTACGAATCGGTCCATTCGTTCGTCAGTTATCGTCTCCAAAGACTCACTGACACACACACACACACACACACGCACATACTTTCACACACACACGCACACACATACTTTCACACACACACATACTTTCACACACACACATACTTACACACACACACACATACACACAGACATCACCTCAAAAACGTCTGATTCGTGTTCAGGGATGCTTGAAACCGGCTCTCCGATCAAAAACTCGAATTCGAATTTTCGACCCGTCACAATACTTTCCTTATACATTATATGTATATACGGAAAGTAAAAATACACTTATGTATGAGAAAGTCGAGTTGGGCCAAACTCCAGTTAATTTTCCTTATATATTTTTAGAATTGATATTGTAATTTATAGCTTAATTATAGCGTTAATTATACCGTAAAAACATTAAATTAAAATTGAAAATATAAAACTTATAGAAATTCAATTTGTTTCCCCTTATATGATACTCTCAATTCCTAAGGAAACATTACACTCATCATTACCTCCAAAAATTAAAATCAAAAATAATTTCTTATTACAGAAAATAATACAGAATTAATTACAGAAAATAATAAGAAATCCTTTATTATTTTCATGAAGTCGTTATTGCTTGGAAATAAGCTGAAACTGATTATATTCTGTCTAAATTTCTTCCTTCTAATAACTATGAAACTGAGTGTAAACCGCTGTTCTGAGACCATCTAATTTAGTCATTATGTATACATGAACAGTCTGTTAGGTGAGGATATCAATGTCTAATATCACCAATTTATCTAATAGCCTCAATTATTAAATTAATATTATTCTCGGCCTTGTAATTACTTGTGATAAAGCCATTTTAAGAATTTACAATGTGATATTCTAGACTTTCTCGTGCAACGGTATTTTAAATGTATTAAATCAACTTTTATTCATGTTACATTATAAAGGAAGATGTTTGTGTCTTTGTGTAGATCTGTAGCGAGAAATCTAAGCGTCGAACAGATGTGGTCTAAATAGGATGGCACCGTCTAGACCGTCTACAAAGATACTTTACACCTTCGGGTAGTCCAGGAGATCTGTTTGAAGATGAAGAAGCTATGTGAGGCCAGGAAGCAATTATGCGGTTTTAATATTTACGAATATGTACAACAAGACAAAGCCCAGATTTGTAGGCACCGTTTTACAACAGCCTTGACCCCTAGGGTGATGACCCCCAATAAATCTAATTCATACAAATTGCAGGTGTGGTTGGGGTAAGATCTATTATAGGCAAAAACTTAAACCAAGCATCATTGGAAAACCAGGTAGTCAATGAAGAAGTGTTACTACATCGTACCGAGGAACAACCAATGAGAGATACGGTAGGCATATCTGGACCTCGGGCAAAATGATGTGGCAACAAGGAGATAATTCAAGGAATATTCAAGCAATTGCAATTCAAGGAGCAAGAGAGTGCTGTCAACAAGAATGACTATACAGTAGCATTGAACATTCAGGCAATTAATGTCCAAGAGTACTTTTTATAAGCAATGAGTGAGCAGAAGCGCTGAGATATTCAACAATCATGATGTTAGTGTTTTATCTAAAGGTTCAGAGAGCAGTGTAGTAGTTATGTTGAAATTTGAGAGTGTACTAGAAAAAAGAAAGCTGAACTCAAAATGCCAGAGCAGGCAATATTCCAAACATGATGAACAACAGACCGACAAACATAGGTATGTGCCAATCTGCATATATATTAGGTCAATTATTGATTTTGGAATAATATAAAGATCTGGTCTCACACGGCCATTTTCTCCCCCTTAAATGTTTATTGAAATTAATGTAATTTTAATCAAAATTGTAATATGTGTAAATAAATAATATTTATTTGAAAAGTTATAAATGTGGAATTTAATGTTCAGTGTTTTAATTAATGATTATATTTTAGGAACAGCGATTTTCGGCATGATTCCGATGGTTTTCCTATACATTACCATGTATTGCAGCGAAAGTGAAAATCTTATGTGAACAGTACATGGCTTTCGCTGCAGACTCAAATTAATTTTGTAATTTTTTATTTCACTATGCATTAAATTGAGTTTAATTGCCGAAAATAATATGGATAATTTTCTGATATTATATGCATTTCGTTTTTTATTGCATCTTCGTTTCTTTTGGCAATTTAATTTACTTTAAATTCTTCAGATCCATAAAATTCCTAAAACTACAATATCTCGAGAACGGTTTATCCTACAGTCATGGAGTCGAATTTATTAGCTTAGTTGTCAGATTTTACAAGCAGAACATATACTTAAATAAGGTTGCACCGAATATTCGGTTGGTATTCGGTATACTGCCTATTAGGCAGTCAAACCTAATATTCGATTCGGCCGAACCGAGTAGTAAAAAAAATTTAAAATTTTCGACAATTGGTAAAGCGAATTTCTTTTATACAATGAATGAAAGTTATAGTATCATAGTACAAAATTAATTCAAATTGTTATTTACCAATATTATCGCATTTAAAATATTTTTAATGTAAAAGAAAACACACTATCTGCTATTAAATTTTGTTGTTTCTTCAATTTTTCTTAAATCTTTCCACACCTTAATCTTACTAACTCGTTAAATATGAAGAGTAACCAGAAAATAAAACTCATAATATTACGTGTTTAAAAATATAATGATTAATTTTTTATGAAATATGTAGCTAAAAAAAATAAAATTATCATTTCACCAATATTAAAAAAAGGTGAAGGTGATTACTATATAAAAAAAACCACTTGGACGGATATTCAGTATTGCAGTATTTTAATTTCTTAAGTTTTACAGTATATAAAATATTGTTTAAAAACATAAACTAATTATTCTTTATAATCAAAGTTTAGTAGAGGTAAGTTATGCAGGAACATTAGGCGTTCTGCATTTTCAGTTTGCAGCCTATTACGTTTTGTTTTGGGTCATAAACATTCCCAGCTTCTGAAAATAAATATTCACTATCAACGCTGTTAGCTGATGCAAACAAGTACTTTCTTGCTATCTTTGCAATTATGGGACTGGAATGCTGATTTTCCCGCCACCTCATCAATGGATTGTTGTTCCTTGGTATCAAGGGTAACGATAGGTAAACATTCAATTCAGTAGAATTTTTTGTCTGTTTAAATGAACTGTAATGTTTATTTGAAGATGTTTCTGTCTATTTAGCAGTTTCACTAAAGCACTGCCAAAAGAAATTGTGCACGTTCTGTGAAAAAGAATTATTCTTCTCCTTTACAAAGCTTGCATCTAGCTTTCATTGCATTCATCTAAAAACTCAAAGAAATCCTAAACAGTACGTCTCTTTTTAGTATAAAAACTAATTCTTCTATAATAATGCAAAGTACAAAGTAAAATAACTACTTATAAAGAACACTTGTATTACAGGGACACATCCAATTAGAAGTAACTGTCTAAAATGGTTGCTTCTGAATAATACTAGCCTTAGGTATAAATGGTTTAAGGCAGTCAAGAAATTATCAGCTAGTTTCCGATTTCTAACTATTTCCAAATTCTATCAGTACTGAGGGTGCCATAAGTGTTCCTTTGTATCCATTAAAATGTGTCAAATAAGATAACCAAGGAATTTCTCTGAATGTGGCCCCTTTGTGGTCAACCCTTCTAATTTCTGAAGGGAAGATTACTTTGTTCAGTCTTTTGTCACAGGTAGGTACACCTGTCTGTAACTGTTTAGTTTTCTATCAGTATATACGAGTATATACTTTGTTGTAGTTTGCAAGACCATCTGTGACAACAACTTAAAAAATCTGATGTGGGCAACACATGACTTTCCTTATATAATGTTATGAATTTACTACTTTTACAGTAAAAAAATTGGTTTTTCTTATAGTAGATACTAATATTCTTTCCAAGATATTGAATTTTCGACAATTAGTAGTCATTTTCATTGATTTAGAGTCATTTTTACCATTTGGCGAGATTTTCGTTAATTTGTCAACTTTTCAAAAAGTCGCCAAGTTGGCGACATTCCGCCAAATTTGTCGCCAAAATCTCGCCAAGCGTTATGGACGAAGAAATAAGTTGTTCTTACTGAAGATAAATGACTATTGGCGTTCAAATACAAAAGTATTACTCAAATTATCTTTTTTCATGAATGGAACGAGCTAGATCCACGAGAATAATGTCACCCAATTTATCGCATGGTATTACATATGAAAAGTGAACATGTTTCTCAAAAAGTCGCCAAGTTGGCGACATTACGCCAAATTTGTCGCCAAAATCTCGCCAAGCGTTATGGACGAAGAAATAAGTTGTTCTTACTGAAGATAAATGACTATTGGCGTTCAAATACAAAAGTATTACTCAAATTATCTTTTTTCATGAATGGAACGAGCTAGATCCACGAGAATAATGTCACCTAATTTATCGCATGGTGTTACATATGAAAAGTGAACATGTTTCTCAATAAGAAATATTTCTTTTTTCATTTTATATAACTTTTGATAATTTTTTTGAAAAATGTGCAATATCTCGAAAACGGTTCATGTTAGCGTTCTAAAATTTATGTCAATCGTTTTCTAATGAAAAATTACATAAGAAATATCTATTTGCGTAACTTTATTAGTCGTTTTGATTTTTTGACGATTTTTTCAAAATTTTATTCGAAAATTTAGGGGGGTTGGATATTCGATTACGTATAAAAACAATAGTCTTCCAGTGTTTACGGATTGTGATTCTTGTACCAAATTTCGTTCGAATCGGTCCATTCGTTCGTCAGTTATCGTCTCCACAGGCTCACTGACACACACACATACTTTCACACACCCACACACACAGACATCACTTCAAAAATGTTTGATTCGTGATCAGGGATGCTTGAAACGTGCTCTCCCGTCGAAAACTCGAATTCGAATTTTCGACCCCGTCACAATACTTACCTTATGCATTATGTATATAAGGAAGTAAAAAGAATGGCTAGACATTCTGCTAAAGTATCCTTTGCATTTTAAAAGGAAAATGATTTGGCAATGTCTGAATTTGAGTGCTCAGTTTCAATTTTGATAAAATTATCAGTTACATTACAGAAGAGACTAAGATAGCAAAAATTCACTTGAATCAATTGTAATTCTAATTTATAATGATATTTTAAGCAACTAGGATTTGTATTTGTATGTAAGGTAAATGCAAGATTCTCTATAACATAACATAAAGCCTTGATTGTCACATATCAGAAGTTAACTATTATTTATCAATTTATTATGCATATGCACTTAAACCAAATTAAGTAGTATATTTATCAGCTTTTGGAATAATTTATTTTGTTTTTTATTTATTTTAAATTAATAATTACACTTAATGTAAATGCAAATAAATTTAGGATGTTAAATGTAAATGCATTTAAAAAAGACATAAAATAGAAACATTTTCTATATTAAATTGGCATAAAATAGAAATATTACCTCTAAAATAATTTAACCGAGTATTCAGTGTTCGGCCACATATTCGGTTAGAATTTTAACCGAATATTCGGTCTTCGGCAAAGGATGGTATTCAGTGCAACCTTATACTTAAATAATATATTTCATCAAATTTATTGATTTATTTCAGAGTTTCACTATCTTGCACATGTAGTATTTGATTTTAGATCGAATATATTAGATTTGCAAGTCATTTAAAAAAAAGGCAGATACTTTTATTTTTCGAATCGTATCAAAATTTAACCGGCATTGCTGTATCCTACGACCGACGTATCTACCAAATTATGTGTAATATGATCAATTAGTTTGTCAGTGAAGAGAGTTAGTTTGTCAGTTTAGAGTGAATACATATAATTTTTGCGGACCATTTCGCTAAACAAAGGCGGGTTATATTTTTCCGAATCGTAACAAAAATTAATCAGTGGCAGGGTCATACACATGTGTCTTATCCACCAACTTTTATCATATTCTGTCGATTAGTTGAACTGGAGTGGAAATATAAAATTTCTGAGGGCCATATCGTAAAAAAATGCAGGTTCTTCTTTTTCGTATCGTATCAAAATCTAATCAGCACCAGGGTGACCTACAAGTGATTCATCTACCAAATTTTGTAAAATTTGATCAATTAGCTTTTCAGTTAGAGTGGATATAGGAAACTTTTGCTGGCCAATTTTGCGAGCAAATTGTGCTATTGATAGCCAATTGATAGCCAAATTGATAGCTAAATGACAGCCAATTGACCCCAAATTGATAGCCATTTTTTGCGGGCCAAAAAAAGGCTTGTTGTTTTATCCCGAATCGTAGCAAAAACTAATCAGCACCATGGTTTCACACGATTAACTTACCTACGAAATTTTATGAAATTCGGTCCATTAGTTTTTGAGTTTCATTCGATACATACATTGCAAAGACAGACAGACACACAGACGTCAAACTAAAAATAGTTTTTTCGTATTCTAAAGGTCTCGAAACATGTAGATCCGACGAAAATTTGAATTGAGATTTTCGTCATGATTCCAGTAAAAACCAGTTTTAGCTTGTCTTCTGTGTGTGTGCGTCTCTCTGTCCAATATATGTATCCACTCTGACTGAAAAACTAATTGACTGAATTTCATAAAATTTGATAGGTAACTTCCCTTGTGGGTGCTGATTAGATTTTGGAACAATTTGGGATAAAAAAACCTGCCGATTTTCCATATATTTTCTATTTTCTTAACATGGGAGTATAGCACAGCATTTCACGTTATCATTCATAAAAGGGGTTATTTATGGCTCAATGATCATGAAAATAGTGCCAATAAATCACTGTAGTGAAAATTAGCTGCGATATAATTTCTGTGTTCTGTCGTTGCATCATTAGTCCCCTGGGGGGGGGGGGGGGAGGAGTTATCCTTTATCCCTTTGAAGGGCATAATGAGTTATAATGGCGATCGTTTGCACCACCAATACAGATTTTTCAAATTGTTTTTCTTATAAAATTTGAAAAATAAAAAACACAAGTTACTTGAAAATAAATTCTGGTATGAGAAAGTTGAGTGGGGCCACATTCCAATTAATTTTTACGGAAGTAACTGGATAAATGCGCAAACAAGGATTACAAACTATAAAAAACAGAAAATTGTCCATATGAGTTAGACATTTAAAAATGTTGAATTACAATTCCGTAGCGGGTCGGCATTTCGATCAGATGCTGCTGGATTGAGTCAACAATTTTTTCTTTTTGTCAAACTCAACTCCTGCATGAGTCTCGTTTAAACTATAAATCTGACATATTAAAAGATGTCTGTAATGGAAAATCGAAGCTTCTGGCAGCGGCGAAATCCGGTATAAAGCTACTTCTAGTCTACTCACACGGACAATGAATGGCTGGAAGAGATTTTTTTAATTCGATTTAATTTAAAAGTAATGAGCATTTAAAGTAAAGGATGCGTTGAAATTCCGAATTCAAAATCAATTTTATTCTCGGCTGATAGTAACAGGAAGTTCAATTTATCCGTCGTAGCTTCCATGAACGCAACACTAGAACGATATCACAAACTTTTATCTAGACGAGTGTTATTTTATTTGTTTCTTTTTACATTCATGAATTTAAGACGTAAATTTTTATGATTTGAAATTAATTATTTCAATAATATAAGTGTTCTCTGAAAATTTGACTTTACTTCAATAAAAATTTGTTGATAGAAATTATATTTTTAATACATTGTTTACCAAATTCGAAGGTCACATATATTTATTGTTGATTTGTTTTGAAAATGCACCAAACATGAGTTTTTAAGGAACATTTTAATGCGGAAAATGTTTTCTTTGATTTATGGCCGTGAGTTAAGTTATACCAAAAATCAGTTTTCAAAGAAAAAGCTGGATCCAAGAGGCCACTTAAAAAGTCTCTGCATTTAAGCATTGCATAGTAAATGTAAAGCATATTCAACTCACAGAATATAGTATTCAATCCATGGTTGGAGCTATATTTAATTCACATAAATTCTTGAATAAACCCCGTGTGAATTAAATATAACTCTCACTTGGATGTTCAACGTGCTAATTTTACTTCTGATGTAAAATATTTTTTGTAGCTACAAAAGTTTTTATTTGTTATTACGAAGCGTATTATGCCCGCGATATATCACTGACATGGTTGCGCATGGAAAAAAAGGAGCACTGGAGTGATATTGGTTCGACGACTCATGTTAATATCCTGTAAATGATGACATTTGCTTTTAAATAAAAAGTACACCAGAAATAACATTATTATAAAGTTTAACATTTTTAAATTTTTATTATTTTTTTATTTTCAAATTTGAGAGTTATTCCTTGATCTGAGTGTCCTGAAAATCAATAGTTATCTTATGTTCATTAATTAAAATACTTGTACAAAATTTCATTCAATTTTTCATTCAGTTTGTTCGAATTATCATGTTCACAGACATCATTTAAAAAATACTGCACATGACTTTCTTCACGCATCGTGATGAATTATTTTTATATATTTATAAATATATAAAAGTAATTCAATGTATGTAATTTCTATAGAAATTACTTATTTTCACTCATTTATGCCACCGATTTAAAAGAAAAATTATACCATAAAATTTATATTTAGACATTTTTTGTTGGTATAAAATGTCTTTATACGTATGTGCAAAACCAAAATAACATTGGTATTTAATAAATATAAAGTCAAGCAAGTAAAATTTGGCGAATGAATTAAAACTGAAGCACAAAATTAATGTCTTCTCTCGTAATAAGAACGTCCTAAATCCACGAGAATGATATCAATTAATTTATCGCACAATATTTTTGCATTTGGAAAGATAACCTTTTTTAACAATACTTAATATTTCTTCCAAATCTTCGACTCTGTTTATCTACTCGAATATAAATAAAATTGAATATCTTCTTGTGTGCATGTATCTCATCAACACGGCAAAACGGGTATACCGAATTTTAGGAACGTTTGTGGGTCTTAGAATAGCCTCTTAAAATTTAGTCCATGTTTTGAGATTTTAGAAGTCTAGGACGAGAGGTTGTCGAGCTATTAATAAAATCACATAATTAAACATTCCATAGAAATAGCATTATGCAGACGATATTTTCCCCGCAAATTTATTGGAAAAAAATTATATCAAGCTGCTAAACCTATGTGAGTGGACTAACTAAATCAAATCCCTAATAAATATCCACAGAATACTATATATTAGTCTGTGTAAATATATTTGGCCTTTCTTTAAGCTCCTGTAAGCGTGTTGAAAACAATTGCCTGAGGCAAGGCTTCTTGGAATAGGGTGAAGTATACGTGACCTTCATTTTACAACCCTGAATATTGAGTTTTGTATAGCGAGAATAGAAAACTTCTTCTTTGGAGCCTTAATTTAATTATTTTTATAGAATGTTTTAAATAATAATGCCATTTAGAATACTATAGGAATTCGCATCTGATGGTGAATTTCAAGCTTCTTTATAAATATTTTCAGTACGAAAATGGGTGTACAGCTAGTCATGTATAACATAGATATAGACGAGATCTTCCCAAAGGGAAATTATCTTTACTGTAAATTTTTTTGACAAAGCCATTCCAAATGGGGAAACAAATCTCCGCCAATAGGCGAAAAATGATGTGAAGAGAAGAGACTATTGAGGAACTCACACAGTTTTCCCCTCCATCAACAGGTGAGGACCACAAGGTAATAAGGAGGGGGTGCAGACCTTCGACCAGAGATATAGGTCTGTATTTCACCTCGATGGTGCAGACAGGACGAAATGGGAATAACAAGAGACGCAGGATAAAATGGGAAGATAAGAAATGGGACATCACCATCCATTTAGGTGCAATTCTAGAAAATTTCTTCCTGTAGGGATCGGTTTTTATTGCCTTTAGATTCTGAATACAATGACACTGAAGCTATCTGTACCCAGACGGCTTGTATTGAACAAGGGGCAGTTCTTTGAGGCTTTTTTGACTATTTCAGAAATGAGATATAGAATAGTAAAAAACGCAACTTATCAGATGTTTACTAAATGTTTTGTACTTTTCTTTCATTCAAACATATAGGTTGTGTTTAGGCTTTATATCTAATTTATATTTGTAATTTTATAATTTCGCATAATATGTAAATGTCAAAAACTGTTGTGTGTGAATATATAGTAATTTAGAAAAAAAAACTATATATTCACACACAAATGTATAAATATTTTATCCTCAAGAATGTTCACGGGCCCCTAAAAGTGCCGGGCCCCAGTACCGTAGTACCAACTGCCCTCCCCTTTGTGGGGGCCCTGCTAGTACTTCATGTGTTCCATCATAGCTGTCCTCCCCCCCCCCCTGTGCCCCGCGGGGGATAAGTAATCTTAAGTTGTAAAAGTGCATTTAAATGTAAAATAAATAAAAAATGTATGTTTTATTAAATCACATTATTTTATGTTAAATTATCCCTCTTCCTCACCCAAAAAATTGTCTTGAGTGTCTGTAGTTGAACGTTCTCATGCATCATGAACGTACTCATGCACCCCCCCCCCCTTTAGATTTTTCTTGCCAATGATTATGTCTTCTAAGTTAATGATTATAACTTCTATGTTATTGTAAAATGAGTTCAAATTGGATTTACAGATAACTTTGATCTTCTCGTAACTAAGGTGACCAACCATATTCCTTTTGGGAGTTTTGTACTCCCTTTTTTGTTACTGTACTACTCACGGAATTAAAATAATTAAATTTTAATTCCGTGGTACTACTGTTCTGCTTTAAACTGTACTATTTATCAAAACTATACTCCTTTATACTCGCTTGTACTTCCTTGTGCTCCTTTTTAATGATGTTCATTATTAAAATAAATTATGAATTTTGAATTGATAACCAAGGAAAACCATATTATATTTCTCTCACAACTTTCAGGGAAAACCCTAAATCTAGCGAAAAATCGTTAGTATTAACAGTACTGATGTAGTTCATAATATTACTAAGTCAAAATACCACAAAGTGAAATGTTTACCTTTGAAAGTCATTTTTAAAAGGTGGATGGAAATAATTACCCACATTTCTGATCAAAATCTTATGGTACTGATGAAATTCTCATTGTTTCCCAGGCACCAGCGCTTCTGTTGCGAGACTATTTTCGATTGCAAATGACTACTGGAGCAGCGAAAAATCCCGATTGTCGGTAAAAACAATGATATTTTCCATACAATTTCACAGATTGGATTTTTATTAAAAATAGTGAAATAAAGGTCTCTTTACACAGCTGTTTTGCGCAGTGGCCAACGAAGAAATTCCCTTTTTTCAGCACCGGACAACATGGCTACCGGAAGTGACGTTTGAGTGGGAGAGTGTCAAAAACCGGCTTCATCCTCCTATACGGGAATGACGGGAATAGTCCCGTAGGGCCGTTCCTGTTATTTCAATTCCCTGGTAGTAAGAGTTTGAGATTTGCCACTGAGAGACGCAGACGAAGCCATCCAACAAGTTTAGCAGATGTCAGAGATTAGCGTTGAGTGAATGTGCTGGTCCCGTGAATATTACACGTGGCAGTTGATTTGAATTTCATTTTTATTAAAACCGTAAGTATTGCAATTAAATTTATTTCAGTTTCAGAATTTATTTTATGTATCATATTTTATGCAATACATTAAAATGTAACACATGCATATGGCTTAGCTGAAGACATACAATCATGTGTTTTCTCCCTCCCAGAAAAAAGTTAAATCGCCTGGAATTGGATAACTTGACATTTTACCTAAATTATACCCATAGATAAGTATATTGTGCGTATGTACGTGATTTAAAACAATCTTGCCTCCTCACTCCACCCTCCAAGAAAAAAAAAATAAATCCGCCACTATCGAGGTTAACAGCGTAATTATGCTTTCCTCATCTATATTTAATGTTTTTTTTTTAGACTGTTCATGAATATTCAGTGTGTTGTTGTTGTTGAGACCCAGACCATCCGACCAACCAGAAAGGTGTAAGGTAACTGTTTGGACGGCCGGGAAGTGCCACCCAATTTAGACCGGAACCCAGTGGGGGAGGCATCCACAGGGACCGTACCCTCCTTCCCCTACCACCAACCTCTCGGAAGGACTTACGGACCCACATGTTTAACGTGATCGTACTCCGCATGAGCACGCCGGCGAATATTCAGTGTGTAGCAGAGTTACAAATTTTTAAATTTTAGCTAATTAAGAGTTCAGCAGAAACATTTAAATATCACGAGACTAGTCCATTTTAGAGTAATAGGGGTGGATCTTATACCTTTTGCCATCAAACATTATGTATATACAACAGGCATTCAATTGATATATTTAAACATATGTAGTATTTCATAGTGTAGTATTTCATTAAAATTTTAAATATTGCGAGAACGGTACATTTTAGAGTAAGAGTACCTTTTGTCGTCAAAAATTGCAGTTTTTGAGGCCACTTGACGAAAAAAAAAAGGAGGGGGGGGGCGGCAGGTTCTTTTATCCCGAATTGTTCCAAAACCTAATCAGCACCCACAAGGGAGTTATCTACCAAATTTTATGAAATTTGGTTAATTAGTTTTTCAGTTAGAGTGGATACATACATTGCACAGAAAGAGACGCACACACACAGACATTCCGCTGAAACTGGTTTTTACTTCCCTGCAGTACATGGTAATTTATATTGAAAGTACTGGAATCATGCCGAAAATCGCAATTCGAGTTTTCGACGGATCTACACGTTTATTTACCTTTAGAATACGAAAAAATTATTTGTAAAGTGACGTCTGTGTGTGTCCCTGTCTGTTTGTCGGTGCAATGTATATATACACTTCAACTCAAAAACTAATGGACCGAATTTCATGAAATTTCGTAGGTAATGTGGCGATTATTATTTGGCATTACAGATAAGTCACTCGTGTGAAACTCTGGTGTTGATTAGTTTTTGGTACGATTCGGGATAAAACAACCCGCCTTTTTTTGACCCGCAAAAGATGGCTGTAATTTTGGGGTCAATTGGCTATCATTTGGCAATCAATTTGGTTATCAATATCATAATTGGCCCACAAAAATTTGTTATCAATTTGCTGTCAATTGGCTATCACTTTGCTATCAATGGGTTATCAATTTGGCTATCAATTGGCTATCAATATCATATCTGGCCCGCAAAAATTGCCTATATCCACTGTAACTGAAAAATTAATTGATCAAATTTGACAAACTTGGTAGATAACTCACTTGTAGGTCACTCTGGTACTGATTAGATTTTTAAACGTTTAGAAAAGAAAGAAGAACCTGAATTTTTTTACGAAATGGCCATGAAAAGTTTTATATGTTTACTCAAATTCAACTAATTGACTGAATTTCATAAAAGTTGATAGGAAGGTCACATGTGTGTGACCCTGCTGCTGATTAGTTTTTGATACGATTCGGAAAGAAAGAACCCGCCATTTTTAGCGAAATGGCCCGCAAAAATTTTCCTGTATTAACTCTAGCTGATAAACTAATTGATCATATCACATAAAATTTGGTAGATAAGTCTCTCGTAGGATACTGTGATGCTGGTTAAATTTTGATACGATTTCATTTAAAAAAAGAATCTGACTTTTTTGTGAAATTACCTGCAAATCTAATATATTCGATCTAAAATAATATACTACGTGTGCATGATGAAACTCTGAAATAAAAGACTAAAATTGATGAAATATATTAATTAAGTTCTTGTTCTACATGTAAAATCTTGACAACTAAGCGAATTAATCTGACCCCATTACTGAAGAATAAACTGTTCTCGAGATATTGTAGTTCTTGGAATTTCAAGGATCTGAAGAATTTAATGTGAATTAAATAGCCGAACGAAACGAATATGCAATAAAAAAAAACAAATTGGATATAATATCAGAAAATTATCCAAATTATTTTCTGCAATTAAACCCAATGTAATGCATAATGAAATAAAAAATTACAAAATGAATTTGAATCTTTAGGGAAAGTCATATACTGCTTACATCAGATTTTTACATTCCCTGCAATACATGGTAATGTATAGGCTAACAATTGGAATCATACCGAAAATCGCAACGCGGGTTTTCGACGAATCTGCACGTTTTGAGGCCTCTAGAATGCATCTAGAAAATTATTTTAAGCGTGACATTTATGTGTGTGTCTGTCTGGGGAATGAATGCATCCATTCTAACTAAAACACTAATGAAACGAATTTCATAAAATTTGGTAGGTAAGTCACTTGTGTGTGACCCTGGTGCTGATTAGTTTTTAGTACGATCCGGGATAAAAGAAACCGCCCTTTTTTTTTTGCGAAAAGTCCATCAGAAATTGACTGTATTCATTGTAGCTGAAAGTCTAGTAGATCGATTTTCTCAAATTCGGCAGATAAGTCGCTTGTGGGTTAGCTTGGTGCTGATTAGATTTTCGTACGATTGGGAAAAAACATAACCTGTCTTTTTTTGTAAAATGGCCCTTAAAAATAGTCAAAATATAAAATACAAAACTACGTATGCCCAAATATATCCATTAAATAAATGCTTCATACGTAATTTTTAATGAAGAAGCGAATAAGATCAACCCCATTACAATAGGACTAGCCGTTCTCGAGATATTTTAGTTTTTTCTTTTTTTTTCTCTACGCCACCTTTGAAAATAAGTCCAGTAACCAAATGAGAACGAAAATTGAATTAAAAGTGAATTAAATTAAATTAAAATAAAGAGAACGTGGACATAAGTCTGCAATGGAAGTCATGTGCTGCCCACATCAGCTTTTTTCTATTTGACTTCGAGCTGAATTGCATCCTTAGCATTCGGATAGCGTAACACAACTCATATTCTTTTAAATAGATAAATAATCAAGGATAAGATAATCTAAACCCCTTTATATCTTCGTGATCCATATCAATATCGCATTTCAAAAATTTTATATGACACTGATAGGTGCGAAATGTGATTTTTCTAATGCCATGAAGAAAAGCACCCATTTCTGCCTAAATTCGTACATCCAAAAATCTCTTTTTTTATTCGCAATTTCTTCAGGAGCAGGAGATAACACCTGGAATTCTCCAGTTCAGGGAATTAGAAAAGCCACCTTTGTACATCATATCATTCCCTTTTCCTTACAGTCTGTATGGTTTGAAAACAATATTTGTATTGCAATGTTATATTTCTAAATAGAACTGCTAATTATCGGTTAATTAAAAATGCCCTCTTTCTTACAGCAAGTATGGTTTGAAAACAATGTTTGTATTGTAATATTAAATTTCTAAAAAACACTGCTAATTATCGGTTAATTAAAAATTTCCCTGTTTTCACCAGGTATTGGTGTAATGTAACTGTATAGTGCTTAAGATATAACCCGATTGGAACTAAATATGAAGAAAAATATTAGTAAAAATCAAAATAAATATTAGTCAAATTAAATTCGCATGCTGAAGATCATTGCACATCTGCCATGGCTAATTCGAAGCTATGAGTACACTGTCCATGTTGACTGTGAAGTGTAATGTTATAGAAGAGGAAATACTCACTTATAAAATATATTGTCAGGTAGCTTAGAGTAAGCTTAAGTCCAACTCATTTTCAAGCTCTAATTTGATATATGAAGGCATCATTTTACAAATACTTATTTTGTAAATGGAGCCTATAAATATTATGTTACAAATAAACTATTGATATGTTTTTTTTTTTTTTTTTTTTTTTTTTTTAAGATCAATGTAGTAACATAACAACCATATTCACAAAGGTGAGTGAATGAAAATGTGGTAAATGGGCTCAAACTCAAATGATTCATGTCTTGTAACTCATTCATTAACATTTACACAATTGAACATCATTTTTACTTGCCTTATAGTACATAATGTATAAGGAAAGTAATGTGACGGGGTCGAAAATTCGAATTCGAGTTTTCAACGGGAAAGCACGTTTCAAGCATCCCTGATCACGAATCGAACATTTTTTTGCAGATGTCTGTGTGTGTATGTGAAAGAATGTGTGTGTGTGTCAGTAGCCCCGTTCACATGCAAGGTCGTATTTTCCGGCCATGAAACATTGGGGTGAAAAAGGGGTTATTTTCCGGGATCCATTCTAGAACCGTTCACATGTGCAACCCCCATTACTCCCGCTTAAAGGGCAAGGACCAATTTTTCTTAAATGCTTTTGACATTCATTTTTGGTAAACAATATATCTTTTTCTTTTCTTTTATTAATTGCTTTTTTAAAAAGCGTATTATTTTTAATTCATTATCCCATGTTATTATTTTATCTATTTAATATGACAAATGTGCGGAAATGAGAAACAAAATAATCTTATATATATAAATTAAATCGAAATAATGTATATATAAATTAAACTTGGATCTTTATAAACTAAACATCAAATTAAAAATAATATGCCAAAATTAAATTTAATTTATTTTTAAAACTATAAATATATGCTTATTGTAATATATATATATATATATATATATATTTATATATAAATGTTTTATTCCATGAAACTGTTTAAAGAATTCATTCTTAAAAGTCAAAAAAGAAAGTTTTTCTCATTTAATCTTTGTTTTTAAGCTAAATTATGACGTATAAACTTGAATTAGTGAAAAAAGTGTAACACCATTTTAAGAAACTTTATTCAAGACAAATCGATATAAGACGTTGGCATAGAGAAAAAAATATGCATATTTATACCGAATACATTTTAATTATTACAAAATCGGTATAACTCATTTTTTATTAAAAACACATAAGACCTTACTGCATGGCCCAGATACAAAAAATCTCATATACCACTAATACCGCAATAAAAAAAATGTTTTTAATATAGCAGTATGAAAAATACTTATGATGGACATGTTTTATTGATATGTAAAATAGGTGGTCCTCTAAGTAATCTAAAAATAAAATTAATAAAATAAAATCGTCTTCATATGTAGTTAGTATCTAAAATATATAAAAATAATTTATATTTCTGATACTAGCAATCATTCTTTTTTTTTTTTTTTTTTTAAAGGGGGGGGGGGAGCATTTTGTAAGCTAATTTACACAGTTCAGTTTATTGCAAAATGTATGTATGTAAAGTTATTTTGAATGCCTGAAACATTTTACTTTGTTATTGATATACATAATTATTAAACGCAATTCTCTACTAATCATGATATTGGCATCATAATCACATCATCTCAAGTTATGGAACATTTCGCATTGATATGTAAAAGCTTAGAATACAAAACTAAAATAATCAAACTTGAAATATAATGTATAAATAATTTATTTACAATAACTAACAACATATATTCATTTAAATATAAACGCATTATACTCCTTTTTAACAATATAAAATAAATGAGTATTAAGATAAATTTATCTAATATACATTCTCCTTATATAAAACTTAGAAAATCTTTGTATCACTTGTTAAAAACTACTTAGATAAATCCAGAAAATTTGCCCAAGAAACAGAACATTATATTTTAAAGTTGCTGCTTCAAAGGAAAATCAGCTGGCTTACGACTTTTAACTAACACTTAATTGTATACGTTTTGTAATTAAGAAACAAACATTTCTATAAAAATTATCCTGAAATCGAGGAACAAATATTTCTAATTCATGAATAACAGTTAGCTCATATAAACAAAATGTACAAACCCGCATCAGTCTTTTTCAGTAGGATTCTCCGTTCATTAAATTCTGATGTATAATAAGGATCAATCCGTTTAATTCGAAAATAAGTCCGTGTAATGAATGCAAAATAATCTATATAACAAGCTATAAATTCATCATTATTGTACAATCTTCAGATAGATTTTGTAAACAATGTCCACGCGGTATCTCAGTATCCGCCATGTTTTTCAAGAAATCGCAGTTGCGCGAATGGAATTGTGGGTAAAAAGGTAAAAATCCCCAATCTACCCCCTTCGTTTCCTCAAATAAGAAGGAAGGAAATCATACCTCCTTTCAACCCTCTTTCGAACCTGTATTTTCCCCGCTTGGACATGTGAACGGTGACACAGTCGAAATGCGGCTATGATACCGGCTTTAAATTGAGCATGTGAACGGGGCTAGTGAGTCTATGGAGACAATATCTCACGAACGAATAGAGCGATTGAAATGAAATTTGGTACAAAAATCACAATCCGTGAATACTGGAAGCCTACTGTTTTAAAACACAATCGAATGTTCAGAACCCCCTAAATTTCGAGTGAAATTTTGAAACCATGTTTAAAAATCAAAGCCTTTAATAAAATTAAGCAAATAGACATTTCTGATGTAATTTTTCCTTTGAAAACGATTGACATAAACTTTAGAAAGCTAGCATGAACTGTTCTCGAGATATTGCCCATTTTTCAAATACATTTATCAAAAAATAATAACATAAATTAACTCTTAAGAAATATGTTTACTTTTCATATGTAATATCATGCGATAAATTAGGTGACATCATTCTCGTGGATCTAGCTCGTTTCATTCACAAGAAAAGATACTTTGGTCTTGAAGTAATACATTTGTATTTGAACTAAAATACTCATTTACCTTCTGTAAGAATAACTTTTTTCTCCGTCCATAACGCTTGACGAGATTTTGGAGACGGATTTAGCGGAATGTCGCCAACTTGGCGACATTTTTAAATGTTGCCAAATTAACAAAAATCTGGCCAAATGGATAAAAATGACGCTAATTCAATGAAAATGATGTCTAATTGAAGAAGATTCAATATTTTGGAAAGAATATAAATATCTACTACAAGAATAACATTATTTGTACTGCAAATGTAGTAAATTCGTTGCATATCAGGAAACAGATATTTTAATATTTATTCAAGATTATCTGGCAACTACATGCGGAGAAGCTGTTTAAAACTAATATTATTTTTTAATGTCTAAATTAAGGAAAAATATGAAATTAAAATTTTCACATAGAAATTTTTTGTAATTAGATATGTATAAACAAAAACCATTGGTATGTGAATATTTTATACTTCATTAAAATGTAACAATATTTTTACAATTTTATTTAATATATGCCCTTAGTCTTGCATAATAAAAGAAGTCTGTCTGTGTGTGTGTGTTTTCTGTAGTAGAAAATCTTGAGTTTCGGACAGCTGCCAATTCGATACAGGAGTAACTTAACACTTGAGATGACAGACTTCATCAAGATTTTTTTCTTTTAAATTCGAATTAGTTTAATTATTATGAACTTTTAAAATTAAAAATTAGGCAATATTTGACATTTTGTCAAATCAAATCATTTCAATGTGGTGCTTAAAAATGGCTTAATTTCTGATTCTGATTTCTAAGGATCTTTAAGCTGTTTAAATTTGTACCAAAGTGCTTAAATTTTTAGACTTCACAGTTTAAAAATTACAATATAAGTAGGAAAATTTGTCTCTCATCCAAGAGTGACAATCATATTCCAAACTGTGGAATTTCCCCCCATTGCCATATAGAAAATGGTTCAAGGTGTTTCATATTTTCCGGTTCTTGTTTCTTCCACTGCCGTTGTAGAAACCCTTAATTGAAACTAATAATATATTACTTCTATGCCCATAATCAGGGTGTATATGATAAATCTTGGGACCCTTTTGTGTAATATTTATTTCATTTTCGTGTACATTTATATCTATAACCACCTGATTTTCGCACAGGAAAAACTTTGTTCCACTTTTATGATTCATTTGTAAAAGTCTGCAATATATTTGTGCAAAGCTCACCTTTTTACTTTCCTTATATATAATACTGTATAAAGAAAGAGTTGTGAAGGGGTCGAAAATTGGAATTCGAGTTTTCGACAGGAGATCACGTTTCAAGCATCCCTGATCACAAATCAAACATTTTTGAAGTGATGTCAGTGTGTGTGTGTGTGTGTGTCAGTAAGTTTGTGGAGACGATAACTGACGAAAGAATTTACCGTTTCAAATGAAATTTGGTACAGAAATCACAATCCTTAAAACCTGGAAGCCTATCGTTTTTATACGCAAGCGAATGTTCACAACCCCCCTAAATTTTTGAGTGAAATTTTTAAAAAATCGTCAAAAATTCAAAACCTCTAACAAAGTTACGCAAATATAAATTTCTTATGTAATTGTTCATTAGAAAACGATTGACATAAATTTTTGAACTCTAACATGAACCGTTCTAGAGATATTGCACATTTTTCAAAAAAATTACCATAAAGTCATATAAAATAAAAAAAATATTTCCTATTGAGACTCATGTTCACTTTTCATATGTAATGCCATGCGATAAATTTCATGACACCATTCTCGTGGTTCTAGCTCGTTCCATTCATGAAAAAAGATACTTTGAGTAATAGTTTTGTATTTGAACGCCAGTAGTCATTTATCTGTTGTAGGAATAACTTATTTCTTCGTCCGTAACATTTGGCGACGAATTTGGTGGAATGTCGCCAACTTGGTGTCTTTTTTAAAAGTTGCTATATTGACGACAAAAACTCACCAAATTGATAGAAATGACGCTACATCTATGATGACCCATTGATGATGACGACATGGAAAATGATGACTCATTTACGAAAATTCAATATCTTGAAAAGAATATAAATAACTACTATAAAAATAATCTATTTTTTTATTGTAAAAGTAGTAAATTCGTTGCATTATATAAAAAAGTCATGTGCTGCTCACATCAGACTTTTTTACTTGTGAATATTCACATAAAGTATTGTCAAAAGTCTTCCGAATATTTTCAAATCAGATAGTCATAAAAATATATCAATTATACTCAAATGCACAATTTCTAATATATTGTTGGTATCAAAAGATATTATGATGTTTGATTATACTTCATAATTCATTAACTCTCTTTTTCTATGGTTATTAATTTTTTTTTCTGTACAATGACCCTGTGGTATATAAGCTGTTTTAATTTCACTTTAATATAAGTCATGTGCTTATGTGCTCTGAATAAAGTGTTTAGATAAAAACATATTTTAGTGTTTTGACGAACATATACATACAGACTAAAAGATTTAAAACCTAAAATGTTGCCTCTATTTAGCTCAAAAATATTTTGACCTCTGAAAATGAGCAGAAATCAAGCTCTACCAGATGTCTACCTCAGTACAAATCATTATTCTTTTTCATATAGCAATGTAATGTTTAAATAATGTTGCTAGAAGGGTCACACTGTAGCTTTTAACACCTCTTTTGGCTCCATTACCTGGCAACAATGTTACCATGACGTTGTACCAATGGAGAAATATTCACCTTTTTTGACATGATGTGTTGACACACCATGAACTATGGTATTTCCATAATGTTTAAAGAGTGATGACACTTTAAAATCATTCAAAGGATAGTACTTTGACTACACTCTGAAATCGCAAGTTTTAGGACTCTGTGAAGGGATGTATATATCACAATGTAATTTAGCGACAAAAGCACAAAATTGAAGACATTGTGGAACAATTAAGATATGAGAATGCAACAATGTCACAGAAGTGACATAAAAGATAGTAACAAAATTTCAAATTAGTAACATTGCAGCATAGTCACAAAATGGTCATAAATGACAGAAATATAAATATGCAATATAGCTGAAATGAATTTCAACTGTATATACTGTATATTACATCTGGTTCAAAGAAATAGCATTATTCTTGCAGAATGTAATTTTATTGTGTAGTTTTAGTTAACATTTTATATCACAAGAGCATTTTTCTGCAATTTTTATAGGTGCATCTAAGCACATTTCCTCAAGTCAAATGGAAATATTTGAAGCAGATGTTTCCCCCACTACTAGAAATATGCGATTATCTCTCCAAAGGGATCTTCTCGTCTCCATGATCGAACAGTCAAATAAATATAAACCATCAGCTCGTGTGAGCAGAGATGATATGGCAATATCTATAATGCATTCCCGAGCTGCAGGTATATCCCAAAATGGCATTTTATATTTTACTGATCTAATATATAATTACATTGGATTTCAAATTAGTTTTGTATGAAGCAAACTTTCGTATTTCTACAGATTATGTTTAGTTACAGATATGGTAGTTTGTCCAAACCATGAAATATTTCAGTAATACGTTGAGCTCTGTTTTGAGAAATTTTCATTTTACAGCAATTTCACTCTAAAAGAAATATTTGGTTTGAGCAAGATCAACAATTGTCTACATACGCTACTAAAATTATCTGTGCAGTTATCAAAATGAAATATTAGTATGTTGTTCAGACGGTCGGAGGGACCTAAGGGAATATAAATGAATAATATCACCCAATTAGTTTTGGATTGAACCCGGGTTGAAAAAATGAAATACATTGAACCCTATGGGACATCATTTTTCAAACATTTTTAAGCGGATTTAAAATTCACAAATTGTTTCGAATATTTTTTGAAATATTCAAATTATCCCATAAAATATATTTAGTAGTTTTTTAAATAGAAATCAAAATAATAATTACATCCCTTATATGAAGAGATCAGGTGACTATAATATCAAGAAATCACGTGACCCACTTCAAAATAAAATATGGCATCCATATTGTGTCAACATCGTGATTTTTAAAGTTCTTTTTAATTCATATTTAGTGTTGCATCCGTCCTACAACCGCTTTATTTTTGCTTAAATTCGGTGCATCTACATATTGAAACAAAACAATTACAATATAGTAAGTTTAACTGATCATCCGACTTTGATTATTTCTACAACGAAGCCTACTTTTCACTTATGGAAAATGTAAATACTAAAAGATGTAGAATGAGTTGTATATGAATTACTGCATTTCTTTAACGCAAAATTATTTAACTCATGGAGTCTGCAATATAGCTCACATTAATGAAATATTCATTGAATCTACGAAGAGAAGCAAACGATTTTTCAATGAAATTTTGAGAATAGTGTTAAATTGCTTGTACATCCATGGTTTTAAGTTTTTAAATAAAATAAATTATAATAGTATTGTGAAGAATAACATGAATGGTAATTTTTTTATGAATGAAATGTTGCTTTTATAGAGAGGGCCAGGCGTGTTATATTTCGATGACATAATTTGAATACATTTAATTTGTTTTCGATGAAGTTTTCAAATATAATAAAATTTTGTAGTATTATGAAAATTTAAAAAACTTTATCGAGGAATATATCGTATTTTAGAGATGTTTAAAAGAGGCAATTTATATTTCAATGCCGTCATTTGAATGAAGTTCTTATTTTTTTTATGAAGTTTTATGCATGATTGATTTTTTTGTTTTATTTTGACCAGGCTATTGGTCAAAACTAGTTCAAACCGGTTAATATTTGTTTAAACCGGTCAAAATGAAACTTTCTTTTCAAAATATTTTTATAAATTTATACATATACATTTGGAATGTAAATAAACAATAAACATGTGTTGCCACTTCAATTAAAGTATATGTTTTTGATGATTAATTTTTTTCTTCATATTATGGGGTTGATATGTTTGAAGAATATATATATATATACATTATTATATATATATACTACAATATGATTCTTTCTTCAAACATATCAATGCCATAATATAAAGAAAAAAATTCATTATAATCAACAACATATACATTAATTGAAGTGGCAACACTTATTTATTGTTTATTTACATTCCAAATGTGTGGGAAAATATGTCTGGTATAATAGTGTTTAGTTTTAATTGTGTGTGTTAGTAATAGTTTTTAGAACATACTTACTTTCAAGATTAAATTGAATTATATTTAATTATGAGTATGAGTGAGCTTAATTGTGGAAGAAGGAAGAAAGATCCTAGCAACATTCCTTTCAGTTGTTCAGAAAATTATTATTTTATAAAGTTGTTTAGAGTAATTTAAGGCCAGGTTACACGCCACCGACTAGGAAAAAGTTAGCCGACTAGGAAAGAATTGTTGACTGAAGTGAACAACGAAGTAGAAAAACTAGCCAAAAAGTATTTGGATGGCCAAATTGTCACACTAATTCAAGATGGTTGGTCCAATGTACATAACGAACCAATTACTGTGAATTCTATATCGACAGGTGCAAAATCTTTTTTCTTGTCACTCTCTCCAAGCAGCAATAGAAAAAACATCAGACTATTGTTTATCTTTAGCAAAAGAAGCTATAAAAGATGCTAAAGGGAAATAAAATTGTAATGTTAAAAGTTTCATCAGTGATAGTGAACACAAAATGAAAAAGATGCGCAAAGATCTTCAAACCGTTCAATTAATTGATGGTGACTTTTTCTTCAGTTACGGCTGTGCATGACATGTTCTAAACCTCTTAGGAAATGATATATCTAATTCAGTTTAAACAATTATGAGTCAAATAATTGAAGTTCAAAAACGCTTTCGAAATCATCATGCAGCAAAGAGCTATTTAAGCGAATACGATGGATCTGTTATTCCCCAATTACCACGTGAAACAAGATGGAATAGTCAAATCACATGTCTTGATTCATTTTTAAGAAATAGGGAGTTTTTGAGGAAGATTATTGATAAATATGAAGATGAAATTCCAGATCATATAATCAATATCATTAATAACATCCATCCTTATAGGAAACCAAGCATTTTTTTTACTCAACTAAAGTCTTTAGCTGCAGCTCTAGATCACCTTCAAGCTGAAAATGCCACAATAGCTGATGTTGTTCATGAATTTCTAAATTTACAAGAAAATCAAGACTTGAAACCTTATGAGACATTGTTGAATAAAAGGCTTAAACAATGTTTAACCCAGTTCATTTTGCTGCATATATGCTGCATCCAAAATACAAAGGGGAGAAGTTGAACTCCATCCAGGAAGAATATATACGTCAATTGCTGTTAGAGATAAATACAGATTTTCTACCTATATTAATCCAATACCAATCACAAACTGATCCTTTTCCAACATCATATTTTTCAGTTTCTGCCGTAAATGTAAATTCCATATCATGGTGGTTATCACTAAAGAAACATATTGATCCTAAATTCTGTGAACTAGTAATTCACTTGCAATGATTGCAAGTGAATTTCTACACTTGCTAATGATTGCATCATCAGCAAGTGTAGAAAGATTATTTTCAACTTTTAGCTTTGTTCAAGACAAAAGTATAAATCGTTTAGGAAATGAGCGATCCAGCCAACTAGTTAATTGTTACAGAATGCTTAATTCTAAAACCCGTATCGCTGCAAATTAAAAAATAAATGGCTATTTGTATTTGAGCAAATGTTAAAACCACTGGTTAAAACCATTCCAACCCTTCCTTATATACATATAATGTATGAGGAAAGTATTGTGAACGGGGTGAACGGGTCAAAAATTCGAATTCGAGTTTTCGACAGGAGAGCACGTTTCATGCATCCCTGAACACGAACCAAACATTTTTGTGGTGATGTCTGTGTGTGTTTGAGTCAGTGAGACTGTGGAGACGATATTTCATAAAGGAATGGAGCGATTCGAATGAAATTTGGTACAAAAATTACCATCTCTGAATACTGGAAGCATCTTGTTTTTAAAGACAATCGAATGTTCAGAACCCCTCTAAAATGTCGAGTGAAATTTTGAAAAAATCATCAATAAATCAAAACCTTTAATAAAGTTACGCAAGAAAACATTTCTTATGTGCTTCTAAACTTCTGTGGTGAATACGGGCGTTATTCGCTTACTTGTCAAAATTTACCTGGAGAAAAAAAACGTAAATAAAATATTTCAACAATTTTAGACATTTATTTCTGATTTTCACTACATTTGCGGACCTTAGAGGAGGGGGGGAATAGTCACATATACTTTTCCGAACGATATCAAAATCTAATCAGCATCAGGATAACCACCAGGGACAAGGTCGCATCTAGAAATTTCAATTCGGAGGGAGGGGGGAGGGTCCCGGACCCACTGGACACCCTCTCTGAATCCACGGGACTTAACTACTAAGTATTAAGAAATTTTATTAAATAGTTATTTTACCTACAGTGAAAATCGTCTTCATTTGCTCAAAATTAAAAATTTAAATAACTCGAGAATGGTCCATCATAGAGTAATAGGGGTGGAACTTATTCCTTTTGTCCTCAAAAATGATGTATAAAACAAGAATTTAATTGATATGTTTAAAATATGTAGTATTTTATATTGTAGTATTTTATTAACATTTTAAATACCACGAGAATGGTCCATTTTAGAGTAACAGTTTCTTTTGTCGTCAAAAATTACGTATAAGACAAGCATAAGTATTTTATTTCAGATCATTCAAAAATGATGAAAGCCCTATTAATACAGTATGTAATAATGGGGGCACTCCGAGTTTCGGTATAGCGCTGGTGTGGTCAATTGATAGAATGCGCTGCACCGGGACAAGCCTTAAAAGTAAACATATCCGTGATCAAGGGAGGAGATAGGAATGTGGATTACACTTATTATCGGCTAAAAGTGCACTTAAATTAACAGTACTGTGACGAAGTAGCAGTTTTGACAGATTTTTCTCTCTCCCCAGAGGGAGGTTTATGCCTATTTCATCCCTTACCCCACCTTTTTTTAAAATAGTAGCAATTCTTCCCTTATCCAAGTACACCTGATACAAACGACATTCACCAGTCGTAATATTAGTGTTAAGAACAAATAAAAAATATTGCTTGTAAATATATCGTTTGGCGTTATTTAGATATATTTAAATAATTTAGATAGAGTCAATCATATCTTATCAGATATCCCTATGAAATAGATATTTCTAATGGTTTTGTAGTACCATGAATATATGCATGATGTTTACAACAATAGGCATTTTTGTCAACATGATCTATGCAGCAAATCTGCGTTCCTTTCAACATTGAAAACCTTAAACATCCAACCAAATGTCAATTTTTTCATGGAATTAATAATAACTAGCCGAATACCCGTTGAAAATCAACGGTCTCACAATAAGCAACGCCTGAATAATGTAAATTTTATAATAATTCGTGTTTCACATTTATTCGACAAATCGAATATTTTGGTGTGCAGAACCCCCTAAAGAAGAAATTATTGGGAAACTAAATTTCGGCATTTCTTCCTTTCGAATTATTTACCCGTACACCACATTAAAGTCTCTATCTCATCCCGAAGCACACTATTTTATCATCTCCCCTTTCAAACGTTTTTCTATTTAGCGCACCCATAAATGAACATTTGTGAAAAACTCTGTTCGTGTTGTGATTTTTATCAGATGATTGGCCCATATACCAAATATCAAGCCTCTAACACATTTAAAAGCAAGAGTGTCTTATTCATACCGAAAATCAAACATATTAGCGTGCGACATCCCTTAAAGTAGCAAATATTGGAAATCTGAAATTTGCACACTTTTTTCCTTTCAAAGAATCTACCAGTACACCAAATTTGATGTCTCTATCCTATTGTGGAGCATGTTTTTTTATCATTTCATATTTCGAACGTTTTTACGTTTTTCTGTGTTGCACCCCCTTAAATGATCATTTTTGAAAAACGGTAATAATCTTAGCGGTTTTTTATCAAATGATTAGCCCATATGCTAAATTTCAAGCTTCTACCACATTCTAAAGGAGGCGTTTTTCAGTTTTTCGTGAAATCGAACATTTTAGTGTGCGGCACCCCCTACAATAGCAAATGTTTGTAAACTGAAATTGCACACTTTCTTTCTTTCAAACTATATACCCGTATACCAAATTTGAAGTCTCTAACTCATCGCGAAGTATACTTTTTTTTTATCATTTCACACTTCGAATGTTTTTCTGTGGAGTACCCACCCCCCTTAAATACATATTTTTGAAAAACTCCATTCTTCTTGGGTTTTCTATCAAATGATTCGCCCATATACCAAATATCAAGCCTCTATCACGTTCTAAAAGGAATATTTCTACTTCATTCCGAAAATCGAACATTTTTTGTGCAACACCCCCTAAAGTATAAAATATTGGAAAACTGAAATTATACACTTTCTTCCTTCCAAACTATCTAACCGTACCCCAATTTTCAAATCTCTATCTCATCCAGCGGTATGTTTTCTTATCAATTCACCTTTCGAACGTTTTCCTCTAGAGCACCCCCTTTAACGAACGTTTTTGAAAAACTATATTCGTCTTGGGTGTTTTCATCAAATGATTAGTCCATATCCCTAATTTCAAGCCTCTATCAAATTTTAAAGGAGACGTTTCTCATTTATTCGGTACATCGAACATTTTGGTGTGCGGCACCCCCTTAAGTATAGAAAATATTGGTTATCTGATATTGCACACATTCTTCCTTTCGAACGATTTACCCATACACCAAATGTGAAGTCTTTATCTCATCGCAAAGCATGCTTTCTTATCATTTAACTTTTCGAAAGTTTTGGTGTGCGGCATCCCCTAATGTAGAAAATATTGGAAATCTGAAATTGCACACTTTATTCCTTTCGAATGATTTACCCATACATCAAATTTGAAGTCTCTATCTCATTGCAAAGTATGCTTTCCCATCATTTCACTTTTCGAACGTTTTGGTGTGGGGCACCCCCTCTGTAGAACGTTTTCAAAAATTCGATTTTTCCAGGGGGTTTTATCGAACGACCGAACAGTGTACCAAATTGCAAGTCTCTATCTATTCGGGAAGTGCCTGAAGAAAGCGTGACAGACAGACGGACACTTGGCAATTAGTATATATACTAGCCGAATACCCGTTGAAAATCAACGGTCTCACAATAAGCAACCCCTGAATAATGTAAATTTTTTAATAATTAGCGTTTCACATTTATTAGACAAATCGAATATTTTGGTGTGCAAAACTCACTAAAGAAGAAAGGAAAGTATTGTGAAACTAAATTTCCGCATTTCTTCCTTTCCAATTATCTACCCGTATACCACATTAAAATTTATTTTATCCCGAGGCACCCCTATATTATTATTTCTCCTTTGGGACTTTTTTCAGTTAAGCACACTCAAAAATGAACATTTTTGAAAAACTCTGTTTGTCTTGTGTGTTTTATCAGATGATTGGTCCATATACCAAATATCAAGCCTCTATCACATTTAAAAGGAAGCGTGCCTCATTTATTAGGAAAATCGAACATATTAGTGTGAGCACCCCTTAAAGTAGCAAATAATGGAAATCTGAAATTTCACACTTTCTTTCTTTCAAACTATCTACCCTTACACCAAATTTGATATCTCTATCTCATTCCGAAGCATAGTTTTTTATCAATTCACTTTTCGAACGTTTTACTCTGGAGCACCCCATAAACGAACATTTTTGAAAAACTATATTCGTCTTGCGTGTTTCAGTCAAATGATTGGTCCATCAACAAAATTTCAAGCCTCTATTAAATTTTAAAGGAGCCTTTTCTCATTTATTCTGTAAATCGAACATTTTAGTGTGCGGCTCCCCCTTATGTAGAAAATATTGGAAATCTGAAATTGCACACTTTCTCGTTTTCAAACGATTTACCCATACACCGAATTTAAAGTCTCTATCTCATCGCAAAGCATGCTTCCCATCATTTCACTTTTCGAACGTTTTGATAGGGGCACCCCCTCTATAAAAAGTTTTCGAAAAATTCGTTTTCGAAAAAAAAAAATTTCCAGGGGTTTTTATCGAACGACCGAGCCGTGTACCAAATTGCAAGTCTCTATCTATTCAGGAAGTGCCTAAAAAAGCGTGACAGACAGACAGACAGACAGATGGACAGTTGGCAATTAGTATATGTAATTCGATTTTTTCAGGGGGTTTTATCGAACGACCGAACCGTGTACCAACTTGCAAGTCTCTATCTATTCAGGAAGTGCCAGAAAAAAGCGTGACAGACGGACAGACAGACACTTGGCAATTAGTATATACTAGCCGAATACCCGTTGAAAATCAACGGTCTCGCTATAAGCAACCCCTGAATAATGTAATTTTTTTTTAAATTTCGCGTTTCACATTTATTCGACAAATCGAATATTTTGGTGTGCAGAACCCTCTAAAGAAGAAAATATTGGGAAACTAAATTCGAGCATTTCTTCCTTTCGAATTATCTACCCTTACACTACATTAAAGTCTATCTCATCCCGAGGCACTCCTATATTATTATTTCTCCTTTGGAACTTTTTTCTGTGAAGCACATCCATAAATGAACATTTTAGAAAAACTCTGTTTGTCTTGTGTTTTTTAGCAGATGATTGGCCCAAATACCAAATGTCAAGCCTCTATCACATTTAAAAGGAAGCGTGCCTCATTTATTAGGAAAATCGAACATATTAGTGTGCGCACCCCTTAAAGTACCAAATATTAGAAATCTAAAATGTCACACTCTCTTCCTTTCAAACTATCTACCCGTACATCAAATTTGAAGTCGATATCCTATCGAGAAGCATGTTTTTCTATCACTTCACCTTTCGAACGTTTTTCTGTGTAGCACCCCGTTAAAGAACATTTTTGTCAAACTGTATTCAACTTTGGTTTTTTTTGTCATATTGTTAGCCCATATACTAAATTTCAAGTCCCTATCACATTGTAAAGGAGGCGTTTTTCATTTGTTCGGTAAATCGAAAATTTTAGTGAGCGGAACCCACTACAATAACAAATGTTGGAAAACTGAAATTGCACACTTTCTTCGTTTCCAACTTTTTACCCGTACACGAAATTTGAAGTCTCTATCTCATCGCAAAGCATACTTTTCTAGCATTTCATTTTTCGAATGCTTTTGTGTGGAGTACCCACCCCCTTAACGATACATACATAAACTCTATTCTTTTTGTGATTTCTGTCAGATTATTTTCCCATATATCAAATATCAAGCCTCTATCACGTTTTAAAAGGGGCGTTTCTCTTTTATTCCGAAAATCAAACATTTTGGTGTGCGGCACCCCCTAAAGTAGAAAATATTGGTAAACTGAAATTTTACACTTTCTTCCTTTCAAACTATCTACACTATACCAAATTTGATATCTCTATCTCAATCCGAAGTATGATTTTTTATCAATTCACTTTTCGAACGTTTTACTCTGGAGCACCCCCTTAAACGGACATTTTTGAAAAACTATATTTGTCTTGGGTGTTTCCATAAAATGATTAGCCCATATACCGAATTTCAAGCCTCTATCAAATTTTAAAGGAGCGTTTTCTCATTTATTCTGCAAATCGAATATTTTGGTGTGCGGCACCCCCTTAAGTAGAAAATATTAGAAATCTGAAATTGCACGCTTTCTTCCTTTCGAACGATTTACCAATACATCAAATTTGAAGACTCTATCTCATCGCAAAGCATGCTTTCCTATCATTTAACTTTTCGAAAGTTTTAGTGTGCGGCACCCCCTTAAGTAGAAAATATTGGAAATCTGAAATTGCACACTTTCTTCCTTTTGAACGATTTACCCATACACCAAATTTGAAGTCTGTACCTCATCGCAAAGCATTCTTTCCTATCATTTCACTTTTCGAACGTTTTAGTGTGGGGCACCCTCTTAAATAGAAAATATTGGAAATCTGAAATTCCACACTTTCTTTGTTTCAAACGATTTACCCATACACCAAACTTGAAGTCTCTATCTCATTGCAAAGCATGCTCTCCTATCATTTCACTTTTAGATCGATTTGGTGTGCTGCCCCCCCCCCCCCTTAAGTAGAAAATATTGGAAATCTGAAATTGCACACTTTCTTCCCTTCAAGTGATTTACCATATACCAAATTTGAAGTCTCTATCTCATCGCAAAGCATGCTTTCCCGTCATTTCACTTTTCGAAAGTTTTGGTGTTGGGGCACCCCCTCTGTAGAACGTTTTCTAAAAATTCGATTTTTCCAGGGGGTTTTATCGAACGACCGAGCCGTGTACCAAATTGCAAGTCTCTATCTATTCGGGAAGTGCCTAAAAAATCGTAACAGACAGACGGACAGACAGATAGACGGACACTTGGCAATTAGTATATATATAGATAGATAGATTTTGTATTTGATTCCTTTCAGAAGCTATTGAAATACACAACTTTATTATAAAAGAATCGACAGTAGCTCCATGCCAATGGAGCCGAAACGATTTCGCGTGAGCAACATCTTTCTTTGTGTGTGGTTTGTCTTCTTTAAACATTTTCAAAACAATTCAAAATAATAAAATATCGAAATTAGAATCACTATAGTTCTTTAATTAAGAACTCTATCCAAAATCCAATAATATATCCATTTAGAATTTTCAAAGGGTTACACATTACTTTGTATAGTTCATAGCTAGTATTTTCCACTTTTGAGATATATAAGCATTACAAACTTGCAAAACGGAAAAATTTTAATATTCTTCAATTTGCAAGATGATTTATCAAAAACTGAAAAAAAAATTATAAATCTAGAAACTACATTCTTTATTAAATCGTTTGTCGCTTACTATTTAACTCTTAAATTTGCGAATATATTTCGAGTGAAAATAATCAAAGTGAAGCAAATCATTGCTCGGACAAAAACTTCGGTCTTTTCGAAAAAATATTGAAATCATTTTATATATTCATAATGTGCACCATATATTCAACAAAAGAGGTAAAAAAATTGTTTGCATATTTAACTATTAGGTTTGGAGATATAAACGCCCAAAAGGTTTATATTTATCATTTCGCTTCCATTAAAATAGCTAGTATTTTAAAAATAAAAATTATAATACTGTTCTGGAGTAATATAATTTCGTTTAATAAAGTTGCAAAATTTAATGTACAAAGAAATTAATTTTGAGATTTTCTCATCAACCATTTTAAATTGGGTGCAATATACGTGACCTTTGTTTTACTACCCTAAATATTGAGTTTTGCATAACGAGAATAGAAAACTTTGTTTTTGGAGCCTTAATTTAATTATTTTAATAGAATGTTTTAAATAATAATGTCATTTAGAATACTATAGGAATTTACACCTGATTTTGAATTTTAAGTTTCTTTATAAATATTTTCAGTACGAAAATGGG
Organism: Amaurobius ferox; assembly: GCA_951213105.1. NCBI lineage: Eukaryota > Metazoa > Arthropoda > Arachnida > Araneae > Amaurobiidae > Amaurobius > Amaurobius ferox. The sequence goes on along the minus strand of OX578148.1, from coordinate 55,029,762 downwards.
TATACTGCTATTGTTTTTTTTTATAGTCATGCTTAAAATAGATATAGACGAACATTGATCTTCCCAAAGGGAAATTATCTTTACTGTATATTTTTTTGACAAAGCCATTCCAAATGGGGGAACAAATCTCCTCCAACAGGCGAAAAATGGTTTGAAGAGAAGAGACTATTGGGGAACGCAGGCAGTTTTCCCCTCTACCAACAGGTAAGGACCACAAGGTAATTAGGAGGGGTGCAGACAGGATGAAATGGGAATAACAAGAAACACAAGATGAAATGGGAAGGGGTGAAATGGTTTATTACCATGAAGACATTCTCCCAGCAAACTGAACTGTAATTATCTTTACTCCCAGAGAATGGGCAGTAGGAAGACAGTTGTTACAATCAGGGGGGGTGCCACTCCTCTGCCACGAAAACAATCTGTGACGTCATTTGGAGTTGGAGTTTACTTGCAGCGCGCGCCACAAGATGGCGCACGGGATTATTTTATTTTTTGTTTGAACCAAGTGTATTTTTAAAGTGTTTATTGATTTCGAAGACTTCTTACAAGTTCAACTAGAATTTTAATCAAAGATTTGCATCTTAAATTCCAGGCAATGCTAGATTTTTTTATGTGAATAATTAAGTTTTTTTTTCGTAATATAATGTATATTTTAGAGTCGTGTTTCCCAACCTCAGATACTTGCAAAAATTTCAGTATTGAAGAATAGGACTCATTTAAATTCGTTTATTAAACCAAAGATATTTTATAGAGAGCACGACCCTATCTTCCCCATGCTAGCAACCCTCGACCAGAGGCGCATTGCTTTTCAGAAGAGATTGAAAAAGTGACCATTGCATGTAACACGTGATTTAGGGTCGAAGATTCGCAGACTCGGCGACTTATTGCTGCGCTTGGCGCTATAAAATAATTGTTTTGTACTGGGGTAAAACAGTGCTGAATACGTCTGATGTATTTCAAAATACATATTGTTTAGGTCCTAACTAATCAAGTTCCATTAATCACACTAACATGAAATTTGGCATGTCGTTGTCTTTTATGATATATTTTAATTTTCTAGTTAGAAGGTCCAAATTTAGTATTTCGTTGTTTTTCACGGTATATATTGATTTCTTGTATTTTGAGCTTTATCGGGCTAGCCCACCCTGGGCCCGCCATAGATATATACTCATTATGCGGGAAAAACTCGAGATCCGGTGTATCTAGAAAGATCATATCATATTTTTCATGATTATCTTTCATGGTATATTTTAATTCATTAGATTTTGAACCTTACCATCCGAGCCCGTACAGGAACTGTTAAGAGTAATGCACTGAAGAATAACTTAATGTTATTCTAAGGAAAAACTCGGGAACCGGAGCAAACATTTTGTATGATGTTGTCCTTCATATATTTAAGTTACATACAACTTATAAAAGGGTGTATTTGAATAGAAAATACGGTTTTTGTTTGTTTTTACTTGTTTTCAATTCAATAATTAAAATCATCAGTGAAATTGTCCTTTATTTCGAAAAAAACATTAATTATATTATTTAAGGTTGTTGATGTTTAATATTAATGCATCAGCATTTTAATAATGAATAGAAAACCTATATAAACTTTGAGATTTTAAAAGTATACATTTACAGAGCTACCATACCATTTAGTATTATAAAAGTGCCACTAAAGTTATTCTTTTACTTCAGTAGACGTGTATTTTTAAATACATTTTTTTTTTAGTTTTTGTATAAACGAAGTGCAAAATTGCCTCAATGCCAATTTTCAAATTTAGAAAAATAGCAGAGCAATATACAATTTTATATAACTATTCAAAATCTTGAATATTATTCCCAAATTATGCAACAGCTACTTCATATTCCTTGACCCCCCCCCCCCCCCCATACACACACACCAAAAAAAAATGTTTTTAGAGATATTTGGACACAGTGTTATTAAAATAAATCAAAATGCTGCTTGCAAGACATTAACTTACAACTTCTTAAAAAAATGGCTTTATTAGTTCATAACACCCTGTCAAATGCAGAGAAGGGGTTGGGCAGGAATATACATTTTAAAATATTTTTCAGTTCTGAAATTCTTATTGCTCATTTTTTCCAAATATGTGGATGGAAAAGGCCCATTTTATATCAGAAGAACGAGGTATATCAATACATAATTCACCACTGGTTTATATAGTGTATATGAAATTAAACGGGATAAAATAAACCAAGAAATCCCTAATTATTTAAGGTTGTTGATGTTGAATATTAATGCATCAACATTTTAATAATGAATAAAAAACCTGTATAAACTTTGAGATTTTAAAAGTATTCATTAAAGTATTCTTATCGGGTGAAAAATCGGGTGAATTCAAAAGTATTGTTATCGGGCTAGCCCGTCCTGGGCCCGCCATATAAATATACTCATAATTCGGGAATAACTCGAGATCGTTGTATCTAGAAAGATTATATCATATTTAGCATATGATTATATTTCATGGTATATTTTAATTCATTGGATTTTGAATTATCGGAGAAATTAGATTCATTGCTACAATCCCAGCCTGTCCAGGAACCGTTAGAGAAATGCATTGAGGAACGGAACAACTTAATGTTAGTCTGAGGAATAACTCGGGAACCGGAGCAAACATTTTGTATGCTGTTGTATCCATATATTTAAGTCGCATATAACTAATAAAAGGGGTACTTGAAAAGAAAATGCACTTTTACTTGTTTTCAATTCAATTAATAAAATCTTCAGTTAAATTGTCCTTAATTTCGAAAAAAGCATCAATTATATTATTTAAGGTTGTTGATGTTTAATAATAATGCATCAACATTTTAATAATGAATAAAAAACTTTTATGAAGTTTGAAATTTTAAAAATATACATTCAGTCATTAGAATTACCATACCTTTTAGTGTTTTAAAAGTGCCGCTAAAATTATTTTCTTACTTCAGTAAAACTTTATTTTTAATAAAACACTTTTATTTTTGTACAAACTGAAGTGCAAAATTGGCATTGAGGCAATGCCAATTTTCAACTTTAGAAATATAGCTGAGCATTGTACAATTGTAACTACTCAAAATCTTGTATATTATTCCCAGATTATGCAGCAGTTACTTTATATTCCTTGACCGCCCCCCCCCCCCAAAAAAAAAAAAAAAAATTGCTTTTAAAAATATTTGGACACAATGTTATTATAATAAATCAATATGCTGCTTGTAAGGCATTAACTTGCAAAAGTTAATGACTTAAACTTTCTAATAAAATGGCTTTAATAATTCATATTTATCAATAGAACAACACTCTGTTAAATGCTGGGAAGGAGAGGGGAATGAATAAACATTTTAACATTTTAAACACAATTTTGAAACATTTTCACACTCAATTCCTCACTGATCAAAAATATTATTACTTTGACATAATTAAAATGATCAAAGAACGAAGTTTCAAAGAGCTAAATAGAATCTATAGGACAAAAATTTCTTCATATTTAAAATTATTTTTAATTTTTTAAATATGTGTTATGAAATTTTTTTTATTTATGTTGCTGCATCCCAAAATTTAATATTTTCACAATTCCAATTTTTAACATAATGGAATGATATCTTCGCATTCTAATTTAAAAAAAATATATTACTTTGAATCTTTTATGAATTTACGCGGCGACTCATTATATACGTTTTTTTTTTATTATTTAAAATATCATTCTTTGCTTTACATATTCATCAGACAGTGAGACACTTTAGATTTCTTCATTTTTAAGATATGGAAAAAAGCCAGATTTTAAAACAAAAATCAGTTTTGTTCCCAAGTTTCTGTAAAAAACATCCTCATCCCCCCATGCCGACTGTTTAAAAAATTCCAGCCTTTATAGAACACTAGGCATAACAAATAATTTTTTTAAATGACTAAACGCTAATTTTTTTTTTCATTTAGCCTATTTTGATGCAATTTATCATATTTTGATGCAATTTAGCATATTTTGCACATATAGCACAATTTAGCATATTTTAATGCTTGAAACTTTTCTCTTTTCAGTTGTGTTTCCCACATCTTTCTTCATCTTTGGGAAAACTAATAAAAATAATAGAAATTAGCTAACATTTTAATACATCTATTATTAATACATTATCATTAATATTTCTGCTACAATTCTGACATTTTACCTAAATTATACCCATAGATAAGTATATTGTGCGTATGTACGCGATTTAAAACAATCTTGCCTCCTCACTCCACCCTCCAAGAAAAAAAAAATAAATCCGGCACTATCGAGGTTAACAGTGTAATTATGCTTTCCTCATCTATATTTAATGTTTTTTTTTTAGACTGTTCATGAATATTCAGAGTGTGGCAGAGTTACATATTTTTAAATTTTAGCTAATTAATAGTTCAGCAGAAACATTTAAATATCACGAGATTTGTCTATTTTAGAGTAATAGGGGTGGATCTTATACCTTTTGCCATCAAAAATTATGTATACAACAGGCATTTAATTGATATATTTAAACATATGTAGTATTTCATATTGTAGTACTTCATAAAAATTTTAAATATCGCTAGAATGGTACATTTTAGAGTAAGAGTACCTTTTGTCGCCAAAAATTACGCATAAGACAAGCATTTAATAGATATATTTAAACCAACGTAGTATTTTATTTCAGATCAAATATTTTTGATTTGCGGACCATTTAGCAAAAATAGGCAGATTCTGTTTAACCGAATCGTACCAAAATCTAACCAGCACCACAACATCAACCAAGCGACTTATCTACCAAATTTTGTGTAATTCGGTCAACGAGTTTTTCAGCTAGCGAGGATACGTACGATTTTTGTTGGCCATTTTCTTAAAAAAGCAGGTTCCTTTTTTCCGAAACGTGCCAAACTCTAATCAGCACATGACTAGGGTAACCCACAAGCGGCTTGTCTACCAAATTTTGCAAAATTTGGTTTTTTAACTAGAGAGGACACAGGCAGTTTTTGAGGCCACTTGGCGAAAAAGAAAAGGAGGGGGGGGGGGAACGGCAGGTTCTTTTCCCGAATTATTCCAAAACCTAATCAGCATCCACAAGGGAGCTAATTAGGTTTTGGAACCAAACCAGCTACCAAATTTTATGAAATTTGGTTAATTAGTTTTTCAGTTAGAGTGGATACTACATACATTAGTACATACATTGCACAGAGAGAGACGCACACACACAGACGTTCCGCTCAAACTGGTTTTCACTTTCCCTGCAATACATGGTAATTTATATTGAAAGTACTGGAATCATGCCGAAAATCGCAATTCGAGTTTTCGACGGATCTACACGTTTATTTAACTTTAGAATACGAAATTTTTTTTTTAAATTGACGTCTTTGTGTGTCCCTGTCTGTGCAATGTATATATCCACTTCAACTCAAAAACTAATGGACCAAATTTCATGAAATTTCGTAGGTAATGTGGCGATTATTATTTGGCATTACAGATAAGTTACTCGTGTGAAACTCTGGTGTTGATTAGTTTTTGGTACGATTCGGGATAAAACAACCCGCCTTTTTTTGACCCACAAAAATTGGCTGTCATTTTGGGGTCAATTGGCTATCATTTGGCAGCCAATTTGGCTATCAATATCATAATTGGCCCACAAAAATTTGTTATCAATTTGCTGTCAATTCGCTATCACTTTGCTATCAATTGGTTATCAATTTGGCTATCAATTGGCTATCAATATCATATCTGGCCCGCAAAATTGCCTATATCCACTGTAACTGAAAAATTAATTGATCAAATTTGACAAAATTGGTAGATAACTCACTTGTAGGTCACACTGGTGCTGATTAGATTTTTAAACGTTTAGAAAAAGAAAGAAGAACCTGAATTTTTTTACGAAATGGCCATGAAAAATTTTATATGTTCACTCAAATTCAACTAATTGACTAAATTTCATTAAAGTTGATAGGAAAGTCACATGTGTGTGATCCTGCTGCTGATTAGTTTTTGGTACGATTCGGAAAGAAAGAACCCGTCATTTTTAGCGAAATGGCCCTCAAAAATTTTCCTGTATTAACTCTAGCTGATAAACTAATTGATCATATCACATAAAATTTGGTAGATAAGTCTCTCGTAGGATACTGTGATGCTGGTTAAATTTTGATACGATTTCATTTAAAAAAAGAATCTGACTTTTTTGTGAAATTACCTGCAAATCTAATATATTCGATCTAAAATAAGATACTACGTGTGCATAGTGAAACTCTGAAATAAAAGACTAAAATTGATGAAATATATTAATTAAGTTCTTGTTCTACATGTAAAATCTTGACAACTAAGCGAATTAATCTGACCCCATTACTGAAGAATAAACTGTTCTCGAGATATTGTAGTTCTTGGAATTTCAAGGATCTGAAGAATTTAATGTGAATTAAATAGCCGAACGAAACGAATATGCAATAAAAAAAAACGAATTGGATATAATATCAGAAAATTATCCAAATTATTTTCTGCAATTAAACCCAATGTAATGCATAATGAAATAAAAAATTACAAAATGAATTTGAATCTTTAGGAAAAGTCATATGCTGCTTACATCAGATTTTTACATTCCCTGCAATACATGGTAATGTATAGGCTAACAATTGGAATCATACCGAAAATCGCAACGCGGGTTTTCGACGAATCTGCACGTTTTGAGACCTCTAGAATACGAAAAAAATTATTTTAAGCGTGACATTTATGTGTGTGTCTGTCTGGGGAATGAATGCATCCATTCTAACTTAAACACTAATGAAACGAATTTCATAAAATTTGGTAGGTAAGTCACTTGTGTGTGACACTAGTGCTGATTAGTTTTTAGTACGATCCGGGATAAAAGAAACCGCCCTTTTTTTTTGCGAAATGTCCATCAGAATTTTACTATATTCATTGTAGCTGAAAGTCTAGTAGATCGATTTTCTCAAATTGCGCAGATAAGTCGCTTGTGGGTTAGCTTGGTGCTGATTAGATTTTCGTACGATTGGGAAAAACATAACCTGTCTTTTTTTGTAAAATGGCCCTTAAAAATAGTCAAAATATAAAATACAAAACTACGTATGCTCAAATATATCCATTAAATAAACGCTTCATACGTAATTTTTAATGAAGAAGCGAATAAGATCAACCCCATTACAATAGCACTAGCCGTTCTCGAGATATTTTAGTTTTTTCTTTTTTTTTCTACGCCACCTTTGAAAATAAGTCCAGTAACCAAATGAGAACGAAAATTGAATTAAAAGTGAATTAAATTAAATTAAAATAAAGAGAACGTGGACATAAGTCTGCAATGGAAGTCATGTGCTGCCCACATCAGCTTTTTTCTATTTGACTTCGAGCTGAATTGTATCCTTAGCATTCGGATTGCTTAACACAACTCATATTCTTCTAAATAGATAAATAATCAAGGATAAGATAATCTAAACCCCTTTATATCTTCGTGATCCATATCAATATCGTATTTCAAAAATTTTATATGACACTGATAGGTGCGAAATGTGATTTTTCTATTGCCATGAAGAAAAGCACCCATTTCTGCCTAAATTCGTACATCCAAAAATCTCTTTTTTTATCCGCAATTTCTTCAGGAGCAGGAGATAACACCTGGAATTCTCCAATTCAGGGACTTAGAAAAGCCACCTTTGTACATCATATCATTCCCTTTTCCTTACAATCTGTATGGTTTGAAAACAATATTTGTATTGCAATGTTATATTTCTAAATAGATCTGCTAATTATCGGTTAATTAAAAATGCCCTCTTTCTTACAGCAAGTATGGTTTGAAAACAATGTTTGTATTGTAATATTAAATTTCTAAATAACACTGCTAATTATCGGTTAATTAAAAATTTCCCAGCTTTTACCAGGTATTGGTGTAATGTAACTGTATGGTGCTTAAATATTACCCGGTTGGAACTAAATATGAAGAAAAAAAATATTAGTAAAAATCAAAATAAATATTAGTCAAAATTAAATTCGTATGCTGAAGATCATTGCACATCTGCCATGGCTAATTTGAAGCTATGAGTACACTGTCCATGTTGACTGTGAAGTGTAATGTTATAGAAGAGGAAATACTCACTTTATAAAATATATTGTCAGGTAGTTTAGAGTAAGCTCAAGTCCAACTCATTTTCAAGCTCTAATTTGATATATGACGGTATCATTTTACAAATACTTATTTTCAAAATGGAGCCAATTAATATTATGTTACAAATAAACTATTGTTATGTTTTTATTTTTTATTTTTTTACGATCAATGTAGTAACATTGCAACCATATTCACAAAGGTGACTGATTGAAAATGTGGCAAATGGGCTCAAACTCAAATGATTCATGTCTTGTAACTCATTCATTAACATTTACACAAATGAACATCATTTTTACTTGCCTTATACTACATAATGTATAAGGAAAGTAATGTGACGGGGTCGAAAATTCGAATTCGAGTTTTCGACGGGAAAGCACGTTTCAAGCATCCCTGATCACGAATCGAACATTTTTGAGCAGATGTCTGTGTGTGTGTGTGAAAGAATGCGTGTGTGTGTCAGTGAGTCTATGGAGACAATATCTCACGAACGAATGGAGCGATTGAAATGAAATTTGGTACAAAAATCACAATCCGTGAATACTGGAAGCCTACTGTTTTAAAACACAATCGAATGTTCAGAACCCCCTAAATTTCGAGTGAAATTTTGAAACCATGTTTAAAAATAAAAACCTTTAATAAAATTAAGCAAATAGGCATTTCTTATGTAATTTTTCCTTTGAAAACGATTGACATAAGCTTTAGAAAGCTAGCATGAACTGTTCTCGAGATATTGCCCATTTTTCAAATACATTTATCAAAAAATAATAACATAAATTAACTCTTAAGAAATATGTTTACTTTTCATATGTAATATCATGCGATAAATTAGGTGACATCATTCTCGTGGATCTAGCTCGTTCCATTCACAAGAAAAGATACTTTGGTCTTGAAGTAATACATTTGTATTTGAACAAAAATAGTCATTTACCTTCTGTAAGAATAACTTATTTCTTCGTCCATAACGCTTGACGAGATTTTGGCGACGGATTTAGCTGAATGTCGCCAACTTGGCGACATTTTTAAATGTTGCCAAATTAACAAAAATCTTGCCAAATGGATAAAAATGACGCTAATTCAATGAAAATGATGTCTAATTGAAGAAGATTCAATATTTTGGAAAGAATATAAATATCTACTACAAGAATAACATTTTTTGCACTGCAAATGTAGTAAATTCGTTGCATATCCGGAAAGTCATGTGCTGCCCACATCAGATATTTTAATATTTATTCAAGATTATCTTGCAACTACATGCAGAGAAGCCGTTTAAAACTAATATTATTTTTTAATGTCTAAATTAAGGAAAAATATGAAATTAAAATTTTCACATAGAAATTTTTTGCAATTAGATATGTATAAACAAAAACCATTGGTATGTGAATATTTTATACTTAATTAAAATGTGACAATATTTTTACAATTTTATTTAATAAATGCCCTTAGTCTTGCATAATAAAAGAAGTCTGTCTGTGTGTGTGTGTTTTCTGTAGTAGAAAATCTTGAGTTTCGGACAGCTGCCAAATTCGATACAGGAGTATCTTAACTCTTGAGATGACAGACTTCATCAAGATTTTTTTCTTTTAAATTCGAATTAGTTTAATTATTATGAACTTTTAAAATTAAAAATTAGGCAATTTTTGACATCTTGTCAAATTACATCATTTCATTGTGGTGCTTAAAAATGCCTAAATTCCTGATTCTGATTTCTAAGGACCTTTAAGCTGTTTAAATTTGTACCACAGTGCTTAATTTTTTTAGACTTCACAGTTTAAAAATTATAATAAAAGTAGGAAAATTTGTCTCTCGTCCAAGAGTGACAATCAGATTCCAAACTGTGGAATTTTCCCCATTGCCATATAGAAAATGGTTCAAGGTGTTTCATATTTTCCGGTTCTTGTTTCTTCCACTGCCGTTGTAGAAACCCTTAATTGAAACTAATAATATATTACTTCTATGCCCATAATCAGGGTGTATATGATAAATCTTGGGGCCTTTTTGTGTAATATTTATTTCATTTTCGTGTACATTTATATCTAGAACCACCTGATCTTCGCACAGGAAAAACTTTGTTCCACTTTTATGATTCATTTGTAAAAGTCTGCAATATATTTGTGTAAAGCTCACCTTTTTACTTTCCTTATATATAATACTGTATAAAGAAAGAGTTGTGAAGGGGTCGGAAATTCAAATTCGAGTTTTCGATGGGAGATCACGTTTCAAGCATCCCTGATCACAAATCAAACATTTTTGAAGTGATGTCTGTGTGTGTGTGTGTGTCAGTGAGTTTGTGGAGACGATAACTGACGAAAGAATTTACCGTTTCAAACGAAATTTGGTACAGAAATCACAATCCTTAAAACCTGGAAGCCTATCGCTTTTATACGCAAGCGAATGTTCACAACCTCCCTAAATTTTCGAGTGAAATTTTTAAAAAAAACATCAAAAATCAAAACCTCTAACAAAGTTACGCAAATATAATATTCTTATGTAATTGTTCATTAGAAAACGATTGACATAAATTTTTGAATTCTAACATGAACCGTTCTCGAGATATTGCACATTTTTCAAAAAAAATTATCAAAAAGTCATATGAAATAAAAAAAATATTTCCTATTGAGACTCATGTTCACTTTTCATATGTAATGCCATGCGATAAATTTCCTGACATCATTCTCGTAGATCTAGCTCGTTCCATTCATGAAAAAAGATACTTTGCGTAATAGTTTTGCATTTGAAAGCCAGTAGTCATTTATCTGTTGTAGGAATAACTTATTTCTTCGTCCGTAACATTTGGCGACGAATTTGGTGGAATGTCGCCAACTTGGTGTCTTTTTTAAAAGTTGCTATATTGACGACAAAAACTCACCAAATTGATAGAAATGACGATACATCTATGACGACCCATTGATGATGACGACATGGAAAATGATGACTCATTTACGAAAATTCAATATCTTGAAAAGAATATAAATAACTACTATAAAAATAATCTATTTTTTATTGCAAAAGTAGTAAATTCGTTGCATTATATAAAAAAAGTCATGTGCTGCTCACATCAGACTTTTTTACTTGTGAATATTCACATAAAGTATTGTCACAAGTCTTCCGAATATTTTCAAATCAGATAGTCATAAAAATATATCAATTATACTCAAATGCACAATTTCCAATATATTGTTGGTATCAAAAGATATTATGATGTTTGATTATACTTCATAATTCATTAACCCTCTTTTTCTATGGTTATTAATTTTTTTTTCTGTACAATGACTCTGTGGTATATAAGCTGTTTTAAATTCACTTTAATATAAGTCGTGTGCTTATGTGCTCTGAATAAAGTGTTTAGATAAAAACATATTTTAGTGTTTTGACGAACATATACATACAGACTAAAAGATTTAAAACCTAAAATGTTGCCTCTATTTAGCTCAAAAATATTCTGACCTCTGAAAATGAGCAGAAATCAAGCTCTACCAGATGTCTACTTCAGTACAAATCATTATTCTTTTTCATATAGCAATGTAATGTTTAAATGATGTTGCTAGAAGGGTCACACTGTAGCTTTTAACACCTCTTTTGGCCCCATTACATGGCAACAATGTTACCATGACGTTGTACCAATGGAGAAATATTCACCTTTTCTGACATGATGTGATGACACACAATGAACTATGGTATTTCCATAATGTTTAAAGAGTGATGACACTGTGAAATCACACGAAGGATAGTAATGTGACTAAACTGTGAAATCACAAATTTAACGACTCTGCGGAGGGATGTATATATCACAATGAAATTTTGCGACAAAGGCATAAAATTGAAGACATTGTGGAACAATTAAGATATGAGAATATAACATTGTCACAGAAGTGACATAAAAGATAGCAACAAACTTTCAAATTAGTAACATTGCAGCATAGTCACAAAATGGTCATGAATGACAGAAATATAAGTGTGCAACATTGCTGAAATGAATGTCAACTGTGTATGCTATATGCATTATGACATCTGATTCAAAGAAATAGTAATTTTCCTGCAGTATGTAATTTTATTGTGTATTATTATTTATAATTTTATATCACAAGAACTTTGAAATTTTTATAGGTCCAGAAAAGCACATTCCCCCAAGTCAAATGAAAAGATTTGAAGCAGATGTATCCCTCGTTACTGGATATATGCAATCCTCTAGCCTAAGTTGTGAACAGTCAGATGACGAACAGTCAGTAGATGACGAGTCAGTTGATGAAACATCAGCATCTTCTCTCCTAAGTTGCGTCACAGACGAACAGTCATATGAAACATCAGCTCGTGTGAGCGGAGATGATATGATAATATCAACAATCCATTCCGAAGCTGCAGGTATGTTTCAAAATATAATTTTATATGCTGTTGATCTAATATATAATTACATTGAATTTCAAATTAGTTTTGTATGAAGCAAAGTTTCGTATTTCTACAGATTATGTTAGTTACAGATATGCTAATTTGTCCAAACCGTGAAATATTTCAGTATTACGTTGAGTTCTGTTTTGAGAAAATTTAATTTTTCTGCAATTTTACTCTATAAGAAATATTTGGTTTGAGCAAGATCAATAACTTTCTACATGCGCTAATAAAAGTATCTATGCAGTTTACAAAATAGAATAAATTTTCCTCTCCAAGAGGTGTTTACTCATTGAGTTTATTAGACCGATTGTTATTTTCTCTTTTTGTAACCGCTGTTTTACATTTTTGAATTTAGTTAATATAGTTTTTGAAATTTATTATTTATTTTACTTTTAGTACTGCTTTTACTTTTTGGGTACTATTGGGTATTTTAATTTCTGAAACTGATATTTTCTTTATAATAGTTTCGTATTTTCCTGCAGTTATTTATTTATTGAAACTAGCTTCTTTCTTGACATATAAGTCAAGTGTTCTACTTGTATTGATGCATTTAATTTCCTAAACTAGTCATTTTTAATTACCTTATATACATATAGCGTATAAGGAAAGTATTCTGAACGGGTCGTAAATTCGAATTCATGTTTTCGACAGGGGAACACGTTTCATGCATCCCTGAACACGAATCAAACTTTTTTGAGGTGATGTGTTTGTGTGTGTGTGAAAGTATGTGTGTGTTTGTGTCAGTGAGTCTGTGGTGACGATATTTCACAAACGAATGAATCGATTCGAATGAAATTTTGGTCAAAAATTACAATCTGTGAATACTGGAAGCATATTGTTTTTAAAAGGAATCGAATGTTCAGACCCGCACTAAATTTTCTAGTGAAATTTTGAAAAAATCATCAATAAATAACAATTATTAATAAATTTACACAAATAGACATTTCTTATGTAATTTTTTGCTTTTCAAATTTTTATGCGAATGCCAAATTTCGTAGCTCTGCGACACGCGGTCGCTGAACCTATAGTGTATAAGACACACACACACACACAGACAGACAGGCAGACATTGCCTTTTATTATTTAAGATATTGTGTGATAGTTTAGAGTTTGCTCATACCCAAATCATTTTCTAGCTTTAATTTGATATGTGAAGGTATCATTTTACAAATACTGATTTTCGAAATAGAGCCTGTTAATATTATGCTACAAATAAACTATTGTTATGTTTTTGTTTTTTAAGATCAATGTAGTAACATAACAACAATTATTCACCAAAGGTGAGTGAATAAAAGAGTGGCAAATGGGCTCAAACTCTAATGCTTCATGTCACTCATTCATTAAAAATTACACAAATGAAAATCATTTTTACATTCCTTATAGTACATAATGTATAAGGAAAGTATTGTGACGGGGTCGAAAATTCGAATTCGAGTTTTCGGACGGGAAAGCACGTTTCAAGCATCCCTGATCACGAATCGAACATATCTGAGGTAATGTCTGTGTGTGTGTGCGTGTGTGTATGTGTGAAACTATGTGTGTCAGTGAGTCTGTGGAGGCGATATCTCACATCTCAGGAACGAATGGAGCGATTCGAATGAAATTTGGTAAAAAAATCACAAATCGTGAATACTGGAAGTTTCCAGTTTTAAAACACAATCGAATTTACAGAACCACCCTAAATTTTCGAGTGAAATTTTGAAAAAAATCATCAAAAAAATAATAAATTTACCCAAATAGACATTTGTTATGTAATTTTTCATTAGAAAACGATTGAAGTTTGTCTCTGTGTGTGTGTTTTCTGAAGTAGAAAATATGGAGTATCGGACAGCTGCCAAATTAGGTACAGGAGCAACTGAGCACTTGAGGGGACAAATTTCATAAAGATTTTTTTTCTTATAAAATCGAATTAGTTTGAATATTGTGGACTTTTTAAAAATTAGGCATTTTTTGATATATTGTCAAATCAAATCATTTCATTGTGGTGCTTAAAAATGGCTAAATTCCTGATTCTGATTTCGAGGAAATATAAACTGTTTAAATTTTTACCAAATGCTTAATATTTTTGGATTTCACAGTTTGAAGATTACAATAAAATTAGGAAAATTTGTCTCTCTTCCAAGAGTGTCAATCAAATTCCAATCTGTGGAATTTTCCCTTTGATATATGGAAAAGTGTTCAAGGTGTTTCATATTTTCCTTCCGTTTCTTATTTCTTACACTGCCGTGGTAGAAACCCTGCTCTGAAACTGATAATATATTACTTCTGTGCCCATAATCAGGATTTATATAAAAAATCTTGTGTCCTTTTTGTGTAACATTTATTTCATTTTCGTGTACAATTATATCTATAACCACCTGATCTTCGCACAGGAAAAACTTTCTTCCACTTTTATGATTCATTTGTAAAAGTCTGCAATATATTTGTGTAAAGATCACATTTTTTTACTTGTGATTATTCACATAAAATATTGTCAAAAGCCTGCCAAATATTTTCTCATCAGAAAGTCTCCAAAATATATCAATTTTACTCAAATTCTTGGCATAAATTTTATAAGTATTTCTCACAATTTCTAATATATTGTTGCTATCAAAAGATAAGTTTGATGAAACTTCATAATTCATTAACCCACTTTTTCTATGGTTATTATTTTTTTCTGTACTAGAACCATGTACAAGAACCATGTGGTATATAAGCTCAGCTGTTTTAATTTCACTTTAATATGAGTCGTGTGCTTCTGTGTTCTGAATAAAGTGTTTAGATAAAAAATATTTTGGTGTTTTACGAACATATACATACAGATTAAAGGATGTAAAACCTAAAATGTTGCCTCTATAAAGCACAAAAATATTCTGACCTCTGAAAATGAGCTGAAATCAAACTCCACCAGATTTCTAACTCAGTACAAATCATTAACATTATTCTTTTTCGTATAGCACTACTTTGCTTAAATAATGTTGATAAAAGGTCACGCTGTAGCTTTTAACATCTATTTTGGTCCCACTACATGCCATCAATGTCACCATGACGTAGTAACAATGGAGAAATATTCACCTTTTTTGACATGATGTGTTGACACACCATGAACTATGGTATTTCCATAATGTTTAAAGAGTGATGACACTTTAAAATCATTCAAAGGATAGTACTTTGACTACACTCTGAAATCGCAAGTTTTAGGACTCTGTGAAGGGATGTATATATCACAATGTAATTTAGCGACAAAAGCATAAAATTGAAGACATTGTGGAACAATTAAGATATGAGAATGCAACAATGTCACAGAAGTGACATAAAAGATAGTAACAAAATTTCAAATTAGTAACATTGCAGCATAGTCACAAAATGGTCATAAATGACAGAAATATAAATATGCATCATTGCTGAAATGAATTTCAACTGTATATACTGTATATTACATCTGGTTCAAAGAAATAGCATTATTCTTGCAGAATGTAATTTTATTGTGTAATTTTAGTTAACATTTTATATCACAAGAGCATTTTTCTGCAATTTTTATAGGTGCATCTAAGCACATTTCCTCAAGTCAAATGGAAATATTTGAAGCAGATGTTTCCCCCACTACTAGAAATATGCGATTATCTCTCCAAAGGGATCTTCTCGTCTCCATGATCAACCAGTCAAATAAATATAAACCATCAGCTCGTGTGACCAGAGATGATATGGCAATATCTATAATCCATTCCCGAGCTGCAGGTATATCCCAAAATGGCATTTTATATGTTACTGATCTAATATATAATTACATTGGATTTCAAATTACTTTTGTATGAAGCAAACTTTCGTATTTCTACAGATTATGTTTAGTTACAGATATGCTAGTTTGTCCAAACCATGAAATATTTCAGTAATACGTTGAGCTCTGTCTTTAGAAAATTTCATTTTACAGCAATTTTACTCTAAAAGAAATATTCGGTTTGAGCAAGATCAACAATTGTCTACATACGCTACTAAAATTATCTGTGCAGTTTAAAAATTAGAATAAATTTTCTTTTCAAAGAGATGTTTACTTACTTAGTTTATTGGATCGATTGTTATTTTCTTTTTTTGTAACCGCTGTTTTACCTCTTTAACACTTTACAACAAAGCTGAAAAGTGTTTATGACTTTGTTCGTTCTGTCTGTATGTCTGTCTGTCCGTTAGCACGATAACTGCCGTAAAAATGACTTTATCAAAATGAAATTTTAGTATGTTGTTCAGACGGTCTGAGGGACCTATGGGAATATAAATGAATAATATCACCCAATTAGTTTTGGATTGAACCCGGGTTGAAAAAATGAAATACATTGAACCCTATTGGACATAATTTTTCAAACATTTTTTTAAGCGGATTTTAAATTCACAAATTATTTCGAATCTTGTTTGAAATATTCAAATTATCCCATAAAATATATAAAAAAAATTTCAGTAAAATATATTTAGTAGTTTTTAGTTTTTTAAATAGAAATTAAAATAATAATTACACCCTTTATATGGATCGTCCAATTTGTTGCTCTAAGTCCTCTGGACGAGCCGGACGGCCTGGGGCTTTCTCACCCTTTATATGGAGAGATCAGGTGACTATAATATCAAGAAATCACGTGACCCACTTCAAAATAAAATATGGCTTCCATATTGTGTCAACATCGTGATTTTTAAAGTTCTTTTTAATTCATACTTAGTGTTGCATCCGTCCTAAAACCGCTTTATTTTTGCTCAAATTCTGTGCATCTACATATTGAAACAAAACAATTACAATATAGGGAGTTTAACTGATCATCCAACTTTGATTATTTCTACAACGAAGCCTACTTTTCACTTATGGGAAATGTAAATACTAAAAGATGTAGAATGAGTTGTATATGAATTACTGCATTTCTTTAACGCAAAATTATTTAACTTATGGAGTCTGCAATATAGTTCATATTAATGAAATATTCATTGAATCTACGATAAGAAGCAAACGATTTTTCAATGAAATTTTAAGCATAGACTTAAATTGCTTGTACATCCATGGTTTCTAGTTTTTAAATACAATAAATTATTATAGTATTGTGATGAATAACATGAATGGTAATTTTTTTTATGAATGAAATGTTGCTTTTATAGAGAGGGCCAGTCGTGTTATATTTCGATGACGTAATTTGAATACATTCCATTTGTTTTCGATGAAGTTTTCAAATATAATAAAATTTTGTAGTACAGTCAAACCCCTCTAAACGGTCACCCCTGAGATATGGTCACCTCGTTTTTACGGTCAGTTATAAATTCCCCGGCAGGAAACTCATTCACAATATGCACTTTGGACCCCTGATTAGCGGTCACCCTCAGATACGGACGCGGACACTATTTTAATGATTCATTCCATTAGACTAAAACCTCTATACGGACACAATAAAAATTTAAATTTCTATACCAAAGATAGATTCCCAGAAAATATTGCAACTCACCTGAGTAAGAAAAACACCTGCGCCTACAACACTGGTCATTCTCTAGGGACATTAAGAGCAAGCAATTCAAAAGGGAGATAAGGAGTAACGGGAACTCCCCCATCCCTCAGACACAAAGGAGTGAGATCCACTTCAAGGGAAAAACTCGACAAATAGCACGGACGTGGAGTCGTTAAATTAACACTAATGCATTGCTTTTCGACACATGGTCGTTAAATTAACATTTAATGCATTGCTTTTCGAGAATTCGAAATCACATCGGCGTTGAGGTCGTAGAGTCCATACGTGTATGTATAGTCACCCTTCTTTCGAAATGGGCAGCATTAGTAATCGTCGTGCTCTGTCTCTGATAGATAAAATTAATGTTATTGAGTATAATGAAAAACATAAATTGGGAGTTCGTACCCTCGCGACTAAATTTAATGTAGGAAGAACCCAAATATGCTGTATTTTGAAAAAGAAAGAATATTGGAGAAATTAATGGTTGGAGAACGGAAACCAAGAAAGAAAAAATAAATTTCCTAAAACACCTGGACTTGCGGTAGATACAGTTGTTTACGATTTGTTTGTTTCTGCAAGAAACAAAAATCTCCCTATTTCCGGGCCAATTCTCCAAGAGAAAGCGAGAGAAGCCGCAGAAGAGTTAGGATTCACAGACTTCAAAGTCTCGAATGGTTGGCTGAATCGATTTCGCGTTCGACATGAAATCGCGTTCAGGAAACTGGTCGGCGAATCTGCTGATGTCGACAACGGTGTGTGTGAAGACTGGGTTGAAAGAATACCAAAAATTATTGAAGGATATTCAGTAAGGGATATCTATCACATCGATGAAACTGAACTGTTCTATCGAGCTCTTCCTGATAAAACGCTTTGCTTAAAAAAAGAACGTTGCAATGGAGGAAAAATTTCTAAAGAGAGATTGATAATACTGCTGGGAGCAAAATGCATGGTGAAAAGTTGACCCTTTTGATGATTAGAAAAGCAGCAAAGCCTCGCTGTTTTAAGGGACAGGATATACGTGGCTTACCCATCGAATGGCACTCTAATAGGAAATCATAGATAACTTCTGATATCATGTTGAAATATTTGATAAACTTAGACAAGAACTTCGTGAAGGAAAAAAGAAAGTCCTGCTGTTTATGGATAATGCCACGTCTCATCCAACAGACCTTCGCTTGAAAAACATAAAGGTAATTTTCCTTCCCCCTAACACGACATCAAAGTGTCAACCACTGGATCTCGGTGTAATCAAATCTTTTAAAGTTCAATACCGTAAGCTACTTTTAAAGCATTTAATCTGTGAAATGGAAGAAGTTACATCAGCCACAGAACTATCGTCAGAAGTCGATCAACGTTTTGGATGCAGTTGAATGGATAAAATCCGCATGGAATAGTGTAAAAGAAGAAACGATTTCTAACTGTAATCAAAAAGCTTGTTTTAGGGAGTTTGCAACACTTCCAACTGATTCAGATGAAGAATCTAAAAGTTTACAGAGTTTGATGGAAAAGGCCGGATTCGTGGGCATGTCGTCTGAAGAATATGCTCCTATGGATGTAGATGTGATGATAGAAGAAAATAACAGAGAAATATTCGATATCGTCAGGCAATTTGCAACAGAATCATCTAAAGAGGAAGAAAGTGAAGAAGAAGAAGTCGAGTGTGAAGAGCAAGGAGTCAGCATCAGAAATTACCCTGAAGTTTTTAAAGTGTTAGACAGACTAAAGACATTTTCCGGTAAGATAATGATGGAAATGATGGAAATGCATTAATGATGGAAATGCATTAAATTTAGTCTCACAACTTAAAATACACTTCGAAGGAGAAAGACTGGCGGCTAAAACCTACCAAACATCAACTGATCAGCTCTTTCCCCGAAGATAAATAAATTCAATGTATACTACTGTACGTTTTTTGCATATGAACTTACATGTTGTGAATTTAATTGTTTTTATGAAACAAATGTACACGTTCGTCACCAAGATCGCAGCTGGGGGGGGGGGAGTTAACCCCCAGATGAAAGAAAAATTTAACACTGAAAAGGTACAAGGTAAAGATCCAATCAGGTATCCAATCAGTTGTTTAGAGTAATTTAAGGCCAGGTTACACGCCACCGACTAGTAAAAAGTTAGCCGACTAGGAAAGAATTGTTGACTGAAGTGAACAACGAAGTAGAAAAACTAGCCAAAAAGTATTTGGATGGTCAAATTGTCACACTAATTCAAGATGGTTGGTCCAATATACATAACGAGATCGACAGGTGCAAAAACTTTTTTCTTGTCAGTCTCTCCAAGCAGCAATAAAAAAAACATTTGACTATTGTTTATCTTTAGCAAAAGAAGCTATAAAAGATGCTAAAGGGAAATACAATTGTAATGTTAAAAGTTTCATCAGTGATAGTGAACACAAAACGAAAAAGATGCGCAAAGATCTTCAAACCGTTCAATTAATTGATGGTGACTTTTTCTTCAGTTATGGCTGTGCATGCCATTTCCTAAACCTTTTAGGAAATGATATATCTAATTCAGTTAAAACAATTATGAGTCAAATATTTGAAGTTCAAAAACACTTTCGAAATCATCATGCAGCAAGGAGCTATTTAAGCGAATACGATGGATCTGTTATTCTCCAATTACCACGTGAAACAAGATGGAATAGTCAAATCACATGTCTTGATTCATTTTTAAGAAATAAGGAGTTTTTGAGGAAGATTATTGATAAATCTGAAGATGAAATTCCAGCTAATATAATTAATATCATTAATAACATCCATCTTTATAGGAAGCCAAGCATTTTTTTTACTCAACTTAAGTCTTTAGCTGAAGCTCTGGATCGCCTTCAAGCTGAAAATGCCACAATAGCTGATGTTGTTCATGAATTTCTAAATTTACAAGAAAATCAAGACTTGAAACCATATGAGGCATTGTTGAATAAAAGGCTTAAACAATGTTTAACCCAGTTCATTTTGCTGCATATATGCTGCATCCAAAATACAAAGGGGAGAAGTTGAACTCCATCCAGGAAGAATATATACGTCAATTGCTGTTAGAGATAAATAGAGATTTTCTACCTATATTAATCCAATACCAATTACAAACTGATCCTTTTCCAAAATCATATTTTTCAGTTTCTGCCGTAAATGTAAATTCCATATCATGGTGGTTATCGCTAAAGAAACATATTGATCCTAAATTCTGTGAACTAGTAATTCACTTGCAATGATTGCAAGTGAATTTCTACACTTGCTAATGATTGCATCATCAGCAAGTGTAGAAAGATTATTTTCAACTTTTAGCTTTGTTCAAGACAAAAGTATAAATCGTTTAGGAAATGAGCGATCCAGCCAACTAGTTAATTGTTACAGAATGCTTAATTCTAAAACCCGTATCGCTGCAAATTAAAAAATAAATGGCTATTTGTATTTGAGCAAATGTTAAATTATTTCTCTTTTCTTCACTTTTTGAATAAAAAAAATAACAAAAAGCCACTTTTAGGTGGTTTAAACCAATTAAGGCATTTTGGACAGACCGGTTTTAAAAGGATTAAAACCACTGGTTAAAACCATTCCAACCCTTCCTTATATACATATAATGTATGAGGAAAGTATTGTGAACGGAGTGAACGGGTCAAGAATTTGAATTCGAGTTTTCGACAGAAGAGCACGTTTCATGCATCCCTGAACACGAACCAAACATTTTTGAGGTGATCTCTGTGTGTGTGTTTGTGTCAGTGACACTGTGGAGCCGATATCTTATAAAGGAATGGAGCGATTCGAATGAAATTTGGTACAAAAATTACCATCTCTGAATACTGGAAGCATATTGTTTTTAAAAACAATCGAATGTTCAGAACCCCTCTAAAATGTCGAGTGAAATTTTGAAAAAATCATCAATAAATCAAAACCTTTAATAAAGTTATGAAAGAAAACATTTCTTATGTGCTTCTAAACTTCTGTGGTGAATACGGGCGTTATTCACTTACTTGTCAAAATTTACCTGGAGAAAAAAAACGTAAATAAAATATTTCAACAATTTTAGACATTTATTTCAGATTTTCACTACATTTGCGGGCCTTAGAGGACGGGGGGGGGGGGGAATAGTCGCATATACTTTTCCGAACGATACCAAAATCTAATCAGCATCAGGATAGCCACCAGGGACAAGGGCGCATCTAGAAATTTCATTTCGGGGGGAGGGGGGAGGATCCCGGACCCACTGGATACCCTCTCTGAATCCACGGGACTTAACTATTAAGTATTAAGAAATTTTATTAAATAGTTATTTTAACTAAAGTGAAAATCGTCTTCATTTGCTCAAAATGAAAAATTTAAATAACTCGAGAATGGTCCATCATAGAGTAATAGGGGTGGAACTTATTCCTTTTGTCCTCAAAAATGATGTATAAAACAAGAATTTAATTGATATCTTTAAAATATGTAGTATTTTATATTGTAGTATTTTATTAACATTTTAATTAACATTTTAAATATCACGAGAATGGTCCATTTTAGAGTAAGAGTTTCTTTTGTCGTCAAAAATTACGTATAAGACAAGCATTAGTATTTTATTTCAGATCAAATATTTTAGATTTGCGGAACATTTAGCAAAAATAAGCAGATTCTATATTTCCGTGTCGTATCAAAATCTAACCAGCATCACAACATCGCACTAGCGACTTATCTACCAAATTTTTTGTAATTCGGTCAATGAGTTTTTCAGCTAGAGTGGATTCGTACGATTTTTGCTGGCCATTTTGAAAGAAAGGCAGGTTCCTTTTTTTCCGAACCGTGCTAAAATCTAATCATCACAGCACTAGGGTAAAACACAAGTGACTTGTCTACCAAAATTTTTAAAATGTAGTTTTTTAGCTAAAGGGGGTACAGGCAATTGAGGCCATTTCGCAAAAAAAAAGGATAATGGGGTGGGGTAGGAACAATAGAACGGCAGCTTCTTTTATTCCGAAATGTTCCAAAATCTAATCAGCACTCACCAGAAACTTACCTAGTTACCTTTTTCAGTTAGAGTGGATACAGACATTGCACAGACAGACGCACACACACAGATGTCACACTAAAACTGGTTTTTACTTTCCCTGCAATACATGGTAATGCATAGGTAGAGTATTGGAATCATGCCGAAAATCGCAAGTGGAGTTTTCGACGGATCTACACGTTTCGAGACCTCTAGAATACGAAAAAACTATTATTAGCGTGACGTCTCTGTGCGTGTCTGTCTGTGCAGATTTTGTATCCACTCTAACAAACTGATTCACCGAATTTCATAAAATTTGGTAGGTAAATCCCTTGTAGGAGAAACTGGTGCTGATTAGTTTTGGGTAAGATTCGGGATAAAGTAACCCGCCTTTTTTTGTAAAATGGCAAACAAAAGCCTGTATCTACTCTAGCTGAAAAACAAATGGACCTAATTTAAAAAAATTCGGTAGATAATTCTTTCGTGAGTTACCCTGGTGCTGGTTAGATTTTGGTACGATTCGGAAAAGAATAACCTGCCTTTTTTTACTAAATGGCCATCAAAAATAAAAAAAAAAAAGACTACGTATGCTCAAATGTATCCATTAAATTCTTGTTTTATACGCAATTTATGAGGAGGAAAAGAATATAACACACTCCATTATAATGAAGGACTAACCGTTCTCAGGTTATTTGAGTTTCCTTGCATTTTTGTTACGCCATTTCCAGGAAAATGTCTAATTACCAAATAAAAACAAAAAATTGAATTAAAACTGCAAATTTATGTTATTTGGTGCAATTAAACTCAATCTAATGAATTGTTAAAGAAATAAAGAAAATATGAAATTGAGTCTGCAGGGAAAGTCATGTATCCACTCTAATCTATGTATACACACTAACTTAAAAACTAATGGACCGAATTTCATAACATTTGGGAGATTAGTCACTTGGATGTGACCCTTGTGCTAATTAGATTTCGGTACAATTCGGGATAAAAGAATCCGTCTTTTTTTACGAAATGGCAGGAACAAATTGCCTGTATCCACTCTAGCTGGAAAACTAATGGACCGAAGTTCACAAAATTTAGTAGATATGTCGATTGTGGCTCACTCTGCTGCTGAATATATTTTGGTACGAATCGGAAAAAATAACCTGCCTTTTTTTGCCAAAAGGCCCTGAAAAATCGTCAAAATCTAAAATAAAAACTACGTATACTGAAATATATCCATTAAACGCTTGTTTTATAAGTAATTTTTAACGATGAAATGAATAAGACTAACCCCATTACTCTAGGACTAGTCGTTATCGAGATATTTTAGTTTCTCTTATTTTCTCAACACAACTTATGAAAATAAGTTCTGTTACCAAATGTGAACAAAAATTGAATTAAAAGTGAATTAAATTTAATTCAAATTAAGAGAATGTAAATATAAATCTGCAGGGAAAGTCATGTGCTGCCCACATCAGATTTTACTTTCCCTGCAATACATGGTAATGTATAGGGAAAGTATTGGAATTATGATTCGAAAAATCGCAACTCGATATTTCGACGGATCTACACGTTTCGAGACCTTTAGAATACGAAAAAACTTTTTTTAGCGTGACGTCTGTGTGTGTGTCTATCTGTCTGTATGTGCAATAAATATATCCACTCTAACTCAAAAACTAATGGCCCGAATTTCATAACATTTCGTAGGTAAGTCCCTCGTGTGAATCTGTGGTGCTGAGTATTCGGGTTAAAACAACCCACCTTTTTTTGATAAATGGCCCGCAAAAATTGCCTATATCCACTGAAAAATTAATTGATCAAATTTTACAAAATTGGTTGATAACTCACTTGTAGGTCACACTGGTGCTGATTAGATTTTTAAACGTTTAGAAAAGAAAGAAGAACCTGAATTTTTTTACGAAATGGCCATGAAAAATTTTATATGTTCACTTAAATTCAACTAATTGACTAAATTTCATAAAAGTTGATAGGAAAGTCACATGTGAGTGACCCTGCTGCTGATTAGTTTTTGATACAATTCGGAATAAAAGAACCCGCCTTTTTTAGCGAAATGGCCCGCAAAAATTGCTTGTATTAACTTTTAGCTGACAAACTCATTGATCATATTACACTAAATTTGGTAGATATGCCGTTCCTAGGATACTGCGATGTTGGATGAATTTTGATACGATTCGAAAAAAAAATCTGCCTTTCTTGTGAAATGGCCTGCAAATCTAATATATTCGATCTAAAATAAAATACTACATGTGCAAGTTATTGAAACTCTGAAATGAATGACTAAAAATGATGAAATATATTAATTAAGTACTTGTTTTGTATGTGAAATCTGAAAACTAAGCAAATAAATCAGTCTCCATGAGTGTAGGATAAACCGTTCTCGAGACATTGTAGTTTTTGGAATTTTAAGGACCTGAAGAATTTAAAGTGAATTAAATTGCCAAACGAAACGAAGGTGCAATAAAAAATCGAATTGGATATAATATCAGAAAATTATCCATATTATTTTCTGCAATTATACTCAATTTAATGCATAATGAAAAAAAAAATCACAAAATGAATATGAATCTTTAGGGAAAGTCGTATGCTGCTCACATCAGATATTCACTTTCCCTGCAATACATGGTTATGTATATGGAAAGTTTTGGAATCATGCTGAAAATCGCAACTCGAGTTTTCGACGGATCCACACGTTTTGAGACCTCTAGATTACGAAAAAAACCATTTTTAGCGTGACGTCTATGCGTGTCTGTCTGTGTGTCTGTGCAATGTATGTATTCACTCTAACTAAAAAATTGGACCGAATTTCATAAAATTTGGTAGGTATGTCACTTGGTTGCGACTTTGGTGCTGATTAGTTTTTGGTATGATTTGTAAAAACAGAATCCGCCTCTTTTTGCGAAATGGGACTTAAAAATACTTCAAAACATTTGGTAGATAAGTTTCTTGCAGGATACTCTGGTGCTGATTAGATTTTGGTATCATTTGGAAAAGAATAACCTGCCTTTTTTTTTACAAAAGGACCCGCAAAAATTTTATGTATCCACTCTAGCTAAAATATTACTTACCAAATTTCACAAAATTTGGTAGATAAGTTACTTGTAGGATAGTCTGGTGCTGATTAGATTTTGGTACGAATCGGAATACAACAACCTGCCTTTTTTTACGAAATGATCCGCAAAAATCGCCAAAATCTAAAAAGACAACGTAAGCTCAAATGTATCAATTTAATTCTTGTTTTATACGAAATTTTTGACGAGGAATAGAATAAAACACACTCCGTTATACTTTCGGACTAACCGTTCTCAAGGTATGTATGATATATATATATATATATATATATATATATATATATATATATATATATATATATATAATAGAAGTTTGAAAATCCAATGAACGAAAAGTAAGAAGATGTAACACGATAAACCTAACTTTTTAAAACACCCACAGAATAAAATATAATACAGCAAATCATCAATCAAATGGATAAAAAATACAAAACACAAGCTATCAAGTTACAGAAAATCAACCAAATTAAAAAGTATGGAAACAAAAAAAGAAAAACTTAAACTAAATTCAACTATCTAACTGGCTTACAAAACAAAAGTAAAAATCAACAAATCCTCAAGCAAATGGAAAAAAATAAATAAAATAAATATCGAATCAACAAGTCAATGAAAAATATATAATACAAAGGTATGGAATCGAAATAAGTATAACAATCGAAATCAAGCACAAACGCCATACACGTGGACGAGGCTCCAAGCCTAAATCATGAATTGTTAACCTCTACAAAAATCTAATCATGTCCAAGTTTTTTGTAGAAGCAAACACAAAAATGTATGTTTCTGAAGAAATAGATAGATTATATCTATAAACTATTTCTACTTGGACGACATACATAAAGAAGGAATAAAAAAGAAAAAATGAATACCTGGAAAAAGCACAGCGTTTGTACAATCGAGTCAATACAGGGAACACTGATAGAAGAGACCAGTGTTGCCATTCGTAAAGAAAAAATAAAAAACATTTACTGATGACATTCATAAGAATTGAAAAACAGTGAAGCGAAATGTTAAGAAAAAGTATTAATATACAAAAAGAGCTACTAAAAAGAGGGGCAAATAATAGTAATGCTGAAGTGGGAAGTGAATGTAAAAAAAAAAAAAGAGAGAATGGAGAAGTCTGGCTAATATAAGATACTATGAAAAGAATTATAAAAATCCAGCTATTTTAAATTTTTTAACAATACTATTTACTAACTAAGAGAGATATTTATATAAATTACTAGTAATTTTGAGATTATTGATATGCATAGCATGAAATTTTTTATCAGATAATCTATAAATTCTGAAAAGCAGATTGAGTATAATATTTCTAAACAATTGAATCGAGTTACAGGAATTAAATGGTAAGATTTTATTAATATTAAAATTATAAAAGTCTTTTTTATCATATAAATTTGTAACAATTCTATTAGAAGGATCAATAAAAAGATTTAAATCCATAAAATTAACATTTTTACGAATAGTAGCTTCATTAGGAATTAATTCCAAATTGTCTGGATAGTAATCTATATCTATGAGATAATTTTCTGTATGTACTAAGCAAATCAGATCATCAACATATCTGTAAAAAGTATAATCTATTGAAGTAAATGACTTTTCATAATGATAAAGGTATAAATTAGCTAGCATACTGCTACTGCAGCCACCCTGTGGAACTCCTGAGACTTGTAAGTATAATTTATTTCCTTGAAAAATATAATTATTGAAAGTAACAAAGTGAAGAAATTTAGGAAAATTTATAAATTTAATTTGATTTGAAAGAGGTGTAATATAAGCATTATATGGAGCTAAAATTACTTCATATAGATCAGATATCTTAATATTATTAAAAAGATCTTTAAAATCAAAAGTTTGAAATCCTATTATTTTTCTAAGGGATGTTAATTTATTCTTTAATTCTTTACTATTATTTAGAATATGGTAATTATTGCTAGTCTGGCTTAAACTATTATTTATTAGATTTAAAGAATTTAGTAATAATTTACTCGCAGTAGTAGAGTAAGTATTATGGCCACTAGTAACTGTTCTAAATTTAATAGGATTTTTATGAAATTTTGGAATAAGCACTATATAAGGAAATTTAAGATATTTATATTTAATATTTAAATCACTATACATATTGATAATTTTCAATTTAATACTATTGATGGAATGTAAATCAGGTTTAAAAAGACAATTATTTTTAAATAATCTAACAGAAATTGAATATAAAATTTTTTACAGATAATAGCATAATTATTAGAGGCTTTATCAACATAAGTAGGGAATAGTAGGGGGTTCTGGCTCACGCGGTGCTATACTTTAACATGGGGAAATTGCGGTGCTAGTTCTCCCATGTTAAAGCATAGGTGCACCTCATGAGCAGGGGTGGAGCTTCCACCAGCACGTGACTTTCCATGATGTCAGTCAAAGGTTTGGATGGATCAGATGATTTTTTTTTCTTTTTCTTTTTTTAAGTGTTAATGTTTTAAAAATTTCGTAAAGTTTTTTTTTTTCTTATATTTTTTCGCAAATGTAAGTTTTCTACTTTTCAAAAACCGCACTTGTGCTGTTTTCTCTATGGAAATTAACATAGGTTTTCACACTTGTGCTATTTTTTAACGTTTTTTCACAAAAACATACTTTTTACTAACAAAATTTCGTAAATGAAAGTTTTTTTCTTATATTTTTTCACAAATGTGAGTTTTTTACTTTTCAAAAACCACACTTGTGCCGTTTTCTCTATGGAAATTAACATAGGTTTTCACACTTGTGCTGTTTTTTAACATTTTTTCACAAAAACGTGATTTTTACTAACAAAATTTCGTAAATACAAGTTTTTTTTCTTATATTTTTTCACAAATGTGAGTTTTTTACTTTTCAAAAACCACACTTGTGCCGTTTTCTCTATGGAAATTAACATAGGTTTTCACACTTGTGCTGTTTTTTAACGTTTTTTCACAAAAACGTGATTTTTACTAACAAAATTTCGTAAATACAAGTTTTTTTCTTATATTTTTTCACAAATGTGAGTTTTTTACTTTTCAAAAACCACACTTGTGCCGTTTTTTCTATGGGAATTAACATAGGTTTTCACACTTGTGCTGTTTTTTAACGTTTTTTCACAAAAACGTGATTTTTACTAACAAAATTTCGTAAATGCAAGTTTTTTTATTATATTTTTTCGCAAATGTAAGTTTTTTACTTTTCAAAAACCACACTTGTGCCGTTTTCTCTATGGGAATTAACATAGGTTTTCACACTTGTGCTGTTTTTTAACGTTTTTTCACAAAAACATACTTTTTACTTGTAAAAAACTAACAAAAACGCGTTTTTAAAGTAGCAGAATCGCGTGAATTGGTGTTTTAAAGTAGCAGAATCGCGTGAATTGGTGTTTTAAAGTAGTAGAATCGCGTGAATTGGTGTTTTAAAGTAGCAGAATCGCGTGAATTGGTGTTTTAAAGTAGCAGAATCGCGTGAATTGGGTGTATGGGAATCTCGAGAATCTCGGAGGGTTTAAGGGGTGTGTTTCCTCAACCATTTCGGCCTTCGATTTCAAAATTTTAAACATACATATTTTAAATAATAGCAGATACTTGTTTTCAACAATCTAAATGGGGTAAGGTCTCTTTCATAAATTAGATGTTGTTAGAAATATATATATATATATTTTTTTTAAATTGTGGTCCCACCTCCACCCGGTGTATAGGATACACCGCCACAATTCAATCTAGCATGGTCTGGTCATTTAAATTTGATAATGACCGTATGCTAGGCTCTTGATACCATCCTTTAAGATATGTCGCTTATCATCATAGGGAGATAAGCCCATTTTAATTTGCTTCACAGTATACATCTGATGGTCTTTACTTGCAATTTTAAATTGTTCCACTCTACTATATCTTCGCCTTGTTAGGCAATTATAATAATCTTCATGATGGATGTATTTTTTTACAACATTCTTATTAACACCTTTAGCAGTCTTTTTATCCGTGAAGGGTGTTTTTAGGCTATACATTTTCGATCTTAGGCCTACAAACTCCACGGCAGGAGTTCCATTCAACTCGTCTTTCATTTTTCCAATCCTCTTTTTATTCTTATTGGAATGGAGTGGATGTGTTGGAGGATAATCCGAAAAGTCAAAATAGTCTTCATAACTTTCAAAATCTTTGTAAATATCCTCTGTTTCAATTTCATAGCACAGGGAATCGGTGTCTGTGAAAAGCAATTCGGCTCGGCTTCCATACATCTTCTTAAATCATAATGAAACTCATACATAAGTGTTTTACTCAAGTCCAGTACTGAAAAACCTGCATAGATGGGTCTATTCAGTTTCAAATGAGTCTTATGCATATGAACTGCTACCAGATCTTCATTAAATATTTTGAAGGAGTGTAAGGCTGGTGATGCAAGTAATTTTTTCAGTCTCTTCTCAGTCTGTACGAGCTTAACATCCATTCTTTTTCTCAAATTTTCCATAGTTTTTCCAAACACTGCGTTATTCATAAGTTTGAACAGATCTTTTTCAAAGGAATTTTTTGCTTTCATTCTCTTCTCAGTGTTAAATTGTACATAGGGCTTCAACCAGGGCTCTTGCTTAAAAGTTAATACTCGATGGATTTTCACAAGTTTCATCCCTAGCTTCATATACTGCTTTAAATTTCTATAATGCAGAACATATTTAACCTTATGATTCAAATTAGGTGTTAATTTGATCTGGTCCTTGCATATTTTCAAATTCATTTCTTCAGATAAATTCCGGCTATACTCCGAAATCAGAGATGGGGTGATATGAACTCTTTCGGGTGCTAGAGGATAATCATTATGCTTATCATGCAAATCATGGGGATAGTCTATATCCGCTTCGATAATATATCCCACAGGTGAGTCATCTTCAACAGCAAGTGAATCAAAGTTCTGAATGTCTTGAGAATCAAGCCATCTAAAATCCGATACAGGGAGTGCTTGGCTTAGAGCCCACCCATATAGATTATTAGCATCCAGGTACATTATATATTTGCTAGGTTTCGTAGAATCAAAATGTTCCAAATACTTGTTATTAGCCTGACTAAGGCGTTTACTAATAACACTAATACCGCCTCTTATACCTTCTTCTAAAAATAAGTACATATCAGGATCTGTAATCAGTTCTAATGATACTCCACTAGTCTTCAAGGCTGCATTCCAGGCAAGAGATGGCAATGTTAAACAGTGAGCAGCATCTATTCCATAATAATTCAGTGTCAAATCACGGAAATTCTCAAAAATGTCCGCTAATAGAAGAATATCAGTTTTTATGTACAAGTCATGATACTCCCCCATATTCTTTATCTTTAAAGATGTCCAAACATGTTGAGCATAGGCATAGGCATCATCAGAGATCTCCTCTCGATTTAAATCATCAAAGAAGGCCTCTTTAGAGGGTAAGCTCGTTTCTTCAAACTTGGTAGCACAATCCATATAAGAATAGGGGTAAACACCCTTTCTAGTCACTAAATCCACTTGATCACTTGTAAAATGTTCTTGGGTGATACGAAACTGATTGGATTCCAAACTAGAACTTAGCTTCTCGATAGAGGCAGGTAAGAATTGAAGAGAATCTATAAACTGTAAACTTCCTAGGCTGAATGTGATATATTGCTGCATATTGCTACTGATGCATTAAATCCTCTTTCCTTTAAATTCACCGATCCCCTGCATAATTAAATGTCCATCATACCCCTTTAAATTATGAAACACAACGGGTATGCGTCGTCTTATCTTGTAATTCAGATTACAATTAGGATGGGCTGCACCTCTGTACTTGGAAGTTAAGTGGCAATGGTCTCTCACACGCTTTTCTCCTAAAGCCTTGTTACAAATATGGCAGAGAGTAGCATTTTCAAAGTTTTCACGATCTTCAGCAGTAAAATTCATTTTCATATTTTCTCTCAGTATTCTCTGAATCTCTTCTTCTTCCTGAATAAGGGCTTTCAAAAAATGATGAATCACATCTTCACCCCTATAGATAACAGGTCCTTTAAAGGTTTTTCCATCAGGCCCAATAATAATATAGGCAAAACCACAAGGAACATGATGAGATAAGATACTCTCATGTGAAACAGAAGGGGTATTCTCACATAGTTCCACTTTCATTAGGAAAGACTCAAAGTCTGCGTATACCACAAATGGTACACGCATTTGCATGTAAATATTTTGAAATTTCAAAATCTTGTCATTGTCACTGGGAAACTCCACTCTCTGTAGGCCATATTGGCTACATAATTCAATATGCTTCTTTAAACGAGCTTCAGATGAAAATCGTTGTAAACAGTAGTCACAAAAATATTGCTTCTCTTTATGTTTTCTTATACTGTATAAAAGTTTGCTCATACTTCTAATACAACAGTAATGAGACTGCTCATCATTACTAATAAGCAGTAAATTACAGTGTTGTTCTCGTCTATTAGATGATATATAGAGCGGAAACACCTTCTTATCTTCATATCCAAAGACATTCAGGCTCACATTATTATTATTTCGCTCAAATAATTTAACTTGGTGTAAAGGAGTGGGAAACTCGATTCCATCCAGATTCAACTTGCATTCATGCTCGGTATATTTGCTGACACGAGATGCATTCTTATAAACTGGATAAAGTTCTGCTAAGATGGACCACATAAAACATTTCTGATCACTATTTTCCACATTTATAATAGCTTTCTTGGCTAATAATTCTTTAGGTAGCGGGATATAGCTTGAAGCAGCCAGAGGATCATATATCCCAACATCAATCATGAGTTCCTCGATTCTCTCTAAGACCCAACCGCTACCACGGCCTTCATAGGTTTCGAACGATGTTAACACTTTTGCAAAGGCAGTATCCATATTAGAATCCAAATCTTCTTCTGTAATGTTTTTCATACAAGAACTTCTGAAATAGTTTATACAGTATTCCTGTTCTCCTCCAGATCGGAAACGAGTAAAACGGCAACATACATTTATGTACCATATAATACTACGTTTCAAAGCAATTTCCTTTAGCACTACTTGTTTTATCTCAGTTCTATGAGAATCCAAAAAGGTAAGTAAATCTTTTTCAGCATGACCAGCAATTTTATAAACAGTCACAGTACCGTTTAAAGCCTGTTTGCAGGGTTTCTTAGTCGCTTTCTTCTTCTTTTTATTCATACACGGAGCATCTAATCTTTTTCTTTTAGTGCCTCGCATAGGCTTATCACCATGAATTGACCGCTCATGAATCTTCTCATGACGTATCAGATCATCTTTTCTTACAAAAGCCGCCTTACACAATTCACATATGTAATCCTTCTTTCCATCATGAATCCTCATATGGCGCACTAAGCTTCGTTTTGCCATGAAGCTCTTCGTACAAGTCGGACACACCTGTAAAAAATAAAATGCAAGACTTTAGTATAACCACGCTATTCTCGGTAACAATGTAATACATTTCAGATGTATATATATATATATATCATTACAGATGTATATAAAGAAATCGCTAATCCATTATACTATCCCCATTAGAAATAATAAAATTCCTGAATTAAAGAATATATCCAGATACAAGACATTTCATGCAAGATCCCCAAGACATTTCATTAAATTCATAAAAACACTCATTAAAAAGTTGTTACGCATCATAAAAATACAAAGTTTAATAAAATGAGAGAATAAAATCACATTAAAACAAGTACTTACATGTCCAATCCTGTTCAAAGAGGGCGCATTACGCATAGGAACATCAGTAACGGTAGGAATAGTACCTCCGATATTACTTTCTAAGGCAAACATATTCGCAGAACAACTTCAAACACGTCTTAACAGCACGAAACTTACAACAGAAATGATAAAATCGCTGCTTAAAGACCACCTACATCCATTCATAAAAAAATAGTTCCTGGAATATCCTTCCGCCAAGATGACCCCAAGGTTATTCCTAAAGAGTTCTTGATGTATCCCTCCGCCAAGGTCACGTGATAGTTATATCACGGTTACCGTTAAACTTACAACACACAAATGTAATTATGCACACATCCGATAAAAAATAAACAATTCTTTCAACATCGCAATCGATTATATCCTTTTTAATAATCGTAATCGATACATTAAATAAATTCACATAAAATAATAGATTTTAATAAAATAATGAAAGAAAATCCCTTTGCGAGACCCCCTAAAACCTCCAATCCTTAAACAATACAGCAACGCGCTACTCCCATGCAAGCATAAAACCCCCCGAATAACATATACCCCTCCCTCCCCGAGACACCAACACTCACTTCATCACACGTTAAACGTAACCCATAGCAACCGGAATCCATAATAAAACATTCACCTTCGCCCCCAACATACATCCAAATACACAGTCATTCAACGTTAAACCCGTAATTTTACGGTAAAACGCACTTTACAGGGATTCATAGAACAAAAAATCCTAAAAAATCAACAAATTCACCCAGAAACTAGCTAAAACCCTCAAATTACTTATAATTATCATCTACATATGCTATATAACCATTTATAACCTTAAAAAGGTGAGTATACTAGTAGATAAGGAAGGTGGGTTCGCCAGAATGCGGTTGGAGTAATGCCGCCTAAAATAGTTTCTGGAAAGAAAAAATAAATATTTTTTTGATATTTCCAGAAAGTATCCTCTATGTCATATTTTGGTAAAATTAAAAAAGTTTTTAAAAAATTTTAAAAACTCAATTTTTTATTAATTTTCACAAAATTCCTAATTTCCCTATTAGTACCCCTTTAGGTCACTAGGGGGCGCTGATGGTTTCATTCCGCCTTCTGTGCAGAACCTCAACCGTTGCCATCCCCAAAAAGTTTCTACCCCACAGGTGTTGCTATGGCAACCTAAACAGAAAAATATTTCTAAGTTCCAATTTTAATCCCACTTTCTGCCGCTAGGGGGCGCTGATGGTTTCATTCCGCCTTCTGTGCAGAACCTCAACCGTTGCCATCCCCAAAAAGTTTCTCCCCTACTTAGAAAAATCTCACCCAAAAAATTTATTTCCCCCTCAACCCCTCGTACAAGACTACGACATCGTTGCCACCCGACAAAAAGTTTCTCCAAAATTTTTACCCCCACTTTTTTTCATTTTCCCCCCTTTTACACCCCCGTCCAGGATCACAGAATGCGGAATGGCCGCCATCTTGGATTCCGCATTCCGCATTATCCCGCCTTCGTTGCAGAACGCCCCTTTCTTATCTACTATCACCTTTTTATGAAATCCCATTTAAATGATAGTGAATCAATCAAACTCAAAAGATTTAAACGAGGAAAGGGACATTCCTTACTTAATGATCATAAATCTGAGATTATAACTCTACATAATCAATTTAATAGAACTTTTCAATGGAAATTCTTAAGATCCTGGGTTTTTGCGGTAAAGAAAAAACATTTAAATAAGGTTTATGCCATTTTTTAAAATTAAATCTTGCTAATGAACACTTTAATCATATTTTCTTTGATTTGCTTATTACAAGATCACAGTTTTTAAATTTAAAACTAAATCAATTTCATTATAATAATACAACTACTAATTCTTATTGTGTTATCTCTTTCAAACATCCTATATATAATTCTATAAATTTTGGATATCTGTTTAACAAGTTTAAACATTTATTGCCTATTGGTGATTTATTTGTTTCAAAGACATTCAAATACAATAAGCCTATTGGTAGGTCTATATTTAATTATAATGAAGTTTCACAATCGCTCTCTATTGATCATTCTTCTCAGTCAATTGTAGATAGTGAATGTATTTGTAAATTAAATAAATTTGCTAAATTTCTAAATCCAGACTTGGGGTATATAGTTACAGGAGATTTAGACATTGTTAGTGACAATGTGTTAAGAACCATTATGTCATTTGGCACTAAATTTAGGATACCTTCTTGTAATAATTCTTTTAAAGTTTTAAAATCAATTAATCTAGATCTTGATAAATATATATATAAATTAGCTTGTAAATGCGCTCTTCCAATAGAGGCATTTAATATGTGGAAATTTACTATATTAGAATCAATTAAAAATGCTATTAGAGATATTAAATTGTCTAGATCTTTATATAATATTGATAATATTAAACATTCCATTAATGATTTACAAAGATCCTTTGTTATCACCTATGTTAGTAGGGAATAGTAGGGGGTTCTGGCTCACGCGGTGCTATACTTTAACATGGGGAAATTGCGGTGCTAGTTCTCCCATGTTAAAGCATAGGCGCACCTCATGAGCAGGGGTTGAGCTTCCACCAGCACGTGACGTTCCATGATGTCAGTCAAAGGTTAGGATGGATCAGATGATTTTTTTTTTTTCTTTTTCTTTTTTTTTAAGTGTTAATGTTTTAAAAATTTCGTAAAGTTTTTTTTTTTTCTTATATTTTTTCGCAAATGTAAGCTTTTTACTTTTCAAAAACCGCACTTGTGCTGTTTTCTCTATGGAAATTAACATAGGTTTTCACACTTGTGCTGTTTTTTAACGTTTTTTCACAAAAAC
The DNA here is from genome assembly GCA_951213105.1 of Amaurobius ferox. Classification (NCBI taxonomy): domain Eukaryota; kingdom Metazoa; phylum Arthropoda; class Arachnida; order Araneae; family Amaurobiidae; genus Amaurobius; species Amaurobius ferox. The sequence continues at coordinate 54,993,301 of OX578148.1, read as the reverse complement.
ATACTTTTTACTAACAAAATTTCGTAAATGCAAGTTTTTTTCTTATATTTTTTCGCAAATGTAAGTTTTTTACTTTTCAAAAACCACACTTGTGCCGTTTTCTCTATGGAAATTAACATAGGTTTTCACACTTGTGCTATTTTTTAACGTTATTTCACAAAAACATACTTTTTACTAACAAAATTTCGTAAATGCAAGTTTTTTTCTTATATTTTTTCGCAAATGTAAGTTTTCTACTTTTCAAAAACCACACATGTGCCGTTTTCTCTATGGGAATTAACATAGGTTTTCACACTTGTGCTGTTTTTTAACGTTTTTTCACAAAAACATACTTTTTACTAACAAAATTTCGTAAATGAAAGTTTTTTTCTTATATTTTTTCGCAAATGTAAGTTTTCTACTTTTCAAAAACCACACTTGTGCCGTTTTCTCTATGGAAATTAACATAGGTTTTCACACTTGTGCTGTTTTTTAACGTTTTTTCACAAAAACATACTTTTTACTTCTTCGGAAACACCTTCTTATCTTCATATCCAAAGACACTCAGGCTCACATTATTATTATTTCGCTCAAATAATTTAACTTGGTGTAAAGGAGTGGGAAACTCGATTCCATCCAGATTCAACTTGCATTCATGCTCGGTATATTTGCTGACACGAGATGCATTCTTATAAACTGGATAAAGTTCTGCTAAGATGGACCACATAAAACATTTCTGATCACTATTTTCCACATTAATAATAGCTTTCTTGGCTAATAGTTCTTTAGGTAGCGGGATATAGCTTGAAGCAGCCAGAGGATCATATGTCCCAACATCAATCATGAGATCTCTCTAAGACCCAACCGCTACCACGGCCTTCATAGGTTTCGAACGATGTTAACACTTTTGCAAAGGCAGTATCCATATTAGAATCCAAATCTTCTTCTGTAATGTTTTTCATACAAGAATTTCTGAAATAGTTTATACAGTATTCCTGTTCTCCTTCAGATCGGAAACGAGTAAAACGGCAACATACATTTATGTACCATATAATACTACGTTTCAAAGCAATTTCCTTTAGCACTACTTGTTTTATCTCAATTCTATGAGAATCCAAAAAGGTAAGTAAATATTTTTCAGCATGACCAGCAATTTTATAAACAGTCACAGTACCGTTTAAAGCCTGTTTGCAGGGTTTCTTAGTCGCCTTCTTCTTCTTTTTATTCATACACGGAGCATCTAATCTTTTTCTTTTAGTGCCTCGCATAGGCTTATCACCATGAATTGACCGTTCATGAATCTTCTCATGACGTATCAGATCATCTTTTCTTACAAAAGCCGCCTTACACAATTCACATATGTAATCCTTCTTTCCATCATGAATCCTCATATGGCGCACTAAGCTTCGTTTTGCCATGAAGCTCTTCGTACAAGTCGAACACACCTTTAAAAAATAAAATGCAAGACTTTAGTATAAACACGCTATTCTCGATAACAATGTAATACATTTCAGATGTATATATATATATATATATATATATATATATATCATTACAGATGTATATAAAGAAATCGCTAATCCATTATACTAACCCCATTAGAAATAATAAAATTCCTGAATTAAAGAATATATCCAGATACAAGACATTTCATGTAAGATCCCCAAGACATTTCATTAAATTCATAAAAACACTCATTAAAAAGTTGTTACGCATCATAAAAATACAAAGTTTAATAAAATGAGAGAATAAAATCACATTAAAACAAGTACTTACATGCCCAATCCTGTTCAAAGAAGGTGCATTACGCATAGGAACATCAGTAACGGTAGGGATAGTACCTCCGATATTACTTTCTAAGGCAAACATATTCGCAGAACAACTTCAAACACGTCTTAACAGCACGAAACTCACAACAGAAATGATAAAATCGCTGCTTGAAGACCACCTACATCCATTCATAAAAATAGTTCTTGGTGTATCCGTAGGCCGAGAGCATGCCAAGGTCACGTGATAGTTATATCACGGTTACCGTTAAACTTGCAACACACGAATGTAATTATGCACAAATCCAATAAAAAAATAAACAATTCCTTCAACATCGCAATCGATTATATCCTTTTTAATAATCGTAATCGATATATTAAATAAATTCACATCTTTAAAAAATAATAGATTTTAATAAAATAATGAAAGAAAATCCCTTTGCGAGACCCCTTAAAACCTCCAATCCTTAAACAATACAGCAACGCGCAAACCTAAAAACCCCGAATAACATATACTCCTCTCTCCCCCTCCCTCCCCGAGACACCAACACTCACTTCTCCACACGTTAAACGTAACCCATAGCAACCGGAATCCATAATAAAACATTCACCTTCACCCCCAACGTACATCCAAATACACAGTCATTCAACGTGAAACCCGTATTTTTACAGCAAAAATCACTTTACAGGAATTCATAGAACAAAAAATCCTAAAAAATCAACAAATTCACCCAGAAACTAGCTAAAACCCTCAAATTACTTACAATTATCATCTACATATGCTATATAACCATTTATAACCTTAAAAAGGTGAGTATGCTAGTAGTAAAGAAAGGGGCGTTCGCCAGAATGCGGTTGAAGCAATGCCGCCTAAAAATAGTTTCTGGAAAGAAAAAATAAATATTTTTTGGTATTTCCAGAAAGTATCCTCTATGTCATATTTTGGTAAAATTAAAAAAAGTTTTTAAAAAATTTTAAAAACTCAATTTTTTATTAATTTTCAAAAAATTCCTAATTTTCCTATTAGTACCCCTTTCTACCGCTAGGGGGCGCTGGTGGTTTCATACCACCTCCGACGGTGTTGCCACCTCGAAAAAAGTTTCTTCCCCCAGGTGTTGCTATGGCAACCGAAACAGAAAAATATTTCTAAGTTCCATCCTTGATAGTTCCACTTTCCGCCGCTAGAGGGCACTGATGGCCCATACCGCCACCGACGGCGTTGCCAACCTCAAAAAAGTTTCTTCCGTACTTAGAAAAATCTCATTCCAAAATATTAATTTCCCCCTCAACCCCTCGTACAAGACCACAAAATCGTTGCCACCCGACAAAAAGTTTCTCCAAAATTTTCACCCCCACCTTTTTTTCATTTCCCCCCCCCCCCTTTTACACCCCCGTCCAGGATTATGGAATTCAAGATGGCGGCTATTTTTGCTCCTCGCTCCTCACTGCTCCTCCTTCGGCGCAGAACACCCCTTTCTTTACTGGTGATTAAAAATAGGGAATAGTAGGGGGTTCTGGCTCACGCGGTGCTATACTTTAACATGGGGAAATTGCGGTGCTAGTTCTCCCATGTTAAAGCATAGGCGCACCTCATGAGCAGGGGTTGAGCTTCCACCAGCACGTGACGTTCCATGATGTCAGTCAAAGGTTAGGATGGATCAGATGATTTTTTTTTTTTCTTTTTCTTTTTTTTTAAGTGTTAATGTTTTAAAAATTTCGTAAAGTTTTTTTTTTTTCTTATATTTTTTCGCAAATGTAAGCTTTTTACTTTTCAAAAACCGCACTTGTGCTGTTTTCTCTATGGAAATTAACATAGGTTTTCACACTTGTGCTGTTTTTTAACGTTTTTTCACAAAAACATACTTTTTACTAACAAAATTTCGTAAATGCAAGTTTTTTTCTTATATTTTTTCGCAAATGTAAGTTTTTTACTTTTCAAAAACCACACTTGTGCCGTTTTCTCTATGGAAATTAACATAGGTTTTCACACTTGTGCTATTTTTTAACGTTTTTTCACAAAAACATACTTTTTACTAACAAAATTTCGTAAATGCAAGTTTTTTTCTTATATTTTTTCGCAAATGTAAGTTTTCTACTTTTCAAAAACCACACATGTGCCGTTTTCTCTATGGGAATTAACATAGGTTTTCACACTTGTGCTGTTTTTTAACGTTTTTTCACAAAAACATACTTTTTACTAACAAAATTTCGTAAATGAAAGTTTTTTTCTTATATTTTTTCGCAAATGTAAGTTTTCTACTTTTCAAAAACCACACTTGTGCCGTTTTCTCTATGGAAATTAACATAGGTTTTCACACTTGTGCTGTTTTTTAACGTTTTTTCACAAAAACATACTTTTTACTTCTTCGGAAACACCTTCTTATCTTCATATATCTTCATATCCAAAGACACTCAGGCTCACATTATTATTATTTCGCTCAAATAATTTAACTTGGTGTAAAGGAGTGGGAAACTCGATTCCATCCAGATTCAACTTGCATTCATGCTCGGTATATTTGCTGACACGAGATGCATTCTTATAAACTGGATAAAGTTCTGCTAAGATGGACCACATAAAACATTTCTGATCACTATTTTCCACATTAATAATAGCTTTCTTGGCTAATAGTTCTTTAGGTAGCGGGATATAGCTTGAAGCAGCCAGAGGATCATATGTCCCAACATCAATCATGAGATCTCTCTAAGACCCAACCGCTACCACGGCCTTCATAGGTTTCGAACGATGTTAACACTTTTGCAAAGGCAGTATCCATATTAGAATCCAAATCTTCTTCTGTAATGTTTTTCATACAAGAACTTCTGAAATAGTTTATACAGTATTCCTGTTCTCCTTCAGATCGGAAACGAGTAAAACGGCAACATACATTTATGTACCATATAATACTACGTTTCAAAGCAATTTCCTTTAGCACTACTTGTTTTATCTCAATTCTATGAGAATCCAAAAAGGTAAGTAAATATTTTTCAGCATGACCAGCAATTTTATAAACAGTCACAGTACCGTTTAAAGCCTGTTTGCAGGGTTTCTTAGTCGCCTTCTTCTTCTTTTTATTCATACACGGAGCATCTAATCTTTTTCTTTTAGTGCCTCGCATAGGCTTATCACCATGAATTGACCGTTCATGAATCTTCTCATGACGTATCAGATCATCTTTTCTTACAAAAGCCGCCTTACACAATTCACATATGTAATCCTTCTTTCCATCATGAATCCTCATATGGCGCACTAAGCTTCGTTTTGCCATGAAGCTCTTCGTACAAGTCGAACACACCTTTAAAAAATAAAATGCAAGACTTTAGTATAAACACGCTATTCTCGATAACAATGTAATACATTTCAGATGTATATATATATATATATATATATATCATTACAGATGTATATAAAGAAATCGCTAATCCATTATACTAACCCCATTAGAAATAATAAAATTCCTGAATTAAAGAATATATCCAGATACAAGACATTTCATGTAAGATCCCCAAGACATTTCATTAAATTCATAAAAACACTCATTAAAAAGTTGTTACGCATCATAAAAATACAAAGTTTAATAAAATGAGAGAATAAAATCACATTAAAACAAGTACTTACATGCCCAATCCTGTTCAAAGAAGGTGCATTACGCATAGGAACATCAGTAACGGTAGGGATAGTACCTCCGATATTACTTTCTAAGGCAAACATATTCGCAGAACAACTTCAAACACGTCTTAACAGCACGAAACTCACAACAGAAATGATAAAATCGCTGCTTGAAGACCACCTACATCCATTCATAAAAATAGTTCTTGGTGTATCCGTAGGCCGAGAGCATGCCAAGGTCACGTGATAGTTATATCACGGTTACCGTTAAACTTGCAACACACGAATGTAATTATGCACAAATCCAATAAAAAAATAAACAATTCCTTCAACATCGCAATCGATTATATCCTTTTTAATAATCGTAATCGATATATTAAATAAATTCACATCTTTAAAAAATAATAGATTTTAATAAAATAATGAAAGAAAATCCCTTTGCGAGACCCCTTAAAACCTCCAATCCTTAAACAATACAGCAACGCGCAAACCTAAAAACCCCGAATAACATATACTCCTCTCTCCCCCTCCCTCCCCGAGACACCAACACTCACTTCTCCACACGTTAAACGTAACCCATAGCAACCGGAATCCATAATAAAACATTCACCTTCACCCCCAACGTACATCCAAATACACAGTCATTCAACGTGAAACCCGTATTTTTACAGCAAAAATCACTTTACAGGAATTCATAGAACAAAAAATCCTAAAAAATCAACAAATTCACCCAGAAACTAGCTAAAACCCTCAAATTACTTACAATTATCATCTACATATGCTATATAACCATTTATAACCTTAAAAAGGTGAGTATGCTAGTAGTAAAGAAAGGGGCGTTCGCCAGAATGCGGTTGAAGCAATGCCGCCTAAAAATAGTTTCTGGAAAGAAAAAATAAATATTTTTTGGTATTTCCAGAAAGTATCCTCTATGTCATATTTTGGTAAAATTAAAAAAAGTTTTTAAAAAATTTTAAAAACTCAATTTTTTATTAATTTTCAAAAAATTCCTAATTTTCCTATTAGTACCCCTTTCTACCGCTAGGGGGCGCTGGTGGTTTCATACCACCTCCGACGGTGTTGCCACCTCGAAAAAAGTTTCTTCCCCCAGGTGTTGCTATGGCAACCGAAACAGAAAAATATTTCTAAGTTCCATCCTTGATAGTTCCACTTTCCGCCGCTAGAGGGCACTGATGGCCCATACCGCCACCGACGGCGTTGCCAACCTCAAAAAAGTTTCTTCCGTACTTAGAAAAATCTCATTCCAAAATATTAATTTCCCCCTCAACCCCTCGTACAAGACCACAAAATCGTTGCCACCCGACAAAAAGTTTCTCCAAAATTTTCACCCCCACCTTTTTTTCATTTCCCCCCCCCCCCTTTTACACCCCCGTCCAGGATTATGGAATTCAAGATGGCGGCTATTTTTGCTCCTCGCTCCTCACTGCTCCTCCTTCGGCGCAGAACACCCCTTTCTTTACTGGTGATTAAAAATAGGGAATAGTAGGGGGTTCTGGCTCACGCGGTGCTATACTTTAACATGGGGAAATTGCGGTGCTAGTTCTCCCATGTTAAAGCATAGGCGCACCTCATGAGCAGGGGTTGAGCTTCCACCAGCACGTGACGTTCCATGATGTCAGTCAAAGGTTAGGATGGATCAGATGATTTTTTTTTTCTTTTTCTTTTTTTTTAAGTGTTAATGTTTTAAAAATTTCGTAAAGTTTTTTTTTTTCTTATATTTTTTCGCAAATGTAAGCTTTTTACTTTTCAAAAACCGCACTTGTGCTGTTTTCTCTATGGAAATTAACATAGGTTTTCACACTTGTGCTGTTTTTTAACGTTTTTTCACAAAAACATACTTTTTACTAACAAAATTTCGTAAATGCAAGTTTTTTTCTTATATTTTTTCGCAAATGTAAGTTTTTTACTTTTCAAAAACCACACTTGTGCCGTTTTCTCTATGGAAATTAACATAGGTTTTCACACTTGTGCTATTTTTTAACGTTTTTTCACAAAAACATACTTTTTACTAACAAAATTTCGTAAATGCAAGTTTTTTTCTTATATTTTTTCGCAAATGTAAGTTTTCTACTTTTCAAAAACCACACATGTGCCGTTTTCTCTATGGGAATTAACATAGGTTTTCACACTTGTGCTGTTTTTTAACGTTTTTTCACAAAAACATACTTTTTACTAACAAAATTTCGTAAATGAAAGTTTTTTTCTTATATTTTTTCGCAAATGTAAGTTTTCTACTTTTCAAAAACCACACTTGTGCCGTTTTCTCTATGGAAATTAACATAGGTTTTCACACTTGTGCTGTTTTTTAACGTTTTTTCACAAAAACATACTTTTTACTTCTTCGGAAACACCTTCTTATCTTCATATCCAAAGACACTCAGGCTCACATTATTATTATTTCGCTCAAATAATTTAACTTGGTGTAAAGGAGTGGGAAACTCGATTCCATCCAGATTCAACTTGCATTCATGCTCGGTATATTTGCTGACACGAGATGCATTCTTATAAACTGGATAAAGTTCTGCTAAGATGGACCACATAAAACATTTCTGATCACTATTTTCCACATTAATAATAGCTTTCTTGGCTAATAGTTCTTTAGGTAGCGGGATATAGCTTGAAGCAGCCAGAGGATCATATGTCCCAACATCAATCATGAGATCTCTCTAAGACCCAACCGCTACCACGGCCTTCATAGGTTTCGAACGATGTTAACACTTTTGCAAAGGCAGTATCCATATTAGAATCCAAATCTTCTTCTGTAATGTTTTTCATACAAGAACTTCTGAAATAGTTTATACAGTATTCCTGTTCTCCTTCAGATCGGAAACGAGTAAAACGGCAACATACATTTATGTACCATATAATACTACGTTTCAAAGCAATTTCCTTTAGCACTACTTGTTTTATCTCAATTCTATGAGAATCCAAAAAGGTAAGTAAATATTTTTCAGCATGACCAGCAATTTTATAAACAGTCACAGTACCGTTTAAAGCCTGTTTGCAGGGTTTCTTAGTCGCCTTCTTCTTCTTTTTATTCATACACGGAGCATCTAATCTTTTTCTTTTAGTGCCTCGCATAGGCTTATCACCATGAATTGACCGTTCATGAATCTTCTCATGACGTATCAGATCATCTTTTCTTACAAAAGCCGCCTTACACAATTCACATATGTAATCCTTCTTTCCATCATGAATCCTCATATGGCGCACTAAGCTTCGTTTTGCCATGAAGCTCTTCGTACAAGTCGAACACACCTTTAAAAAATAAAATGCAAGACTTTAGTATAAACACGCTATTCTCGATAACAATGTAATACATTTCAGATGTATATATATATATATATATATATATATCATTACAGATGTATATAAAGAAATCGCTAATCCATTATACTAACCCCATTAGAAATAATAAAATTCCTGAATTAAAGAATATATCCAGATACAAGACATTTCATGTAAGATCCCCAAGACATTTCATTAAATTCATAAAAACACTCATTAAAAAGTTGTTACGCATCATAAAAATACAAAGTTTAATAAAATGAGAGAATAAAATCACATTAAAACAAGTACTTACATGCCCAATCCTGTTCAAAGAAGGTGCATTACGCATAGGAACATCAGTAACGGTAGGGATAGTACCTCCGATATTACTTTCTAAGGCAAACATATTCGCAGAACAACTTCAAACACGTCTTAACAGCACGAAACTCACAACAGAAATGATAAAATCGCTGCTTGAAGACCACCTACATCCATTCATAAAAATAGTTCTTGGTGTATCCGTAGGCCGAGAGCATGCCAAGGTCACGTGATAGTTATATCACGGTTACCGTTAAACTTGCAACACACGAATGTAATTATGCACAAATCCAATAAAAAAATAAACAATTCCTTCAACATCGCAATCGATTATATCCTTTTTAATAATCGTAATCGATATATTAAATAAATTCACATCTTTAAAAAATAATAGATTTTAATAAAATAATGAAAGAAAATCCCTTTGCGAGACCCCTTAAAACCTCCAATCCTTAAACAATACAGCAACGCGCAAACCTAAAAACCCCGAATAACATATACTCCTCTCTCCCCCTCCCTCCCCGAGACACCAACACTCACTTCTCCACACGTTAAACGTAACCCATAGCAACCGGAATCCATAATAAAACATTCACCTTCACCCCCAACGTACATCCAAATACACAGTCATTCAACGTGAAACCCGTATTTTTACAGCAAAAATCACTTTACAGGAATTCATAGAACAAAAAATCCTAAAAAATCAACAAATTCACCCAGAAACTAGCTAAAACCCTCAAATTACTTACAATTATCATCTACATATGCTATATAACCATTTATAACCTTAAAAAGGTGAGTATGCTAGTAGTAAAGAAAGGGGCGTTCGCCAGAATGCGGTTGAAGCAATGCCGCCTAAAAATAGTTTCTGGAAAGAAAAAATAAATATTTTTTGGTATTTCCAGAAAGTATCCTCTATGTCATATTTTGGTAAAATTAAAAAAAGTTTTTAAAAAATTTTAAAAACTCAATTTTTTATTAATTTTCAAAAAATTCCTAATTTTCCTATTAGTACCCCTTTCTACCGCTAGGGGGCGCTGGTGGTTTCATACCACCTCCGACGGTGTTGCCACCTCGAAAAAAGTTTCTTCCCCCAGGTGTTGCTATGGCAACCGAAACAGAAAAATATTTCTAAGTTCCATCCTTGATAGTTCCACTTTCCGCCGCTAGAGGGCACTGATGGCCCATACCGCCACCGACGGCGTTGCCAACCTCAAAAAAGTTTCTTCCGTACTTAGAAAAATCTCATTCCAAAATATTAATTTCCCCCTCAACCCCTCGTACAAGACCACAAAATCGTTGCCACCCGACAAAAAGTTTCTCCAAAATTTTCACCCCCACCTTTTTTTCATTTCCCCCCCCCCTTTTACACCCCCGTCCAGGATTATGGAATTCAAGATGGCGGCTATTTTTGCTCCTCGCTCCTCACTGCTCCTCCTTCGGCGCAGAACACCCCTTTCTTTACTGGTGATTAAAAATAGGGAATAGTAGGGGGTTCTGGCTCACGCGGTGCTATACTTTAACATGGGGAAATTGCGGTGCTAGTTCTCCCATGTTAAAGCATAGGCGCACCTCATGAGCAGGGGTTGAGCTTCCACCAGCACGTGACGTTCCATGATGTCAGTCAAAGGTTAGGATGGATCAGATGATTTTTTTTTTCTTTTTCTTTTTTTTTAAGTGTTAATGTTTTAAAAATTTCGTAAAGTTTTTTTTTTTCTTATATTTTTTCGCAAATGTAAGCTTTTTACTTTTCAAAAACCGCACTTGTGCTGTTTTCTCTATGGAAATTAACATAGGTTTTCACACTTGTGCTGTTTTTTAACGTTTTTTCACAAAAACATACTTTTTACTAACAAAATTTCGTAAATGCAAGTTTTTTTCTTATATTTTTTCGCAAATGTAAGTTTTTTACTTTTCAAAAACCACACTTGTGCCGTTTTCTCTATGGAAATTAACATAGGTTTTCACACTTGTGCTATTTTTTAACGTTTTTTCACAAAAACATACTTTTTACTAACAAAATTTCGTAAATGCAAGTTTTTTTCTTATATTTTTTCGCAAATGTAAGTTTTCTACTTTTCAAAAACCACACATGTGCCGTTTTCTCTATGGGAATTAACATAGGTTTTCACACTTGTGCTGTTTTTTAACGTTTTTTCACAAAAACATACTTTTTACTAACAAAATTTCGTAAATGAAAGTTTTTTTCTTATATTTTTTCGCAAATGTAAGTTTTCTACTTTTCAAAAACCACACTTGTGCCGTTTTCTCTATGGAAATTAACATAGGTTTTCACACTTGTGCTGTTTTTTAACGTTTTTTCACAAAAACATACTTTTTACTTCTTCGGAAACACCTTCTTATCTTCATATCCAAAGACACTCAGGCTCACATTATTATTATTTCGCTCAAATAATTTAACTTGGTGTAAAGGAGTGGGAAACTCGATTCCATCCAGATTCAACTTGCATTCATGCTCGGTATATTTGCTGACACGAGATGCATTCTTATAAACTGGATAAAGTTCTGCTAAGATGGACCACATAAAACATTTCTGATCACTATTTTCCACATTAATAATAGCTTTCTTGGCTAATAGTTCTTTAGGTAGCGGGATATAGCTTGAAGCAGCCAGAGGATCATATGTCCCAACATCAATCATGAGATCTCTCTAAGACCCAACCGCTACCACGGCCTTCATAGGTTTCGAACGATGTTAACACTTTTGCAAAGGCAGTATCCATATTAGAATCCAAATCTTCTTCTGTAATGTTTTTCATACAAGAACTTCTGAAATAGTTTATACAGTATTCCTGTTCTCCTTCAGATCGGAAACGAGTAAAACGGCAACATACATTTATGTACCATATAATACTACGTTTCAAAGCAATTTCCTTTAGCACTACTTGTTTTATCTCAATTCTATGAGAATCCAAAAAGGTAAGTAAATATTTTTCAGCATGACCAGCAATTTTATAAACAGTCACAGTACCGTTTAAAGCCTGTTTGCAGGGTTTCTTAGTCGCCTTCTTCTTCTTTTTATTCATACACGGAGCATCTAATCTTTTTCTTTTAGTGCCTCGCATAGGCTTATCACCATGAATTGACCGTTCATGAATCTTCTCATGACGTATCAGATCATCTTTTCTTACAAAAGCCGCCTTACACAATTCACATATGTAATCCTTCTTTCCATCATGAATCCTCATATGGCGCACTAAGCTTCGTTTTGCCATGAAGCTCTTCGTACAAGTCGAACACACCTTTAAAAAATAAAATGCAAGACTTTAGTATAAACACGCTATTCTCGATAACAATGTAATACATTTCAGATGTATATATATATATATATATATATCATTACAGATGTATATAAAGAAATCGCTAATCCATTATACTAACCCCATTAGAAATAATAAAATTCCTGAATTAAAGAATATATCCAGATACAAGACATTTCATGTAAGATCCCCAAGACATTTCATTAAATTCATAAAAACACTCATTAAAAAGTTGTTACGCATCATAAAAATACAAAGTTTAATAAAATGAGAGAATAAAATCACATTAAAACAAGTACTTACATGCCCAATCCTGTTCAAAGAAGGTGCATTACGCATAGGAACATCAGTAACGGTAGGGATAGTACCTCCGATATTACTTTCTAAGGCAAACATATTCGCAGAACAACTTCAAACACGTCTTAACAGCACGAAACTCACAACAGAAATGATAAAATCGCTGCTTGAAGACCACCTACATCCATTCATAAAAATAGTTCTTGGTGTATCCGTAGGCCGAGAGCATGCCAAGGTCACGTGATAGTTATATCACGGTTACCGTTAAACTTGCAACACACGAATGTAATTATGCACAAATCCAATAAAAAAATAAACAATTCCTTCAACATCGCAATCGATTATATCCTTTTTAATAATCGTAATCGATATATTAAATAAATTCACATCTTTAAAAAATAATAGATTTTAATAAAATAATGAAAGAAAATCCCTTTGCGAGACCCCTTAAAACCTCCAATCCTTAAACAATACAGCAACGCGCAAACCTAAAAACCCCGAATAACATATACTCCTCTCTCCCCCTCCCTCCCCGAGACACCAACACTCACTTCTCCACACGTTAAACGTAACCCATAGCAACCGGAATCCATAATAAAACATTCACCTTCACCCCCAACGTACATCCAAATACACAGTCATTCAACGTGAAACCCGTATTTTTACAGCAAAAATCACTTTACAGGAATTCATAGAACAAAAAATCCTAAAAAATCAACAAATTCACCCAGAAACTAGCTAAAACCCTCAAATTACTTACAATTATCATCTACATATGCTATATAACCATTTATAACCTTAAAAAGGTGAGTATGCTAGTAGTAAAGAAAGGGGCGTTCGCCAGAATGCGGTTGAAGCAATGCCGCCTAAAAATAGTTTCTGGAAAGAAAAAATAAATATTTTTTGGTATTTCCAGAAAGTATCCTCTATGTCATATTTTGGTAAAATTAAAAAAAGTTTTTAAAAAATTTTAAAAACTCAATTTTTTATTAATTTTCAAAAAATTCCTAATTTTCCTATTAGTACCCCTTTCTACCGCTAGGGGGCGCTGGTGGTTTCATACCACCTCCGACGGTGTTGCCACCTCGAAAAAAGTTTCTTCCCCCAGGTGTTGCTATGGCAACCGAAACAGAAAAATATTTCTAAGTTCCATCCTTGATAGTTCCACTTTCCGCCGCTAGAGGGCACTGATGGCCCATACCGCCACCGACGGCGTTGCCAACCTCAAAAAAGTTTCTTCCGTACTTAGAAAAATCTCATTCCAAAATATTAATTTCCCCCTCAACCCCTCGTACAAGACCACAAAATCGTTGCCACCCGACAAAAAGTTTCTCCAAAATTTTCACCCCCACCTTTTTTTCATTCCCCCCCCCCTTTTACACCCCCGTCCAGGATTATGGAATTCAAGATGGCGGCTATTTTTGCTCCTCGCTCCTCACTGCTCCTCCTTCGGCGCAGAACACCCCTTTCTTTACTGGTGATTAAAAATAGAATATTTATTATCTACAAAATTATTTTTTACAACATTACCATTTAGATACATTTGATTTAATCCATATGGAAAAAGAGTTCACTGTGATTTAATATAGTAGTTTTCAAAATAAATCCTATCTGCTGATTTTGTTTTTATATCTAAAATATGTATAGTAATATTTTCAAAACCGTGTTTGGCAAAGTGTTTATATTCAATTTTATTGGAAGTAGGAAGAAAATTATTATTTAGAATATATTTTTTGACATGATCTCTGTGTACATTCATACGTAGATGAATGGGATTACTAGTTTGTCCTATATATGATAGATTGCATATGTTACAAGATAAACGGTAGATGCAATTGAAAATTTTGCAGAAAGGCAGAAAACTTTCATGGTTTGTAATTTGAGTATGAGAAGCAAATGGGCAGGTTTTGCAATTTTTATTCTTACATTTATTGAAATTATAATTTTTAGTAGGGTAATCACTCTATTCAAAATTATCCATGGCACAAAGTTGGTAATGGGATATCGGTCTAAACAATTCCCAACATAAATTGAAAATACCGGGCAATATCTATCAAATTATATAATTATATATATATATATATATATATATATATATATATATATATATATGATATATATGTATATATATATATATGATATATATGTATATATATATATATATGATATATATGTATATATATGATATATATGTATATATATATATATATATATATATATTTTTTTTAATGTACTAAATAGTAATTTACGTGATTCTAGTGATAACTACATTATTCCAAATAATGGTAAAGAAATAAAAAATAAATTAACATCACTAGGTAAAATTATAGGATTTCAAACTTTTGATTTTAAAGATCTATTTAATAATATTACGATCACTGATCTTTATGATGTCATATTAGCTTCATATAATGCCTATATTACTAATCATTCTCATCTACCTAAATTTACTAATTTTCCTATATTTCTCCATTTTGCTCTTTTCAATAATTATATTTTTCAGGGTAAAAGATTATTCTTACAAGTCTCAGGTGTTCCACAATGTGGCTGTAGTAGCAGTATGTTAGCTAATTTATACCTATATCATTATGAAACATTCTTTACTTCTACAGATTATAAAATTTATAGATATGTAGATGATCTGATTGTTTAGTATTTACTGATAATTATGTCATAGATATAAATTTCTATCCGGATAATTTGGAATTAATACCTAATGAAACTTCTATATTAGTAAAAATATTAATTATTTTGATTTAAATCCAATTATAGAACATTCTAATAGGATAGTTACTAATTTATATGAAAAAAAAGATATTTTTAAATTCAATATTAATAAAATATTACTTTTTAATTCCTGCAACTCGATTCAATTTTTTAGAAATATTATATTTAATAATCTTTTTAGAATTTATAGATTATCAGATAAAAAATTTCGGGCTTTGCACATAAATAACCTCATAATTACCAGTAAATTAATGAATATCCTGCATATTAATAAATAGTTTAGTTTATAAATTTCGATTAGCCTAAATTCTTAATAATCTCTCCTTAGTATCCTATTTTAGCTTTACTTCTACATTATCTTGTTTTTACATTACAATATGTTTTCGACCTTCCATTTTGCAGCTTTTACTGCAGATTATATCATTTTACTGCCATTACGCAGTACGGTTTTTATTACTCACTTTGGCAACAGTAAATCACTTCTTGTATATTGTATTGCCAAATTAAAGGTGTATTATTTCAGACGGTTAACGATTATATAATGCTTTTTATAAGTAGCATATTAGTGTTTATTATAAATGGGAAAAAGTACTTAAAGATATTGTTTTTTCATAAAATTGTTGTCATTGTATTCAAAATTCTGTTATACCAAAAGTTTGTTATAAGAAAATCTCAACATGCTATTATTGTTCACATGCACATAATATTTATAGACAAATAAATCAGAACGTAAGATAATTAAAATATAACTTCTTTATCTATAAAATGAAGTGAAACGATATTTTTAACCCCGCGGGATACCGAAATTAAAATAATTTAATTTCTGATATCCCGAGATGTAAAAAATACCCCGGATTGCAGTTTTAAAGTTATATCTTAGGACGTACAATTTCTTGCACGTATCCAAAGCACGCGGTTTCGTGCGCAGTCTCGCAGTTTCGTTTTTTCAAAACCGTCAAATATCACCAAAACGTAGTAAAACGCAGTTTAAGATGTTTTAATGAACATTTTTTTATAAATACATGGAATAATTTCTTCACGAAGTTCAGCAATATCTCCTACAATTTGTTTTAACCTCCAAAGAGCAGAAATAATTAAAAACATGTATATTTTCTTGGCACTCGGCGAGATCCATTCCGTTCAGGTGAGAATCCCGAAAGCAAGTCCCTCGTTCTTCAGCCGTACCCCCTGCCCTCCCCTTCACTTTCCGCCACCTGACCCCGCAGCCGCAGTCTCAAATTGCGGGCCAGCTGTACCAAACTTCGAAGAAGCAAGATGGCGGACCGAAAATAACCTTCCTCCCAGTCCTCTTGGTATGGACAGAGTTCGTTGTTGAGACCCAGACCGTCCGACCTACCAGAAAGGTGTCGAAAGCCCAGACCATCCGTCTCGTCCGAGGACTACCAGAAAGGTGTAAGGTAACTGTATGGACGGCCGGGAAGTGCCACCCAATTTAGACCGGAAACCAGTGGGGAGGCATCCACAGGGACCGTACCCTCCTTCCCCTACCACCAACCTCTCGGAAGGACTTACGGACCCACATGTTTAACGTGATCGTACTCCGCATGAACACGGCGGCATTTGTGGTAGCGTGCAAATCTAGCGCGCAAACCACGGGGATACCGCACCCGAGATGGCCAACAGCACGCGGTGTTCCGAGGTGGTCACCCACCAAGTACTAACCGCGCCCGATGCTGCATGACTTCGGTGATCTAACGAGAACCGGTGTTTTCAGCACGGTACGGCCGTTGGCCCATGGACAGAGTTCGTGACATTTTACAACATAGTTGAAAAGTGTTTATGACTTTGTTCATTCTGTCTATCTGTCTGTCCGTTAGCACGATAACTACATCAAAAATAACTTTATCAAAATGAAATTTTAGTATGTTGTTCAGACGGTTTGTGGAACCTATGGGAATATAAATGAGTAATATCAAGCAATTAGTTTTGGGTTGAAAAAGTTAAATACACTGAATTCTATGGGACCTAATTTTTCAAACATTTTTTAAGCGAATTTAAAATTCACAAATTGCGTCGTAAGTCTTAGGAAATATTCAAATTATCCCATGAAATATATAAAAAAGATTTCAGAAAAATATATTCAGTAGTTTTTTAAATAAAAATTTAAATAATAATTACACCCATTATATGAAGACATCACGCGATCATTATATGAAGAGATCATGTGACCCACTTCAAACATCGCAGACTGAACATCGCAGATTTCATCCACCATTTAAGAAATTTTTCACGGCGATTTTAATCTTATTGATAAAATATGTTGTACATGTACAGGCAATCGTTGACAGAACAACGTGCGAAATATGTCTTCGTGTATACTTGTTCCGGCAAGATCTTTGATTTCGCGAAGTAAAAGACTTTGGTTTCCTATCTCCTAACTGCAAATCCAGCAATAAAGTGCCAGTTTTTTTACTTCTGGATCTGCAAAGTGTTGTTGTTGAGACCCAGACCGTCCGACCTGCCAGAAAGGTGTAAGGTAACTGTATGGACGGCCGGGAAGTGCCACCCAATTTAGACCGGAACCCAGTGGGGGAGGCATCCACAGGGACCGTACCCTCCTTCCCCTACCACCAACCTCTCGGAAGGACTTACGGACCCACATGTTTAACGTGATCGTACTCCGCATGAACACGGCGGCATTTGTGGCAGCGTCTTACATATGAAAATTTCAAGAAACATGTTTATTATAATTTCTTAATTCTTGCTTTATTTTCTAGATATGTCGGCTTACTTGAAGAGGAGATCGATGAGGATGGGAAAAGACAAAGAAAGATTTGCACGTGAATCATGTGGAATGTATATGAATATAACCTTAAATCGAATACACACAGGTTCATTCAAAAATTTCAATATGGAATTAAAGAACATTCAACAGGAGCTGAAATGCAGTGAATTATTCACAAAACTGAAAGAAAACTTGCGCGACGTTTTCCGCGAATGGGAACTCCTACATTTTCTTGACGCCGATTCTTCAAAAGAGAATGCATATTATTCTCGTAAAATTAAAGAGCAAAAAACAGATATCGTGTGTTATGGTTTGGGGAAGTTTTCCTACTGCGAGTATTCTCGCTATCAGCTCGGATTTCTCCTAATCTTGAAAAAGTTGATGCACGGCTCTCAAGTCTATGTTTATGATCCCGTATTTTCCATTGAAGACATATATTTGTTAAAGAAACTAGATTTGAATGTTATACACAAAAATGAGGAAGGGAAGAGAGTAATAAGAAGAAAGACCGTCTGCTTCATGCCTTACTGCAAATGGTCTCTCTACAATAATATTTTGCTAGCGAATTGGAGTGTGAAAAACAGTGTACGAAGACATTCGTCTGCTATCAATCGGTAATCGAATGACTGACACAACTGGCGATGATAATACTTGAGGATTATTTTTTCTGATGTTTAAAACATTATCTGTGTATTTGGTACTTGTGCAGTATACGGACATTCATTGGTGCACTTTAAAAATTTGTTTTCTATATTTGGCACTATCTTTTTCGTGTAGTCAGAAAGGGCATGATCGCGAGAGAACTTTACGAAACAAGTAAATAATAAGCAAATTATGAAAGAACGCGTTTAAATGCATAATAAACTTAAATTTCAAGAATGCTGTGTGGATATGGGCAAAAAAACAAAGATTCAAATTTTAAACTTCTTAGTATTTACATTTTCTTTTACATTTAAAGTTTTTTGTTTGTTGTTAGAAAATTAAATTAAAAAAATACTTTTCGACAGTATAAATTTAAATTTTTTTTTGTTTATATTCTGTTTAAAATTGGAAATATGTATTTGTTTTTATATAATTAAAAATTTGAAAAACTTTTTTCTATTTTTAAATAATGACAATTTTAAGAAATATTTTGCTCATTACTAAATATGTTGATTACACCGCACAAGTGCTATATATTTCTGTATTATTTTAAATAAAGTATTAACGAGCTTTGACTTTAATTTTCTTTTGTCAAGTACAATTTTAGTCGAGGTTATCAAGTGTTTCACTTTAACTAAACTGTAAAAAAATAGCAAATTTAGCCCCAGTTACCAAACAGACATCAAATAAAAATTAGCTAGGGTTTGAACGACACCTGAAACGGGATTTAGAAGTAGAAACTATTTTGTTCAATTTAATCTAACATCTCACAAAGTTTCTTTAAACTAAAAATATATTATCTCTATTCAAACATGTTATACAGGTATTTCCCTTCCAAGAAATTGTTCAAGACTGATCTTGTGTGGTTAACTGTTTCACCCAAAGAGTTTCAGAAATTGAAGTCTTAATTTGT
This sequence comes from Amaurobius ferox, assembly GCA_951213105.1. Taxonomy (NCBI): domain Eukaryota; kingdom Metazoa; phylum Arthropoda; class Arachnida; order Araneae; family Amaurobiidae; genus Amaurobius; species Amaurobius ferox. The sequence goes on along the minus strand of OX578148.1, from coordinate 54,973,734 downwards.
ACAAAAAAAAAGTAACCTGCTAAGTGTTGGGGTTTTTTGAAAACTTATTATTGAGCTGTGCTGCTGATTAGCATGATTCAAGTGGTTCAAATAAATTTTGATTGAAAAGTGCAAATTAGAAAAAGAAATAAATTCTTAAATGCTGTTAACATCAACATCATTTCAGAATCACTAAAATTCTCATCAAAGATTGTTTTCCTTTAACATAAGGATTGCACCCGTTCTAACTATTTAATCTAAAGTTATACTTTATGCGGATCAAGAAAAAAATATAAAATGAAGTTTTAAAGGATGAAATTGTGCCTTTATTGAATTTTTTTAAGGTATAACTGCCCTAAGTGCTTTGTAACAGTAGGGGATATAGGAGAGTTCTGCGGCACTTGGGTGGCGGTGGAACCCTATACTTTAACATGGAGAATCCTCCAAAACCCTTCAAGGCTAGAAAATGAGTGCATCAACGGTGGTGGTGGTAAAGTCCCATGCTTTACCATGCCATGGAGATTCTCAGAAGTGGGACAGCACAGTTACGCAAGATGACGTCACAGAAGAGGGCAGAGTTTATTACGTATAAAATATTATTGTTGTTATTTATTTTATTTTTTTGTTTTTGTTAATCCTTTTAACTTTTTTTCACAAAAACACGTTTTTCAGTAACAAAATTTCGTAAATGTAAGTTTTTCTTATATTTTTTCACAAATGTAAGTTTTTTATTTTTCAAAAACCACACATGTGCTAATTTTTCTATGGGAATTAACATGTGTTTTCGCACTTGTGCCATTTTTTAACGTTTTTTCACAAAAACGTGATTTTTAGTAACAAAATTTCGTAAATGTAAGTTTTTTTCTAATAATTTTCCCAAATGTGAGTTTTTTACTTTCCAAAAACCACGCATGCGCTAGGTTTTCACACTTTTGCAAATTTTTCACAAAAACATGTTTTTTATTTGTAAAAATCTAACAAAAACATGTTTTTGAACAATTTATATTCGATGAATGACTCTATTGGAGGAGGGTGTATTCCCAATGAGGGTAACTTAAATAAATTAGAGGTTGCTGGAAAACATGTATTGTTTTTAATTTGGGGCCCACCTCCTCCCGGCTACACCGCCACAATCTCAATTTTTTTATTTTTCTTATTTTAAAGCGTCCGTAGGCATAACTTGTAATGCCGTCCTCATGCAAATATCTTTTGTCATCAATAGGTGACAAGGCGGGACCTCCGCTCCTCCGGCCCCTCTCTCGAACGGAGGCCCCGGACAAGGCCACCTTGTTCTGGCATTCAGTAAATAGTTTATGATGGCTGCTATCAATTCTAATCTGCTCTTCCATGGTAGGTCTAACACTCAACAGGCACTGTCTATAGTCACTGTGTGTAATTTTCCGTGCAACCACATGCGTAGAAACACCTTTAGCTCTTTCCTTTCCTCCAGCAGATGATAGAATAGAGTACATTTTAGGTCCAAGTCCTATAAACTCTTGAATGGCGGTTGAATTCAGTTCATTTTTAAAATATCCGGTACGTTTTTTATTTTCTTCACTGAAGAGTGGATGATCCTTTGAATAGTCAGAAAAATCATAGAGCTGCTTATGCTGGTTCATAACTTCATAGATATCAGCAGTTTGGATTTCATAAGCCAATGAATCAGCATCGGTGAAGAGAAGTGAAGTTTTTCACCATATTGCTTTTTAATCAAACTCGTACTTATGATTTTTTTCCATGTCTCTTTTATGAATCCCTGTAAAGTATGTTTTTGCGTAGAATTGCCGGTGTTTCCGTGTTAAATTACGGATATTTTGACGTGCTATGGAATGGAGATGCTCGTTTTATTACGGATTCTGGTTGCTAAGGGTTACGTTTAGTGTACGAGTTGTATATTGGGGGAAGTAATGGCGGTGATTATTGGTTTCTTGGGGGAGGGACAGAGGTGAAAAGGGTATATGCTATTTGAAGGGGGTTGAATTCGGTGTTTTTTAGGGACGGTCCGTTGCTGTATTGTATAAGGATTGCAGGTTCTAAGACATTTTTCCCCTCGCAAAGGGATTTTCTTTAATTAGTTTATTGAAATATATTATTTTTTAAGATGTAAATGTATTTAATATATCGATTACGATTATTAAAAGGATATAATCGATTGCGATTTTGAATTATCTTTCTATTTTTATAGGGTTTGTGTACGTAAATATATCTAATACTCAGTTTTACGGATGACCTTGTAGCAACCTTCACGTGACCTTGTCGGACGGATATACCAAAAACTCCTTAGAAATAACCTTGAGGTGACCTTGGCGGAAGTTTATTCCAGGAACAATTTTTCTTTATGGATGGGCGTAGGTGGTCTTCAAGCAGCGATACGTAATTATATCTAATACTCGGTTTAACGGATGACCTTGTAGCAACCTGCACGTGACCTTGTCGGACGGATACACCAAGAACTTTTTAGAAATAACCTTGAGGTGACCTTGGCGGAAGGTTATTCCAGGAACTATTTTTTCTTTATGGATGGGCATAGGTGGTCTTCAAGCAGCTATTTTATCATTTGAGACGAGAATTTTGTGCTGTTAAGTCGCGTTTCAAGTTTCTCTCTACTACGAATATGTCTGCCTTGGCTGCTAATACCAGAGGTGCTACACCTGCCGTTACTGATGATCCTATGCCTAATGCAACCTCTTTGAACAGGATTGGACATGTAAGTACTTGTTTTAATGTAATTTTATTCTCCCATTTTATTGAACTGTGTATTTTTATGATGTGCAACAGCTTCATTTAATTAATATTTTTATGAATTTAATGAAATTTGTTGAGATTTTAGTATCTGGATATATTCTTTCACTTAGTAATTTTATTTATTTGGATAATTTCTAGTGGGGGTTAGTATAATGGATTCGCGATTACTTTATATAAATCTTGAAAAATTTACAGAAAGTAGTGAGTTTATACTAAAAAAGTATTGTATTTTTTTACCTTTTCCCGGTGTGTTTATCTTGTGATAAGTACTTTTCTCGTAAAGATGCCTTGGCAAGACATATGAAGATTCATTCTGATGATGATGCATCGATTTATCGATGTAAATTGTGTGAACGTGTATTTACTCGTAAGGAAGACTTAGCTGGACATGCAAATACGCCTTCTCCCTTTCAAGTGTTTGAATGCACTCAGTGCTCCATACAGTTTACCAGACGGGGTAGCCAGAAACGCCATCTGACACTTCATCTCAAGTATGGTATAAAGGCAATGGATTAGTCCACTCAAAAATGATACCGGAATTAAGAAGGATATAACAAAATGTGGAAAAGAACTATATGAGCTAACTTTTAAAGTCAAAGATGGGTAAACAAGTAACTTTAAATCACTGTTAAATGAGATTGGATCTAAGAATAAACTAATTAAATAAATGACCAAAAATAAAAACAGAAAACTCTTTTGGATATGATTTGATAAATGAAATTAAGGATGGAGGACATTTTTTCCAATCTAAGAAGACGTAAGAAACTGCTAATTTATCATCAATAAGATTATCAGCGTTCAAGTAAATAAAGACGACTTCCAAAAAATCCAGTTCAAGTGCAATGCCCCATGAGTTTTTCCTTAAAAAATTGAAATGAATGGTTTTCAGACTAGCAATGTTGGGAAATGGATGATTTAAAGGTTTCTTGCTAATAATCAGTCTAGAATGTCCTTTGATACACTCCTTGACAGCTCTCTTTGTCAAGACATTTCCCCCCCCCCCCTTGTCAGGCTGACAAAGGAGGGCCAAATAGTCTTGCTTGATGAGTCTACTTATATTGAAAAGTTGGAAAATTTATTAAATGGGGGATCTTATGATGAAGTAAAATGACACCCAACCGGCATGGACTCACATAGCTTCCGAAGCAATTTTTGTTTTTATTTTGTTTTCTAGTCATTTATTTAATCAGTTCCTTCTTAATTCTAATCTCATTCAGTAGTGGTTAATATACTCATTTTTGACTATAGAAGTTAGTTCATTTAACTTTCTTCTAATTTTAATTAATCCTTCTTAATTCCAGCCTCATACACGGATATTTTTGAGTAGACAAATCGATTGATGTTTTTTTATAAATCCTTCTTAATTCCAGCCTCATACACGGATATTTTCGAATAGACTAATCGATTGATATTTTTTTATAGTTGATAAAGTTAACTTATAAAGCTTCCGAAACCGTTTTTGCCTCATTTTCCGTGTTATATCCTTTTTTGACCTAGTCTTAACCACTGTGATTATTTAATAGTTTGATTAATGACTTTAACTCCCTAAACCGGTTTCTTCCTTTTGTTATTGTTTTCTTAATTACTGCCTCATTCCCCAGTAATTTTCTACCTTTTTTAATTTACAAGGGTTTGGCTATGTTTTCTTCATCTAAACTCTCATTTTTTTATCAATAACGCAACTTTTTTATATTTCTTCTCTGTTTTTTAAATTTTAATGCTTAAAATTTCATTTTTAGTGCCAGCTCCCCTTTTCTTCATAGGCGGGAGAAGGACTCTTTATCGTCCAGTGATGACATGTTTGTACGGATATGTTTATGGGTGTTTTACAAATGCCGATATAACCCGTTCTGCGAATTTTACAGCTGTGGGTGTCCTAGCTCTTTTGAATTGTTTATCGCTTGCTTCTTCGCAATTCGCTCTCAGCATCTGTTAATGATGTACACTGTTCCATCTGTTCTGTTTTAGCCTGATGAAGTTTTAGCCTGATGCCATCAAAACATTTGTAGTCACCTTACTGGCATATATCTGTTTTATTTAAGGAAGTTTTGCAAGTTTTTAAATATTAGATAACTTAAGAAATGCAAATTTCGATGTATTTAGAAAATAAATATGAAGGAATTATCCTACGGATTCCGTTTAAATATTGTTGGAAAGAACGTCCTTCGATCTTTCCGATGGCGTCAAGATGCGATAATATTTTCTGTCGCTATGGAACCGATGTGTGTGAAAATTGGGAATAACACTCAAATTCGTGCTAAAACATAAAATAACTATCTCATTTATACGCTCATTCTTAAATTAACTGTATCATTTATATACACTTTAAAAGAACTGCGAAGAATTATTCTATGTTTAAAAACAGAAAAGTGAAATTTCAGACGTTTCTAAAACTAAATATCCAATGTAAAAGAATAATGGTAATGAATATCTAAAGAATAATTACTTGTGATATTGCTGAGGATCAGTTCATGTCCCTAACAGAAATACTCGATTTTAAGTGATTTGAACGTTGACCCGTATTCGGGGATGTTCAAAACATGTAGATTCACGAAAATTTGAGGGTCGGATTTTTTACCGTGTCACAATACTTCCCCTTCAAATTATTATGCATGGCAGCGAAAGTAAAATTGAATTGAAAAATATGTTATCCTTCTGCTCAATTTGGCCCTAGCACAAATTGTATGTAATGCGTAAAAAAAATTAACTACAACTAGCGAAAATTGACATTAAAAAATGTTGAACTCTTAATGAAATTTATTAAAGAAAGAAAAGACCCATGCTCTGATATTCTGAATTTAAGAAAAATTTACTAATACATTGTCTTCAGCCCTGTTTCTCACAGAAACACTATTAATTATTCATAAAACTTAACAACTAGTTTCAAAGGCAAAAATAATCTCTTTGTTGGGATAGACAGATAGCAACTGCACCAGGAGAGGTAAGATTGCGTTTGTCTAAACGTTTATAAACTTCTAAACTGACAGACGCGTTCTTACCTGTGATTGTGCGGTTACTCTGTCCGTCTAACCTGACGAATGATGCTACTTTTTGCTTTGGAAGCTGATTGATTCTTTTAATCAATATTGTATGCTGTTATTAAACATGTACTTTTATTGCAGATCAATTTTCAATTTTAAGGGCTATTAGATGGCCTTGTTCTCAATGTTTAAAATGTTATAGTAAACAAAGGCAAGTATGCGTCACCCCCTTTTTCACTAACACACACATCACATCCAAAGTACCAATATTTATGAATAATCAAATTAAAATCAATAAATATAGTAATTTTTATGACATTTCAGTGATCATGCTTTATGATTAATTTATTCCACATATAGTGTGCAAAAACGTTAATCCATATCATAGGCGCCGACTACGGGGGGGGGGCAGGGGGGGCACGACCCGCCGTTGAACTTTTCTAGAGGGGGGCTTTGCCTCCTCTGGGAAATTTCAAGATTTTTTTCTAACTTCATATTTTACTAAATACCAAAAAACGAAATTTTTTAAACATAAAAATCATTGAAAGAAAATCCTATCAACGTAAATCTCACATTTCAGTTCAGTCTTGTTCACATCTTCCTTACCATAGCTCCCTAAACTATCTAGCACACAAACCAAGCTCCTCTTTACTCCCAGGAAACATGCTTACGCTAATGAGAAAAACACCTGGTTACCAGAACTTTTTCGACTGACCACCTAATTCAAAGAGAAATTGAATATTTACAGCCATGTTATTGGCATTTCCAAAAAATAGCTGTTTTCCTCCAGTAACAACTATAAATGATTACCACGAAGTAGAGATGTACTTATTTTGTCTACCTAAATGAAGAAATCTTATCTGTAATTATTCCTGGATTATATATCCCAGGGCCGTCTTCACAGTTGGCAACTATTCCGTTTGAAGTTGCAAACCCTGCGGATAGCTTTATTCCCGGTGAGCACCGGACGTTTGGAACAGCACCTTAGTCAGGCAAGGGCCAGAGGGAGCTAAGCCCACCTCCCCAAGAGGTTATACTCAGCCTCGCCCCCCTCCTGATAAAAATATTAAAGTTTTAATTGTGATTAGAAACATCATTCAAATTTTGCATAAAAAAATTATTTATGAGATTTTTTTAAAAATTTACTTTGTTTTAAAGATTTTTTAATTTAGCTGAATGTGTGGTTATAGTGATGATCAATTTATTTACATATTTAATTTAAAAATACTTAAATATTAAGATAATAGTATTTGGATACTTTTGTAGTATTGCTGAGTTCATTGCTTTAATTTATTGCGTCAAAATCAACGGGTAGGTAGTTAGGAGTTGATATTAAGCGTTAACTTGTATTAACTTTCAGATTTTTTTTTCGATTAATTAACAGCTTTGCTACTAGTTAATGCTTATATTGAAATCCATTATTATATATTATAATATTGATGTATAGTAACTATATGGATTTTCCTAATCAACTCTTAGCTTAAAAATATAAATATGGAATTATTTGTTAACAATTTATATGAATTGAAATATATAATATATATAGTAAATATTATGGTTAATAAATGTTTATGAACTGTGTTTAGGGTGAGCTTCTCTTTCAGGACTGTTGAGCCCCCTTGAATTTCATTTCAGCCCCTCTTGAATATCGTGTCTGGCTACTGCCCTGGTTTGGCAGCCAACCGCACCAAGTCATTTGAGACCAGAAAGCTATAGAATTATAAATTATGAGAAAATATCGGATTCGCAGGCACTCGTGGAAAAATAGTTGTGTTTTGTAGGACGACTTGCATATGTTCATCTGGTGTGGTCTCAGATGAGTGATGTTTGTGGTGCTGAAGGCAGTGTGATGTTTTAGTTCTTTTAATAAAGATTTCGTTTTGATTTGTGATGAAAAAGGAGCACAATATTTTTGTGCTATTCGTAAAGGTTATATTTCGATTTGTAATTAAATATCAATATAATTATTTCTCATGGATAAAATTAATTAAAACAGCAATTTTTTTTTGTGCGTAAGAAATTCCTCAGCTGCTGAAAGACCTGCATGTTATATTAAACATGCGGATTTTGATTTAAGCTCAACACTGGTGTACATGTGATAATGGCATCGCATTCTATGAAATTGTACTAATAGGTGTTTTTGAGTTAAATAATATTACTATATTAAATCTTTCATTTAAAGGGATTGGCGAAACATGACAATGCAATAATTTTAACAGAAATGGGATTTTTCTAGAAATTGCTGTATACAATTAGGTATTATTTGATGGAAAACTCCCAGTTTGGCAAAAAGTGTCGCTAGTCATGCTGATGCTCCAAACCCCCTCATTTACAGGTTTATGTTTTCTTAATGAAACTTGTTTTTACATAACTTGCTCACATGATGGTATGGACATCCAGCTTCATATAAATTTATATGTGACGAAATCTTAAAGGTTTCGTTACATATTGTAACTACAGGTTTTTTTTTTTGGAACTTTATGATTTTTTACCCTCAGCAGATGTGGGGCAGGTCCTGGTATTAGCTCGAGATTGGCCCAAGAAAACTGAGGCATAATCGCCCCGTTAAGGAAAAACTTGAATGCAATGGCCCCACCCACTGGGGAATTTCTATAGAGATCCTACCAACCATATCTGGACCTGGTGTTTGGAATCAATAATGTGCTGGAGAGCATAACGTGACGGATTCTTGCTAGGGGGACTACAAGTTTCATGCTAGCGTTCTAAAGTACATGTAAATCGTTTTTTAAGGAAAAATTACATAAGAAATGTCTATTTCCGTAACTTCATTAAAGGCTCTGATTTTTTGATGATTTTCCAATATTTCACTCGAAAATCTGAACATTCGATTGTATTTTAAAACAAAAGGCTTCCAGTATTTATGGATTGTGATTTTTGAACCAAATTTCATTCGACTCGCTCCATTCGTTCATGAGATATCGTCTCCACAGTCTCACTGACACACACATACACACACACTCAAACACAGAGACATCACTTCAAAAATGTTCGATTCGTGATCAGGGATGCTTGAAACGTGCTCTCCCGTCGAAAACTCGAATTTGGATTTACGACCCCGTCACAATACTTTTCTTATACATTATGTATGTAAGGAAAGTAATATTTCAAGAATGATTAATTGTAAGCAAATAGTTTTTATCAAGAAAATTTATAATATGAATTATTATTTAACCATTCTCGTGTTATAGCTTGAAGAGTGTTCGAACAAAAAATTACGATATGTATAAATTTTAATAGAGTTATAGATTTCATATGTTTCCCATTATTTGTAGTCTGCCAAATTTCAGGGCTGTGTCATTCATCGCCTATAGTCAATCAATCTGGAGTGCAGATTAGCTGTATGATATAGATTTCTAATTAAAATTAAGACATTTTATATGGAGATAGAGCTAGTTTATAATAAATGTATAGCTTAAAGTGGAATTTCATGGAAAGAAAATATTAAAATGTATTGACTATAAGAAAAGTGTCTGTAAACATGTTTAGCAGATTTTGATTAACATTTGGCCAAATTTTCTCAGAAAGATTGGCAACCCTATGCTATTTAGTTTTTTTCCTCTCACATGGCACTCTTTTGTATATCACGCTCTACGTGTGTATTTAGTAGTGTGTTCATAAATTTAATTTCATCACTATCAGTCTCTTAAATTGCTCCTCTGATAAAAAGACCAACACCAAAATGGCTCAGGCAAACGAAACTATCTGTTTAATATGCTTCCAGTCTGTACTTGATTTACCAAATCCGGCGGATAGATAGTTCAGTGTTCTACAGCGCTGCTTTCATGTGTTCTGTTTGAAGTGCATCCGGAACCATTGGATAGTTTCTCTACGTCAAGCAATGCCAGAACCAACTTTATAGTGTTGAAGACCCAGACCGTCCGACTCATCCGAAGGACTTGAGCAACTATTTGGACGGCCGGGAAAGCAACCTTATAGTGTGTCGGTTCCGACCACCGCCACCCATGAGGTGTCCTGAGTATAATAGGTATCCCGATCGTATCGTACCCAGCAAACGTCAGTTATTCAATACAGTGGAAAAGTGCAGATTAACAATGGAATTTCTAAAGGCCCTATCACACTCAAGAACTTTTGGAACAACCAACTATTTCGGACAACTTTCCCCCCAATTTTTCGGCGAAAAAGTTGGCGATAGGGTTATTGACAGTTTGAAGAAGTTGTGCTAAATGACAAAACTGCGGCGGTATGTTTATCGCATTTTGGCGACAACTATACATTTGTACATGTACTTTTCGGCAGCCAGTGAGTTCTCGCTTCGACTTCGGCAGTAAAACAAGACTTTTACTTAGTACTTCCTTTTGTAACCTTTATTACTTTGTAATTATGACTAAATTGCTATCAGCTGCAGGTTATCAAATATGCCTTGCCATAATTACGCTAGGATTATTACTGCTTAAGAAGAAGAAACAAAGCAAACCGAGAAGGATGTGGACAAAATCTATTGTAAATTTTTGATTTGATCTTTTTTATATGGATTACTTCAGATATCAGAAGCTTAAACAGATGAATGAACATTAAAAAATATTTGGATTTGTCACACATCCGTATAAAAAAGCAAATAAATATTTGTTGAAAAATATTCACTCTATTTTAAGATACAAAATTAGTTTAAAAAGCGATATTGCCGATATTGACTGAAATGAAACAAAGAAAAAGAAAACGTAAAAAGTATTTAAATTCAAGGATGCCGTCATTAAAATATCATGTCTTAAACAAATTTAAGTTCATTAACATTTTATACTTGATTTCAAATACGTAAGGTTTTCAAATACGTATCTATATTAAATATCCGAATATGTTCTTTGCTCATTTGTAACGTCTAAAATATTTCTCATTAAAGTAAACTTTTAAAAATTATTTTATCTACATTTATATTTATTGAGTAATTATGTTTTAAAATAGATTTAAATGTATATTCCATCTATAGCTGGTATAAAGTATACTTCAAGATGTTTTTCAAAGTAACTTCGAAATAAATTTTAGAAGCATTCAAATTTAAAAGAGTAAACTTTTCATATTTACATATAAACTTAATTTTTTTATTAAAAGTAAATGATTTTCTAATGTATTGTAAATTTCTGATTGTCTATGTGCATTTAAAATAATAAAAAAATTCTTCAAATGTTAGCTTCAAATTATTAAAATTTCAAAGTAGTTTAATTTTTGTTTTTATTCTAATCTAAAATGTTCAAAATTACATATCGAAAGATAACTACTACTCGTATAAGAATGTTCGATAATTTCTGTCTAATTTTACATGCACATTTTATATTTGCTATTTCTACAAGCACTGTTTTTAATTAAGAATATATTCCATCTATAGCTGGTATAAAGTATACTTCAAGATATTTTTCAAAGTAACTTCGAAATAAATTTTTATAAGCATTCAAATTTAAAAATAATTTACTGATATAAGGTTATTTTGTATATAGAACGTAAAATAATTTAAAACAAAAAATTTCTGCAGATTATTAAAGAAAAACTATATTTGAATATTTTAGTAACAGATGGCAGCACTTGTAAAATTCAAAATTCGCATGGATTCGAACCTGAGCCCAGTCGTTTGCTGAGATGATTCTCTACCACCCAAGCCAAAACTTCACATTTGATATATACTAACAAATTATATCATACAATGCATTTAGTGGATTTTTTGAGTACTATTTTGAAGAGTAAACAGAATAAGTTTTCAAGTTGTTTAATATTGCAATAGAAGGATAAAAAAAAGTCTATGGAGAACATACATGAAAATGTATTTTCTAAATTCTGTCTGATGTTTTTTTTTAACGATTCGAGGAAGAGAACATAATTGTATTCGAGGAAATTGCCATAGTGTAGTAAATATTCTAAAGCAATTTAAATTAGGATCCTTTGTGTTTTGTGATGGAATCACTTTAGTTTATTTTAGAAAACTGATGCAATATATATATATCGCCAAAGCAAATTCTCGTACACTCTTGTTTAAATTCGCAGAAAGGTGGATTTTCTGAAAAGCGTCAATACTGTAAACTAGCGAGCAGCTAGTAAATATAAATTTGAATCAGAAGAGACCAAAGAGATTATATTAGTAATAATGTCATAATTTTTATTATATAATATTTCATGTATATAAAATCGCTTTGGAAGAGATGTTTAGTAAAGATGATATTTCCTCGTACGCATGTTTCTTCAAATTCTTTTTTAAATACAGTGGGTCTTTTAGATTCCACAAAAATGATTTTTCACGTATTGATTCAATTAACTCCATTTCCATCTCGCATGACCACGATTTTTCGACTTCGAGACGACTTCCATCTTTATGACACAGAAATATTATAAATACTTAACAACATTCTAAATCTAAACTAAAATATTACTTCGCGCTGCAAGGTTATTATATCAATATATTCTATCTGTTATTATATTCTATCTGTTCGCGCTCCACAGATTCAAACTTGCGCGACGATTTCACCAGAATACAGTAAAATATAGCCACCAGAATATAGTAAAATCTGAGCCAACCTTTCTGCACACGTGATTCCTCCGCTACTCATCTGTGATTGGTTGGTTGGTGAAAAATTGTCCCAAATGAACAACTTTTCTATACCGGTCAGATAAACTTGTCCCAATGTTTTGACTTCATTTCACACGAGTTTTTCCCCAACTCTACGTAAAAATTGTTCGAAATGTTGGTTGTTCGAAAAATTGCCGGAAAAGTTGTTGAATGTGATACGATCTTAAGGAATCCCCCCAATACCCCATGCTTATTTGTAAGGCGAGGATTTGAAACCTGTTTAGGTGACAGATCGTGTGAAATAGACGGATCGCTTATTCAGTAGATCGTTTGTCCTTTTTATGTAGGTTTTGTGATCTTAAATCAAAAGTAGTATTTTATATGGATACACAAACTAAATGTATCACTTCGTGTCATTCGCATGCATTAGTTATCAAGGTGGTTAATATTTTACCCATCATCGCATTTTACTATCTAAATTGTGTCATAAGTGTTCAAAATGTATCTTTACCTGTAACATTATTTAGTTCTAAACCAGTATATTTTTATGAATTTTATCAATTATAAAGCACTTTTGTTATTGGTCATTGTTTTTATTTGCATCCGTTCGTCTTACTTTGTATTGTACCAATAAACATCTTTGACTTGTAAATTTTACATCCGGACTTATTAAAAGTTTTATAGAAATATTACATGATCTCTAAGTTGACTTAATATTGCCTTGATTATTCTTTCCCGTCAAATAATGTATATTTTCATTACCGCGTATCTTGATGTCAGAACTTAAATGATTATAAAAGATTGAAAGTTTCATTGCTCCAGAAATAGAACTTCGAGTAGCCCGAGTTTTTAACTCGGAAAACTTCAGACTACAGGAAGAAGCAAAAGGGGTTATTCCATGTCAAAGTATTTATAAACATATGATATTTCTTATTAAGCCCTTAAATTACAAATTAATGTGGGAGTATTTTATTTATGCTGAAATAGATCTTTTAATTATTAGTAGCATTTAGTATTTCAGTTTATTTTGAATTTGTATAAAATGTGCACATTTGTATAAAATGTTACATATGTTGAAGGAGATTGTAGAAAAAAAAATTGAAAAAAAGTCCCTTTTTTCGGAATTCAAGAACAAAGATTAATATTTGAATTTAAAAACTGTCTACAGAAAACTTGTGTTTTCAAATATTAATTAAAGCCCATTATAAAAACTAAAAAGTTAATAAATCGTAAGGGGTCAGAAAAGTTCATTGGCTTTTATTTTATATGATATGACCAAAATCCTCAAGTTCATTATTTAAAAAAGATAGATTGTTAAATTAAATTTAAGTGGACTGTTATTTAATTTTATACTTTACATTTTTTATTTCACTTCTGAAGCACTTTATTTCTAGCCATTGTTATCATTCAGGAATGCGTTGGTCTGAATTAATTTTGTTCCAATTGCCATTTCTGACTTCGAGATTTTAAACAACGACTTTGCAGTTTCGTGTTGTCCGAGCTGAACTGTACAAGAATTTGATGCCGGCTTCTTGGGCAGGCTGAAATTATCAGAGTTTTCATAGAAAATCGCAAAATAATAGTATGTAACAAGTTTTCTTATATCATTACAAATAACGGCTATCCCATGCTGACCTGAGCTAAAGCTCGAAGCCGATCCATGGATGCTGTTATCTGCAAAATGAGTGCTTCCATAAAAGCACATGTTGACACATTGACACTATAATTTCATAATCAGGGAGAGAGTATCATTGGAATCGTTAGTTATTTATCCATATAAATAAAACTGAAAATCTGTCTTTGGGTATGAACATGTATGTGTTTGTCCTATCAATATCATCATGGAAGAATGGCTTTGATGAAATTTTTAAAGTTGAATTGAAATAGTATAGTTTAAAATTTAGTACATGTTTCGAGTTTCTGGTACCCAGGGTTATCGATATATTAATGAAAAAGCACTATTAAACCTTTCACAGACTTTGCAAATATGCAAACGCAATTTCTTTCGTAAAATAATTTGAAACATCGCATTAAGCAATGGAATTAAACACAACGAGTTTATCAGCATATTTATGTAAGAAAAGAATATGTTCCTAAGCAACGGAATTGTACCTAATGAGTAAATGTAGAAGATTTATTTGAAGAAACTGTTGTAAAGCAACTGAATTAAACCCAATCAGTTTAACAGAAGACTATTATTATTCTTAAATATATTTTGATTTTAATAATATAGATATGTATATAACTAAATTTTATTGGAATAATATTTTGACTGTATTTAATCCCACCTTCGATTTTAAAAATTGCGCGGTTATGAATATTTTCAAATTCTTGCCTCATCTGGGTTTTTTTCTTATTGGTAAAAAATTTTCCAATCCATATATAATATGGTTAGTAGTTATAAAAAGGGCATTCACCGGAGGATCGGGGAGGTGGCGCAAGTGCCACAGGAGGAGAGTCCCTCTTTTGGGAGGGACTTTACCTCTTTGGAGAGGAAGGTTCCCTCTTTTGGGAGGACGTTTGGTGAGGTGGCGCAGCACCAGATGCCTCTCGGAGGCCTCTTTCGAAAGAGGGCTGATGACTCATACACTCGGAGTGAATTGTCTTGAGAGGGGATGACCCTTGACCTGAGGTACTTCGAAAGTGGTTTCAATGGATGTTGCAATCAGCGATTGCACAATCTGGAAATGACGTGTCGCTGACTAACCTTTGACCGGAGTACATTGGAAGACGTGTCGCAATCGCCGATTGCACAATCACAGGAGCTCTTAGCACACGTCCTCCCTCGACACTTGTCAATGACAAAGTGATCGTTCTTATCAGCGTGACGTAGTTAAAGCGCCCTCTGGCGAAAGTTGAAGAAGTGCTGCCATCTATCGGCATTTTTTTCCCAAAATAATTTAATTTCTCATTCGTCAGATACGGGACTCGAACTCGGAACCACCCGATTACAAGACCGCCGTCTTATCTGTTGTGCCAGCTGGCTCACGCTCCATATAAAGTTATCATCGAAGAGATGCTTGTCAAAGAAGACAGAAGACGGAATATTTTTCGCTCGGTGAACAGATTGAATAGCGATATATTTTATAAAGGGATTTCGGTGCGTTTCAAAACAGAATGTAATGTTACGAACTGAATATAAAATTGTGTTAAGTGGATTTTATATTGCGATTTTTAGCATATGTTTTTTTTAAATATTGAATACACAATTACGGATTTCCAATGAACACAAAAATTGTATTAAGTGGATTCTAACACTACGATTTTTTAACACATGTTTATTTTTAAATGAATTTAATACTCAAGTATAGTTACGCATTTTCAAAATTGTGTTAAGTGAGTAGGATTCAACCCTTTTATGTGTTGTGCACTTAAAAAGAAATTTAAACTCATTATACTTAGCTAAAATTAAGTAAACAAGATTCAACCCTTTTAGGTGTGTACTTAAAAATATGAATGTAATACTTAGCTAAAATTGTATTAAGTGATATATACCAATATGATTTTTAAAAATAAAACTAACAGCATATATCGAAATAATTTCGATTGTTTAAAAACAAAAATATAATAGATTACGGATTTCCAGTGAACACAAAAATTGTGTTAAGTGAATAGGATTCACCCCTTGCGATTTGAAAGATCAGCATGGACAGGAGAACAATCTAGAACAGTCCCAGGTTCCACAGGAATATCAGTCGAAGAGTCACAAGTCCTCAGTCGGAGGCCAATAGGGTCCAGTTCCTCCGCACTGTCAATAGACATGAGGACCACCCGGGGAAGGTCTGGACGAGGTAACATTTTGGTGACTCCAGAGAAGGTGTCTGCAGCAAGGGAGTCATAAGTACAGCCAGGAGACTCAGGAGAGTTAAGGGGAGTCTCATTCAGAACCATCAGTAAAACCTTAGGAACCAATCGAAATCATCCCGAAAAGTTACTCCATGGATACCCGAAGAATCATTCTCTTTCTCAGTGCGCGATGCATCATTAGAAGGGTCACAAGGATCAGGTACAGTACCAGTCAGACCAGTTTGTAGGAGATCGGGGCAGAGTGGTGATAAGATTACCCTAGGTATCATCGAACAGCAGTCTTTAAGATCCAAGCAAAGTCTGCCCATATCATACGGGTTAGCAGAAAAGTTCAAACAGGAAGAAAAGGGCAATTCAACTCAAGTAATAGGGGTTGCAGTTCGTTTCTGGGACGGACATTCATAATTTGCACTTACGGCGCTATTTGGGGAACCTGTAATAGAGGTATCCAGGAGTATCATGGCCACATACATCAGTTCCCTCACCTGCAGCGAGAAAAGAGGCCATTTCATTTGCTTTCAGAGAGCAGGCAAGTCGCGTATGTTGGCAGACTGGTGAGTCAGTAGCTACTTCTACAGAGTTGGTAGAAGATTTAGCTTTCACACAGCGATCGAAGGCACTCGGACCAAGCTCAGGCAGCTGGTTCCAGCAATCTCCTAGTAAAGGATAATTACACGTGATCACAGAAGCCCCCGAGAGTCGAAGAGGGCACGAGGTTCAGGTAGAGGTATAAATTTCACTTTCAGAGTCACTTCTAAAGGATCAGATAGGTCAGAAGTCAATTGTTGCTCAACTATCACTAGTTCTTTAGAGTCATCCAATATGGAAGAAGAGTTTCATTTAAAATCACTAAAATTATCAATTAACTCCACAGGGCAGCAGGACACCAAGTCAGGCCAGAGCCAGACAGTTCAGATGGCAACGGAAATGAATTTAAAAAGTTATAAATTAGAACTTAAGTAATTTTAGAAAAGGGCCAGTAAAAAAAAATAATAATGCTGGCAAGGGCGAGTAGCAAAGTGGACTCTAGGGCAGGAACAGTTTTGAGGCAATCCATGACAAAATATTTTAAAACACACATTATAAACAGTAGAAAGCACAGATAAGGAACAATTTAAGAATAACTTGCCAAATAAGAATGGTTAAACAAGATAACTGACCAGTGGTCAATCAATTTAAGACAAAGGGATATGACCAATGATCAAGAAATGAAACTGACCAGTGGTCAAGTGCAGTCAAAATATTACCATGTGTTACTAAATGAATTTGACCAGTGGTCAAACAAGGCACTGACAAGGGGAATGACCAATGGTCAAATACAAGCCAATTAGAGAAGAGTGACCAGTGGTCAACCAGAGCAACTATCCAGTTGAAAAACGTGACAAAATATGTTGAATTGACCAGTGGTCAAACATGGCCATAAGTTGGTGGTCACGTGAAGAAAAGTGACCAGTGGTCAAACATGGTCATCCAGTTGGAACAATCAAACATGGTCATCGAGAGTGTAAGGTCAGCAGGCCACATATTATATCAAACAAACTCAAGTAAACAGTGATACATATTTAACTAGGCAGGTCAAGAAAAATAAATTCAAAACATACAAAATATGACGACATTGAAATATTTCACTTTCATGAGGACAATATTGTGAAAGCGCTTCCCGGCAAGAAAGGTCACTGGTAATAAATTTTTAGCACAAATCAAAAATAACATTTCCCCGGTAAAGGTGAAATACAAATGGCACTAGAGCCAACAGAGAACAAACACATCGAGCGTTGACATTTCCCCCCTCCCTCACAGCATTCAAAACAGTAAGAAATTATAAAACTTGGCGAGAAAAAGGCCGTTGGCGAAGTGCCACATTCTGATCTTTAGCCAGAATGTGAAAAGAGAAATACAAAACAGGGACGAATTAAATTAAAACTGATTATTTAAAATTGAAAAACTTATTAATTTAAACATGAAAAAGCCATTAAATGCAACCTTTATATATATTTTAAAAATTAAAAATTCCTAAATAGCAAAAAAGGATGCAGGGAAACTTCCGCCAATGGCAGAGAACATGTTTATACATTACAGGGTGAAAACAAAATCAAATATATAAAATTTAATAATTCACATTGCCTAAGATTAGTTTTAAGCTTAAAAAACATATTATGTCAGGGTTAAGAAATCACAAACAGTAAAATAATCAGTAAATGTGGCAGTTTTAATTGGTGTATCTCGATTTCCAACGATCAGAGCAGGCATTCGTTTGCGAAAAGTCAGAGTTTCAAAAGTTCGTTGAGTTTTAGCATTGGCGAAAAATAGAACAATTATGCATCTAAAATCACGAATAACTCACGAACCAGAGATGGGTGTGTCAAAACCATGGTATCACTAATAAGAACTCAGGAAGTTGCACACATAGGTATAAAATTTGTCAGCTTTCACACGAAAATCACGCTGCCACAGATCAGGAACCCTGTACGGCAGAACCAAAACAAATATAAAACCGAAGAATTCACACTGTATAAATTCTGATTTAAGGTTAAAATACATGTTATATAACCATAGAAGAGGAGAAAATCAACAATTATAGCAGTTTCAAATTGTACGTTTCAATTTCCAGCGACCAGAACATATACTCGTTAACAAAACATCGCAGCTTCAAAAGTCAGTTGACTTTTTTTTAACATGAGCGAAAAAAAAGGCTAAAATGCGATGAAACAAATATGCATTAAAAGCGTAAATAACTCACTAGCGGAAGATCGATGTGTCGAATTCATGGTATCGCCGGAAAGAGCTCGAAGAAACGCACACACAGACACAAAACTCGTCAACATATGCACAAAAATCACGCGGCTACGGATCAAAACATACCCACAGATACTGCACTTTGATCTTTATCCAGATAAACGCGATAAGCTATAAAAGCTATATATACTGATAAGCTATATATACTGATAAACCCGATAAGCTTTGAGGCCGATTTGGTATGTTTTCTGTGTGAAAGTCCTTGGCTTGTATTGTGTGTGTGTGTGTGGAGAGAGAGAGTTTTGTATTATATACAATATATGTATTCATATACATATTCTTTTTTCAGAGCAGATTTTATCAAAATATGATCTATACATTTCGGTTGTGTCTATGGAAATGTGAGTTTACAATCATGCATTTGTAATCGCCGGATTTCCACTTGAATGAATTCAGACCTAAAAGACATTTCTAATGTTTTTCAAAACTATATTTTTCGTATAGTGTATATGTATGTACGTGTGGAGCCTCAATATATACAATTCTGAAATATGCCACTCGCTATCTCTAAGTATTTTCCCATTTTAAAATATCCAAGTATCAAGTTCTTTGCTATGAACAGATTGTGAGGGCCAAATCAGTGGTTAGCTTGTAGGGTTGTCGATAGTTTCTATTTTAAAGTAACTACCCTGTATTTCATTCTCTGGTAAGAATAGACTATATGGGGTAAAGCAGTGATTAGCTCAAAGAGCTTTCAGTACTTTACATTCTCCAATTTAAAAAAAAATCTGCCAAGTATTGCATTCTTTAGTAATAATGGATTGGGAGGGGCAAAGCAGTGGTTAGCTCAAGGAGTTTTCAGTACTTTACATTCTCCAATTTAAAAAAATATCCACCATGTATTGCATTCTTTGGTAAGAATGAATTGCGTGGGGCAAAGCAGTGGTTAGCTCAAGGAGCTTTATAAAATTAATAAGCCATTAAGAAGGAATAACTACACTGTGGCATCATCACGTGAACCTTGAATTTATGACGTCATCTTATATAAGATCTCATTTTTAATACTGTAATTAGTGCGCATATCGTTCATTTCTAGTTTGGACGGCTGCTGGTGAGGACGTCGCTCTGTGAGTTCTAGTTTTTGCTAACTGTTTTGCATATTCCGCGCGATACTCATCTCCTAAAGTTATAAAAATTTACAAAACATGTTTCTAAGTATTTAATGTCATTGAAACTTATAAATTTTAACTGAGTTTGATTTCTCCATTCACCAAAATATTTGCCATGTATCGGTGAAAACACCTTTGTTAGTTAAAAACAGTCAAATATTATTCAGAAAATTCTAGAACAATGCATTTACATTTTCCATAATGCACATGAGTAATATCGCTCTGAAAATAGTCGAATCCTATAAAACGGAGTGTTAAAATCCTGTAAATCCTCTTAACACATACATACAATTTTTTGTTACCTCTGATTGTTCATAAGAATAATTCTCATTTTTATTAGTATATTCATTACACCTTTTAGCGTGCCAAAATTAATTAACATCATTAACACGGTCTAATCATGTACACATGTTTGTATGATTACATATTGAAGTTAAAATCTTGTAAACCCATTCACACATAAAACTATTGTATCCCCTTGAACATTCATTAAACCCATTAGCATGGAAAAAACAATTAATTAACTTTTAGCGCATACACGCTTGCGTACAAGGAAAATTCGTGAAGAATCCAATTAGCACCTCTTAAAAAAATACCATTTTTACAAAATATGATTCCTTTTAATAACTTTCTTTCATTTCTCCATTCGAATTCTAAAAACTTTGAATAAATCTGCTGCTCCCTTCATATTCCATCACTCATTCCTTCGTAATATGAAACATATACCCTAATGAACAAACCTTTCCGAGTCTCGATAGCGTAGTGGTCCAAGCGGCGATCTAGTAATCTCGAGTTCGAACCTGGTTCGGTCCAAACGGAAATGTGTCTTAAATCCCGCCTTTTAGATGCTTCAAGCTACACATTGAATGCTCAAGATATGCAAACAAAATGAAATTTGCAAACAAAGATTAGATTTATACTGTGAAAAAACTTTATATTTACTTACTGATTAATAACATTCTTCTTACTCTTATCTGACTGATAAAAATCTCCATTCATAGAAACATCACGTGGCAAGATGAAGCTCCGCCCTCTCTTCACCCGGTGAGCTTATGTTTTAACATCGGGAAGTATAGCATCTGCAGGAGTCCCATGTTAAAGTATAACACCTGGTAAGCCAGAACCCCCTTATTTACACTACTGGTGGCCAACACCGGGAGGGTCACCAAGGAGGATGTCATACGACCGCAAAAACAAATTGAATTTCAAATAAATGATATTTTGAGGAATGCAGAATAAACTCTTTGGCTACCAATGCCTTGAATTCTCTTCTGGCAACGCTACTAAATCAGACACAAAGTTAAAAATTTAAAAAGATAATAACATTCTTTTGAAAATTTAGATTTTTTTGCATAAGCTAAAAAAAATCCAGCCATGAACTTTGGTTAATAAAAGTAAAGTTGTTTTGCAGAAAGTTGTTTTTTAAGATTAATTGCCGAGTGACCTTTAATAGTTACCTTTAGGGACTATAATACGATAAAGCACTTAAGGCAGTCGTACCTTAAAAAAATCCAATAAAGGCACAATTTCATCCTTTAAAACTTTATTTTATATTTTTTTCTTGATCCGCATAAAGTATAACTTTAGATTAAATAGTTAGAAAGGGTGTAATCCTTTTGTTAAAGGAAAACACTCTTTGATGAGAATTTTACTGATTCTGAAATGATTTTGATGTTAACAGCATGTAAGAATTTATTCCTTTTTAACACTTTACAACAAAGTTGAAAAGTGTTTATGACTTTGTTCATTCTGTCTGTCTGTCTGTCTGTCTGTCCGTTAGCACGATAACTGCCGTAAAAATGACTTAATCAAAATGAAATTTTAGTATGTTGTTCAGACGGTCTGTAGGACCTATGGGAATATAGGGTTGCACCGAATATTCGGTTGGTATTCGGTATACTGCCTATTCGGCAGTCAAACCGAATATTCGGTTCGGCCGAATACTTTAATATTCGGCTGAACCGAATAGTAAGTAAAATTTTTAATATTAGATAATTGGTAAAGCACATTTTTTTATGCCATGAAAGTTATAGTATCATAGTGCAAAATTAATTCAAATTGTTGCTTACCAATATTATCGTATTTAAAATAATTTTAATGTAAAAGTAAACAATCTGATATTAAATTTTGTTGTTTTTTCAATTTTTCTTAAATCTTATCACACCTTAACCTTACTAACTCGTCTAAATATGAAGCAGTAACCAGAAAATAAAACTCATAATATTACTTGTTTAAAAATATAACTGTTAATTTTTTATAAAATATGCAGCTAAAAAAATCAATTATCATTTCACCAATATTAAAAAAGGGTGAAGGTCATTAATATATAAAAAAAAGCACTTTGGTGAATATTCAATTTTGCAGTATTTTAATTTCGATAGAGATGGAGAAGATACTGAGGGTGCCATAGGTGTTCCTTTGTATCCATTAAAATGTGTCAAGCAAGATAACCAAAGAATTTCTCTCTGTGTGTGTAGTCAACCCTTCTAATTTCTTTCATGATTTCTGAAGAGAAGATTACTGTGTTGAGTCTTTTGTCACAGGGTGTAACTGTTTAGTTATCTATCAGAATCTACTCTGTTGTAGTTTGTTGTGACAACAACTTAAAAAAGAATGGCTAGGCATTCTGGCGAAGTATCCTTTGCACTTTAAAAAGAAAAATGATTTGACAATGTTTGAATTTGACTGCTCAGTTTCAATTTTGATAAAATTATTTATTAGTTACATTATAGAAGAGACTAAGATAGCAAAAATTCAATTGAATAAATTGTAATTCTAATTTGTAATGATATTTCAAGCAACTTGGGTTTGTATTTGTATGTAAGGTAAATGCAAGATTCTCTATAACATAACATGAAGCTATGATTATCACATATCAGAAATTAACTATCAATTATCAATTTATGCAGATAAACATAAAACAAATTAAGTACTATATTTATTTACTTTTGAAATGATTTATTTCATTTGTTATTTATTTTAAATTAATAATTATACTTAATGTAAATGCAAATAAATTTAGGATGTTAAATGTAAATGCATTTAAAAAAGGCACAAAATAGAAACATTTTCTATTTTAAATTGGCATAAAATAGAAATATTACCTTTAAAAAAATTTAACCGAATATTCGGTATTCGGTATTCGGCAAAAGATGGTATTCGGTGCAACCCTATGGGAATATAAATGAATAATATCACACAATTAGTTTTGGATTGAACCCGGGTTGAAAAAAAGAAATACATCGAGCCCTATGGGACCTAATTCTTCGAACATTTTTTAAGCGGATTTAAAATTCACAAATTGCTTCGAAAATTTTAGGTAATAGTCAAATTGTTCCATAAAATATATAAAAAGAAATTCAGCTAAATATATTCAGTAGTTTTTTAAATAAAAATTAAAATAATAATTACACATCTTATATGAAACGATCACGTGACCATGATATGAAACGATCACATGACCCACTTCAAAATGAGATATGGCATCCATCTTGTTTCAAATTCGTGATTTTTTAAAGTTCTTTTTAATTCATATTGAGTGTTGTATCCATCCTAAAACTACTTTATTTCTGCTTAAATTCTGTGCATCTACATACTAAAACAACACAATGACAATATATTTGAGTTTAAATTCTCATTCAAATTTGATTATTTCTACAATTAAACCTATTTTTCACCTATGTAAAATGTAAACAGCAAAATATGTAGAATGAGTTGTATTAGAATTACTGTATTTCTTTAACACAAAATAATTCAGTCCATGGAGTCTGCATGGCTGATATGAGTGAAATATTAATTGATTTTATAAACAGAAGGACGATATTTTTCGATGAAGTTTTAAGCATAAAGTTTATGAATTGTAGCTCCATGGTCTTAATTTTTAAATAAAATAAATTATTATAGTATTGTGATGAATGAAATGGAGAAAGTTATGAATGAAATCCTGCTTTTATAGAGAGATCCAGGCATGTTATTTTTTCTATGACGTCATTTGAATTAATTTCAGTTGTTTTCGATGAAGTTTTCAAATATAATAAATTATCGTAGTATTATGATAGATTTAAAAATATTACCGTGGAATGTATTGCATTTTAGAGATATTTAAACCACGCAATTTATATTTCAATGCCGTCTTTTGAATGAAGTTCATTTTTTTCAATGAAGGTTTAAGTTTTCAAATATAATAAATCAATGTAGTATCGTGATAAGTTTTAAAATATTACCAAGGAATGTATTGCATTTTCGACTTTTTTAAATAAAATTGCATTGAAGTTGGAAAGTGTTTCATAATCAATGCTTTAAGCATGATTGATCTTTCTTGTTATTATTTGCCCTTTTCAATCAAAATTTATTCGAACACTTGAATCATGTTAATCAGCAGTACAGCTCAATAATAAGTTTTCAAAAAATCCCAGCACTAAATAGGTTATCTTTCAGTCCAAATTAAGACTACAATTTCTGAAACTCTTTGGGTGAAACAATTGACCACACAAGATCAGTCTTGAACAATTTCTTGGAAAGGATATACCTGTATAACATGTTCGATTAGAAATAATATATTTTTAGTTTAAAGAAATTTTGTGCGCTATTAGATTAAATTGAACAAAATATTTTCCACTTCTAAATCCCCTTTCAGGTTTCATTCAAACCCTAGCTAATTTTTATTTGATGTCTGTTTGGTAACTGGGGCAAAATTTGCTAATTATTTACAGTTTAGTTTAAGTGAAACATTTCATTTTTAAATAACTTCGGTTAAAAGTTGTACTTGACAAAAGAAAATTAAAGTCAAAGCTCATTAATACTTTATTTAAAATAATACAGAAATATATAGCACTTGTGCGGTGTAATGAACATATTTAGTAATGAACTAATTATTTTTAAAATTTTCATTATTTAAAAATAGAAAAAGTTTTTTCAACTTTAAATTATATAAAAACAAATACATATTCTCCAATTTTAAACAAAATATAAACCAAAAAATTTTTAATTTATACTGCTGAAAAGTATTTTTTTTTAATTTAATTTTCTAACAACAAACAAAAGACTTTTTAAATTAAAAAAAGAATGTAAATATTAAGATTTTTCAAATTTTAATCTTTGGGTTTTTTTCCATATCCACACAGCATTCTTAAAATTTAAGTTTATTATGCATTTAAACGCGTTCTTTCATAATTTGCTATTATTTACTTGTTTCGTAAAGTCCTCTCGCAATCATGCACTTTCCGACTACACTTAAAAAATAGTGCCAAAAATTGAAAGCAATTTTTTTAAAGTGCGCCACAGAGTGTCTGTATACTGCACAAGTGCCAAATACACAGATAATGTTTTAAACATCAGCAAAAATAATCCTCAAGTATTATCATCGCCAGTTGTGCCAGTCATCCGACTACCGATTGATAGTAAACGAATGTTTTCGTATACCAGTTCTAATTATATCAGTATTAAATCTCGGCCTATCGTCATACATTAATCTTCTAATGCAGCCCATACACTCGGTGCTAAAAGAGATAAATTTCCGTGTTTAAACCAGTTAAGCGAAATGCTGCTTAAACCTTTCTCGTAATAAGAGTCATTTTTGATTATTGTTTTTTCAGTAACAAATCGATTTGCTAAATATACATATTTAGGTTGTACATACGGATTCCTTGCGAGTTTTTTAAAACTGCCACCAATAATGGCAATGTTCGACAAATTTTTCTCACTCCAATTCGCTAGCAAAATATTATTGTAGAGAAACCAGTCGCAGCCAGGCATGAAGTAGACTGTCTTTCTTCTTACTACCCTCATCCCTTCCTCATTTGTGGCTATAACGTTCAAATCTAGTTTCTTTAACAAATATATTTCTTCACTGGAAAATATGGGATCATAAACATAGACTTGAGAACCGTGCATCAACTTTTTCAAGATTAGGAGAAGACCGAGCTGATAGCGAGATCTCTTGTAATAGGAAAAACTCCCCAAACCATAGCACACGATATCTGTTTTCTGCTCTTTAATTTTACAAGAATAGTCTGCATTCTCATTTGAAGAATCGGCGTCAAGAAAATGTAGGAGTTCCCATTCGCGGAAAACGCCGCGCAAGTTTTCTTTTAGTTGTGTGAATAATTCACTGCATTTCAGATCCTCTTGAATGCTCTTTAAGTCTAAAATGAAATTTTTGAATGAACCGATTGATTGATACTGTTTTTGAAAGTATGCCAGAATTCTTTTGGGACAATCAGTTGCTAAGCACATGGAGCGACAGAGAATTCGATCATTACTGTATCGAGGTCCTCCTAAATTAGTCCGCAAACTAGGCACCAAAAGAGATAGAGTCCCACATTTAAACCAGAGAACAGACGTACCATTAAAAACAGAACCAAAATCATCTTTAATTTCGAACTTCTTAGCAAACGCATTTGCTAAATACACATATTTAGCATTTTCTTGCAGATGAAAAGGTGAATTCATTATTTCGCATGTTTTAAAGCCATTGCCGATAACTGATATGTTGGACACATTTTCTATATTGCAACTTTCTTGTAGTACGTGGTTATAGAGAAACAAATCGCATTCAAGCATAACGTAGATAGTTTTTCTGTTCAATCCTTTCATTGCATTTTCATTTATAGTTAGGACGGGCAGTCCAAGTTTTCTTAACAAATATATATCTTCAATGCAGAAACGGTTATCATAAATATAGACATGAGCGCACTGCAATAACTCCTTCAGCATAAGGAGAAACACAAGTCGACAACGATTAATCGTGCAGCAGGAAAACTGTCCTAGCCCATGGCACACAATCTGGATTTCTTGTTCTTTAATATTTAAATTTGAGGAATTAGCTTGAAGGATGTGTTCCAGACCCCATTCACGAAGAACGCAATGTAAGGCTTCTGTCACTTGAATAAAAAATCTACTGCTTTTAATGCTTTCTTCCATGTGATATGGATCTTTAATTGGCATCTCTATTGATAAGGTTGTTTTCATATACATCCTACCTGATTCACGAGCAAATTTTTCTTTATCTTTTCCCACCCTCATCGATCTGTTCCTCTTCAAGTAAGCCGATATATCTAGAAAATAAAGGAAGAATTAAACAATTATAAAAAATATGTTTCTTAAATATTCATATGTAAAACTCAGAAATGAAAGTGTGTATCTGAAAACTCTTATGTGTGTCTGGTCGATTACGTATCTCAAAATGTATGTGAAAAAATAGCGTCACTGGTGGCACTCCTCCAGCGATTTTCATAAAGACCCAGTTCAAGTGATTAGCATAAAACTCTCCACAGCTACTTCACCTCCAGAGACTCTCTGCTATATAAACTACGTAAGGTTCCTGTAAATATAACTAGTATGTTCTGTAATTAAATTATATTTTATGATTGTCGCTGTGATGAATACGATATAACATCGCACCTTAGCCTTATGTATGGTGTTGTGACACGTCACAACACTTTATTTTATTATTCCAAATTAACATTTTTTTTATAAATCATTAAATATTTTATTTTACTTTATTATTATTCAAAATTATTCTATTCAAAATTGCTTTTATTTTATATACTCATTAATAGGCCAATTGTCTCTTTTATTAATTTTAATTATAGTGTGCTGCAGTATTCATATTCTTATGTATGGTAAAATGGCATCCTTTTTCTTACTGCGGTAAAATGACATCCTCTTTCGACAGTTGGTAAATCCGGTTTCAGGCGAGACATGGAACTTTTAAATCGCCCTGGTTGCACAGAAGTATTTATTTTTCTTGGCATGGCAACTGTGTGTGTGGCTTCAGCCAATCACAGCGTGCCAAGTTAGGCGGGAGATTTTTCCTTATGTGAAAAGTGCTGATGCACTCTCTTCTCTTGAAAATTTGTGGAGTGTGTAGGTCATGTAAAAAGAAAGGGGTCCCCTTTAGGGGGGGTGCCTCGTGTTTTGCCATTTTAAATTGTGATTTTTAAGTTTTAAGTTATGTAAATGAAAATATATATATATATAATTTTTTTTGTTTCTGTTTGTGAATCAACTTTTGGATTTATTTTCTGTGGAATGTATATCTTACAAAGTGTGAATACAGTAACTTGCTATTCTCAAGTGAATTTTTACAATTGATACCTATTCATTGATCAAATTTTGATTAAAGATATTTTGGCCAGTTAAAGAAATTATATTTATTTCTCAGTTTGACAGCAGCATTTGTCTCTTTGGATATCCTCTGTGAACTTCATTTATTTAACAATTACTATGCAATTCTGATCTCATGCAAGGAAATTAAGTTCTGTTACTATGCTAAGGTCTTGGAACCTTTATTGGAATTGTGTCCAGCTATCATTTCATTTTTCTTATGCAATATGACTTTGAAACTTGAGTGTAGCAGAAAAGGTGCTCTTGATGTGGTCATTATCATCATTCATGGAATTTGTGACTTTACACATCCGATTGGTAAAGTTATTCAGCATTTATAATGAGACATTTCGCTCTTCAAAAATTTAATAATTAAAGAACATTGAAAATTACATTAAATTTTAATGACTGATAATAAAATGATTTAGCAGTGACTAATAGTTACAAGATGAATAATTCTGTTCTTTGCATCATTTTGATAAAGAAAATTAAAAGAAAATGAATACAAGTTGCAGGTAAGTAAATTTAGGCGCTCACATACAAGTATGGTTTAATATTTAATTACACAACGCAATTATTATTGATATTCCAAATTCAATTTCCCACTATACGATCCCCTTCCATTAAGTAACTAACTTTTAATTAATTAATTTCCCCTTTTTAATTGTATGTGAGTGACCGACCCAATCAGGTGTTGGGATATGATCGTTCAATTGATTTTATTTCTTTAATTAAGTCTCTTGAATGGTTGTATCACAACATATGGTTCTTCGCCATATATTGATGAACCTGAGACGTGAGATGCTTCAATTTACGCCAGAGACAGGAATTCTTGAAATTAAGTGAGTATCTGCTTCAATTTCCTTATGCAATTATGTTTACAACTGAGACGACCGAAACTCGTTTAACAATCGTCAACGATGCAAAACGATATTTCAGCTCAAAATGAAGATTTTAATTCGGCTGAACTTTCAAAAGTGGATAAAGAACCTCCGTTCTAGTAAGCAAACTGAGATTTATGGCTTTTGCACCGGGACTCTCAATTCCTCATTTCCCGAATCGTTAATGAAAAACCGAAATTTTATTGCATAATTGCAGCATAGATACATACAGCTAAATATACATACCTTAAGAAAGGTATGTATCTTTGGGATCCCAGTGGATACTGCTTGACTTTTCTCTGTTTTTTCTAACTTAGAAAAACTTTATTTCAGTTGTACTTATTCTAAGTGCAAATAAAACAAAGTTTAAAATAAATGTGTAAAATAAATAAAATATAAGTATCCGTTGGGATAATAAAGATACATAACCTTTCTTAGGTATAAATATAGTTTTCGCTTATGATTTTTCAAAAAATGAGATAATATATGAATTATTAAAATTTAGTACTACCTAATACTATAAAATAGTATTAGGTAGTACTAAGTGTTAACCTATGAATTTTCTAAAATACATGAAAAATTGTCAACTATTGTATATTTGTACAAGATCCGTAAAACTTTATGAGTTCTGATATGCTGTATAAAGATTATCAATGGCGATAATCTTCTGCCTCACTACATCCAGAACTAAAAACTCCGTTCCTAATTCTGTCCATGTGTGTAAATTTAATTAATAATTGATAATGCTGCATTTGATATACATTTAAAAGTTGGCGAGAGTTTACCATTTATTAGAAAATTTAAAGTTATTTCTTTAAAAAATATCTCTAGTTCTCCTTTCTACTACGAAGTGGCACTGATGCTATGGTATGCACATATCACATATATCGCTAGTGCTGTGTTATAAACTGTTAGAAATTTTCTTTAGATCTTTCAAAAAAATCTAAAGTATCATCTTTAAAATTTACGCTAGTATCCCCTTTCCGTCGCTGGATGTCGGTGATCTTCATTATACATACAGCTTCATTACATATTTTTCACCCCTTTAAAAATTACTTACTTAGAAATTTTAAGGATCCCCCTTTAAAATATCCGTAGTACCCCATTCCGCTGTTTTCTGGCGGTGATGAATTCGTCTCATCCACCTCATTAGACGTTTCTGACTCTTTAAAAGTTTCTAAACATCTCATTTACCTAAAAAATTCAGAGTTCTATCTTTAAAAATTTACCTAATTATACATTTAATTATTATGTGTCGGTGATGCGTTCTACACATGCAACTTCAATCTACATATTTATCCACTTTAAGTGTTGATATATTGTGCTTAGTTAGAAAAAATGTAAGGTGCTATTCTAAAAAAGCCATCTTAGCTTTCCCTATTTCATTAGTTTGTATCGGTTATGTGTATCACACATGTCGTCTTAGCAGGCATTTACACTCCTTTAAAAGTTTTTAAACATAGCATTTACCTAAAAATCTAAAGTCCCATCCTTGAAATATTACCCAAATTACTATTTTCTATGATAGCTATCGGTGAGGGTATCATTCTATTCCGATTTAATATGAGGTTTGTAACCATTCGGAAGTTTCTAAACTTCCTCATTTACCTGAAAAAACCTAAATTCCATCTTTAAAAACTTGTTTAGTTCTACTTTCGTTACTATATGCGGATGATGTGTATCACACATGCCGCCTCAATCTGCGTATTCATCCGCTTTAAGTGTTGATATATTGCACTTAGAAAAAATTTAAAGCTCGATCTTTAAAATAATATCCCAATTCCCCATTTTACCAATAGGTGTTAGTAATGATTACACTCTGTACCCTTCAGTATGTGTTTCTACTACCTTAAAAGTTAGTAGAAATCTCTATTTAGCTGAAAAATTCTCAAAGTTATCATAAAATTTTGTTGTATGCCCTTCAGTATGCTTTTCTATCCCTTTAAAAATTAGTAGAAATCCCTATTTAACCAAAAAATCGAGTTATGTACTTCAAAATTTGTTGTATGCCCTTCAGTATGCTTTTCTATCCCTTTAAGAATTAGTAGAAATCCCTATTTAACTGAAAAATCGAGTTATGCACTTAAAAATTATGCATAGTTCACCATTTTACTGTTAAATCGAGTATTTGTATCACACTCAGTGGTTCTCAACCAGTGGGTCGCGACCTCCCCAGGGGGTAGTGAATGGATCCTAGGGGAGGGGGGCGCAAGAAGTTTAAAAAAATACAAAAAAAATTATAAATAATATATTATACAATAATTTTACAACTAGAATTGAAAAAAAAATCAGTATATGTTATTTCGCTTAATAACTTGTTTAATATACGCTCCAACGTTTTTAATGTTAATACATAAATTCAATACTAGCACGTTTTCGTTGCAACAAGCTAATGAGAAACTTGTGCTTGTTTTGATTTAACAATTTTTTTAATGTCTGGTTCTATTCCTGTCACACACATAATCAAGTCATTTTCCATGTCTAAAAGATTTCTTGGTTTAGTTTTTAAGTTTAACGTGGTCGAGAAGCCAAGTTCGCAAAGACAGGACGTGGCAAAGGGTATGATACTCCTTAAAACTTTAGATACCAAACAGGGTATTCACGCCTTCTCGATAACCAAAATATATCAATTTCTTCACTTGAACACTCCAGTTTTAAAATGCTATCTGATGATAGTTCCATCAACCTATCATGAAGTTGCGATGGAATTTCTGCTTTTCAATTGCTCTTTCATTAAAAAGATTAAGTATTCACTGACCATCCACATTTTCTTTAAGTGGAATGTAGCTTATGATTTGGTTTCTAAGTTCAGTTATATTCGTTGATATCAAATCAGACAGGGAATAGTAGTCAATGGCCTCTTCTGTATCTATTACGGAAGTTTTAAATTCATAACGTAAAGGGAAGTTTTCAAAATCAGAATTCTTGACTCTAGCAGCATAAACATCCAATTTCTTTAAAAAGCCATTGATCTTGTCTTGTGCTTTGAGTATAGTTATATTTCGATCTTGTAGCTCTGCATTTAGCTCATTTAGGTGCATAAATATGTCTGCTAAGTATGCGAGTTGAAGTAACCAAGTTGGGGGGCTAAAAATTCGGCTAGTTGTGGGTTAGCATCTTGTAAAAATAGCAGCAGTTCAGATCGCAGCTCAAATAACCTGTTCAAAACCTTCCCACGGGACAGCCATCGTACCACCGTATGTAACAGCAGCACTTTATGTATTGCACCCATTTCAATGCAAAGTTTTTCAAACAGTCAGTTCTGTAAAGATCTGCTTTTAATAAAATTCACTATTTTAACAGCTTCCGTTAGGATTTGTTGAAGTTCAACAGGCATTTTCTTGGTGGAAAGAGCTTGTCGATTCAAAAAACAGTGCACCCACTTGGCGTTTGGCATAATAGCTGTTAACCTTTAGACTCACTTTTAACACCTGCTAATGATTTAGCACCATCACTGCATATTGCTATGCATTTTCCCCAATCTATTTTTAATCTTTTCGTAGCGTCCATAAATGAGTCAAATAAACATTCCCCCATTGTGTGGTCAGGCACAGATTTGCAAAGCAAAAATTCTTCTTGTATATATCTATCTGCCTCAAACCGTATAAAACACAAAAGTTGTACACAATTTGACACGTCTGCAGACTTATCTATTTGAATGGAAAAATATTCGCTTCTTTTTCTTTTTTCAGTAAGTTGTTCACGTACAATTTCAGTCATTTCAGAAATACGTCTTACTACAGTATCATTCGGTAATGGTATTGCAGTCAATTTCTCAGCATCCTCCGAACTGATCATACACGACACCATATCTGTTGCACATGGAAGAATAAGATCTTCAGCAATGGTATGAGGCTTCCCTTTTTTTTGCAATTCTTAAAGCCATTAGATAAGATGCATGAAGTGCCATTTGACTTACATTACCTATTTTTGTAATGTTCGTCTGTTGATTTTGCAAAACAGAAAGTTTCCGGCGAAAAAATTCAATCGACTTACCTTTCACTGATGAACGTTTTGTTTCAAGATGGCGCATCAATATTGAAGGCTTCATGCTTTCTGCAGACAAAACATCTGAGCATAATACACACTGTGGCCGATTTCAGAGCACTGTAAATCCGAAATTTAAGTACGAATCATCGTACTTTCAAACTTTTTTAGTTTTCTCACAGACTTCGCGTGAACATGAGGGTTGATTTCTTTTTAAATACCTATCCATAACTGCTGCAATTTATTAAGAACATCGTCAACGAAGGTAGTAAATAAACCACGTGCCTACAGCGCCGTCTTCAGCACTCAGAAACCGAGTAATGTAATGGCCTTTATACCAGTGAGGTGGTCATCCCGCGGTTTATACGGACTTCAGGTGCAATTTAGTGATGCCTTCTATCGTGAAACACTCACATGAATTGATAATGTTATTGCAAATAATATTAATGTTAATTTATTGGGGGTAAGTAATACCTTCAAATATTGAAACCAAATACAGTTAATAAGGGGGGGGGCGAAGTTATTTTACTGCGATAGGAGGTCGTCACCTACAAAAGTTTAAGAATCACTGCTCTATACCCTCCAGTATGTGCTTCAACTGCCTTAAAAGTTAGTAGAAATCTCTATTTAGCTGAAAAATTCTCAAAGTTCTCTTAAAAATTTGTTGTGTGTCCTTCAGTATGTTTTCCTATCCCTTTAAAAATTAGTAGAAATCCCTATTTACTAAATAATCTAAAGTTATGTACTTCAAAATTTGTTGTATGCCCTTCAGTATGCTTTTCTATCCCTTTAAGAATTAGTAGAAATCCCTATTTAACTGAAAAATCCAGTTATGCACTTAAAAATTATGCATAGTTCACCATTTTTCTGTTATATCGAGTATGTGTATCACACATAACCCATCAAAAGTTTTTGAACATGTACATTTACTTCGAAATTTGAAGTTCAGTCTTTAAAAAATACTGAAGTTTTCCTTTCGCTGTTATGTATCGGCGTTGTATCCATTCCAAACCATCTCACTAGGCGTTTCCACTTCTTTAATCTACCCTGTTCATAATTTCACCGTTAGGTACCTTGGATGAGTACACCACCCATTCCCCCTCATTAGATGTTGTCATCCCTTTTAAATGTTTCTTGATATCTCATGTAGTTCCAAAATCTAAAGTCCCATCTTTAAAAATTGATCTAATACTCCATTTCTTATGTTATATGCCGGTCATGTGCATTATACATATCCCCTCGGTAAGCGCTAGCACTCTCTAAGATTTAGTAGATTCCCCGCTTAACTGGAAAAACTTAAATTTCCATCTTTAAACTGCTCTGATATCACTTTTCAATCACTGTGATGGGGCATGTGTATCGCACATAGCTCATTAAAAGTTTCCAAACACCTACATTTACTTAAAAGTTTGAAGTTCAGTCTTTAAAAAATAGCCTTGCGCTGTTACCTTGAGCTGGCAGCACTCAGTTCAGTGAATCTCGTGATGATATATATACGGTGTACGATTGATGCCCGCATATGATGTACGATTGATGTTCGCATACGATGTAATATGATGTTCGACGTTGATGAACTCGATGAACTATATATTTTGGGTTGTTACGATCGATGACGACGATGCAATTTAATAAACCTTTACTAAGTTATACTAGAATGTTGTTCTTTATAAATTCTTCTGGATGATTCATTTCCCTTACATAAATGACTACTGACGAATTATTGGGCATGGAAATACGAACATATTACAAAAAGTATATCCTGGAAGGATCTAGATTCACGAGAATGGTGCATAATATTGCATATGGAAAATGGACATATGTGATGACACTGTGCACTTTTTAATTTCATATATATATTTTTTAATAATTTGAAAAGGGGTCATGGTGGCGTTCTAAAGTTTGAGTCCATCGTTTTCTAATTAAAAAGAACGTATGAGGTAATTATTTATTTAACAGTACTTAAAACTCTTTTTTTTTTTAAGGATTTTTCTCAAATTAATTGAAAAAAAAAGTGCAATATATCGAGAACGGCTCATTCTAGTGTTCATTCGATGGCGTTCAGCAAATTTTGTATCATTCGTTTCCTCATCAAAAGTTTCGTCTAAAATGATTATTTTTATCATTATTGAAAGTGC
Source organism: Amaurobius ferox (assembly GCA_951213105.1). Taxonomy (NCBI): domain Eukaryota; kingdom Metazoa; phylum Arthropoda; class Arachnida; order Araneae; family Amaurobiidae; genus Amaurobius; species Amaurobius ferox. The sequence continues at coordinate 54,938,676 of OX578148.1, read as the reverse complement.
TGATTTTTAAATAATTTTTTCAAAAATTCAATACATGATTTTTTCATTAAAATTCATTATATTTTATTCCCAATTGAATCATCATAATACACGAGAATGATGTTGCTTAATATTACACATGAAAAGTAATCGTATGTGATAATATTTGTTACTTTTAAATTTTATATAATTTATTTGATAAATTAGCAGAATTGAAGGTCCTGATATTTCCAGGTTTAGTCACAAATCCATTCGAAAATTGTGTAATACCTCGAGAATAGTTAATACGCATTAGTGTTCTAAAGTTTGTTGTATCATTCGTTTTCTAATCAAAATTTGTGGCTGAAATAATAATTCTTTTAATCATTACTAAAAGTGCTGATTTGAATTCATATTTTCGAAAATTAATTAGAAAATTGCGGGAGAGTATATCTTTCGAAAATTAGATTACGTTTAATATCAATACGGCTTTCCCTGATTGCAACCATCGTGCCAAATAATATTGAAATCGCTTCAATCATTCATGAATTATCGAGTCCAGACTTACGATGCTGCTCACATGTTAAGAATATACGATTTGAGTTCAGTGATGCTTAAAACGTGTTATTCCGTCAAAAACTCAAATTTTCTATCCGTCACATCATTACTTCCCCTATACATTAAATTTATACTATGTATGTAATGAAGGTAATAATATGCAGGGGAAATGAAAACAGTTTTGGTGTAAAGTAATTTCTGTTTTATTTTTATGCAAAATTAAATAACATCAATCAAAACGATTTGGAGACGATTTGGTAATTTTAAAATACATGATAGCTAATTTGCATTTTATCTTCTTAATTTAAATTATATGCAAATGCGTTAAGTATATTTTACATTTTTTAATCATTCAATATTTCATTTAAAATCCATTATTTACTTCCATAAACATATTTTAAATACTCGCAAATAGCCAAATATGTCTTCGAATTTTTAAATATTATTTAATTGATTTAAAAATTAATTTTCTTTTATTCTCTTTTTTTTAACGTTGAGTTAAATTTTGAGTAAAGAAACTTTAACTAACTTGTTTTGTTAAACTTTAACTAAATACAAACAATTTAGCTATATGTTAATGTGCTAAATATTGATATAAATCTAATTATATATATGTAAATTTAGTTGTATATTTATATAAATGAAAATTAAGCTAAATATTTGTGAAAATGTAAATTGAGCTAAGGTCATAATTAAAATTTCCTATTCAAAGTCTTCTGATAAAATGCCAAGTAGTGAAAACCTAAACGAACCACAGAAATCACTTTCTAAACATGGAAAATATTTTAAAAATAACAATTAAAAACTATACTAGGTGGCGCAGCAGGGAAGAAAACGCCCCAAAAATCTGATCTTTAAACATAATTTTGAACTAAATAAACCAATACTTTAACTTGTGTAGGGGAAATAAATGTTTTAAAATAAATAAAACATCCTTAAGTGCAGCACTTAGTTCTTCTTCGACCCAGACCGTCCGACCTACCAGAAAGGTGTAAGGTATCTGTTTGGACGGCCGGGAAGTGCCACCCAATTTAGATCGGAACCCAGTGGGGGAGGCATCCACAGGGACCGTACCCTCCTTCCCCTAACACCAACCTCTCGGAAGGCTTACGGACCCACAGGTTTAACGTGATCGTACTCCTCGTGAACACGGCGGCAGTTCGGGCAGCGGCGGGAATCGAACCCGGGACTACCGAGTGCAACCTCCGCGCGCTAACCACAGGGCTACCGCGCCCCGCCGCACTTAGTTGATAAAATGTTATTAGCTAGTTTAATTGGCAATGGATGATACGACAAAGCATCCACTTCAGTCAAAGAAAGAGATGTTTTTGTCAGCCGATGGTTTTTGCACGTGTCGCAGACAATTTATCATTCCCGCCAAAAAAATTGTTTAAACTTTTTCCATGCCTTCACTCTGTAATCAACAAAGTTTCATTTAGTTTTACTATCCCTGCATGGTAATAAATGGTAATGTATAGGGAAGTATTGGAATCATGTCGAAAATTGCAACTCGAGTTTCCGACGGATCTACACGTATTGGCACCTCTAGAATACGAAAAAATCTGATGTAGGCAGTACATGATTTTCCCTACAGACTCTAATTCATATTTTTTTTTATTTCTTTAATAATTTATTTGATTGAGTTTAACTGCACAAAATAACACTCAATATTAATTTTTGTTTTTATTTGGTAATTAAAATGCAGCGTAACAAAAATGAAAGAAATCTCAAATATCTTGAGAACGGTTAGTCCTAAAGTATAATGAAGTGTGTTATATTCTTTTCTCGTCAAGAATTGCGTATAAAACAAGAATTTAATTGATACATTTGAGCATACACTACTTAGTCTTTTTTTGTATATTGGCGATTTTTGTGGACCATTTCGTAAAAAAAGACAGGATGTTGTTTTCAAAATCGAACCAAAATCTAATCAGCAACGGAGTATCCTACAAGCCTATATATATCCTACAAGTCTAGAGTATTTTCCAAATTTTGTGAAATTTGGTCAATTAGCATTTTAGCTAGAGTGGATACATGAAATTTTAGCTAGTCATTCTGTAAAATAATTCTTCTATTTCGGATCGTATCAAAAAATAATCCACACCTGAGTGGCTTATCTACCAAATTTTGAAAAATTTTATCAATTAGTTTTTCAGTTGATAAAATTTTACGAAATTTGGTAATTAATCAATTAGTATTTCAGTTAGAGTGGATATAGGCAATTTTTGCGGGTCATTTCGCAAAAAAAGGCGGGTTGTTTTATGCTGAATCGTAACTAATCAGCAACAGGATTTCACACGAGAAACTCACCAATGAAATTTTATGATATTCGGTCCATTAGTTTTTCAGTTAGAGTGGATATAGTCATTGCACAGACAGACAGACACAAACATAGACGTCACGATAAAAATAGTTTTTTCGTATTCTAAAGGTCTCGAAACGCGTAGAGCCGTTGAAAACTCGAGTTGCGATTTTCGGCATGATTCCAATACTTTCCCCTATACATTAATTACCATGTATAGCAGAGAAAGTAAAAACCAGTTTCAGCGTGGCGTCTGTGTGTGTGCATCTGTCTGTGCAATGTATGTATCCACTCCAACTGAAAAGCTAGTTGACCGAATTTCATAAAATTTGGTAGGTAAGTCCCTTGTGTGTGCAGATTAGATTTCGGAAGAATAATAGAACTAGTCGGGATAAAAGAGCCAGTCGTTTTTTTTGTCCCCCCCCCTTTTTTTTTTATTTTTTTGCGAAATAGCCTCAGGTTGTATGTATCCACTGTAGCTAAAATACCAAATTTAAAAAAAACTTAATAGACAAGTCACTTGTGGGTTACCCTAGTGCTGTGCTGATTAGATTTTGGTAAGATTCGAGAAAAAAGAACCTACCTTTTTTTGCAAAATGGCTAGCAATAATCGTACAAATCCAATCTAGCTGAAAATCTCATTGACCGCATTACAAAAAATTTGGTAGATAAGTCGCTTGTGGGATGCTGGGGTGCTGGTTAGATTTTGGTACGATTCGGATAAAAATAATTTGCCTATTTTTGCTAAATGGCCTGCTAAAATATTTGATTTGAAATAAATTGCTAATGCTTGTCTTATGCGTAATTTTTGACGACAAAAAAAAACTCTTACTCTAAAATGGACCATTCTCGTGATATTTAAAATGTTAATAAAATATTGCAATATAAAATACTACATACGTACGTTTAAATGTATCAATCAAATGCTTGTTTTACACATAATTTTTGACAGCAAAAGGAATAAGTCTTACCCCTATTACTCTATAATGGACCATTCTCGAGTTATTTAAATTTTTATTTTTGAAGAAATGAAGACGATTTTCACTCCTAACTATTTAATAAATTGTTTTAATACTTAATAGTTAAGTCCCCTGGTCAATGACGCATTCATAGAGGGTGTTCAGTGGGTACGGCATCCTCCCCCCCACCCCCCTCCGAAATAACATTTCTGGATACGTGCTTGCACGTGCTCTCGTGTTTTCTCATTCAATTGTGATCCAGTATCAATTTTGCCAAGTTTTAGTCAAGTCTGGTTAGTTGTTTTCAAACCTTTTTTTTTGGATTGAAAGTTCACTATACTTTGAAACCCCCCGAAATGAAATTTCTGGATACGTCCTTGCCCCTGGCGGTTATCCCGATGCTGATTAGATTTTGATATGATTCGGAAAAGTATATCCGACTATCCCCCCCCCCCCTATGGCCCGTAAAGATAATGAAAATCTGAAATAAATGTCTAAAATTGTTGAAATATTTTATTTACATTTACGTATGTGTTCTTCAGGTAGATTTTGATAAGTAGGGTTAGAAGTACATATGAAATGTCTACTTGCGTAACTTTATGAAAGGTTTTGATTTTTGATGATTGTTTTAAAATTTTAACCGAAAATTTAGGTTGTTCTGAACATGCGGTTGTTTTTAAAAACAATAGGCTTCCAATATTCACAGATTGTAATTTTTGTACCGAATTTCATTCCAATCGCTCCACTTGTTTGTGAGATATCGTCTCCACAGACACACATACCCACACAGACATCGCCTCAAAAATGTTTGATTCGTGTTCAGGAATGCATGAAACGTGCTCTCCCGTCGAAAACTCGAATTCGAATTTTCGCCCCGTTCACAATACCTTCCTCATACGTTATATAAATATAAGGATAGTAAAAATTACTGGTTTGGGAAATTAAATAAGTTAAATGCATCAATAAAAGTGGAACACTTGACATATATGTCAAGAAAGCAACTAGTTTAAGAAAATAAATAACTGTAGGAAAATACGAAACAATTAGAAAGAAAATATCAGTTTCAGAAATTAAAATAGCCAATATTTTCCAAAAAGGAAAAACAGTACTAAAAGTAAAAGAAATAATAACTTTCAAAAACTATATTAACTAAATTCAAAAAGGTAAAACAGCGGTTACAAAAAAAGAAAATAACAATCGGTCCAATAAACTAAATGAGTAAACATCTCTTGATAAGGAAAATTCATTCTATTTTTTAAACTGCACAGATACTTTTAGTAGCGTATGTAGAAAGTTATTGATCTTGCTCAAACCTAAGGTTTCGTATAGAGTAAAATTGCAGTAAAATGAAATTTTCTCAAAACAGAACTCAACATAATACTGAAATATTTCATGGTTTGGACAAATCAGCATATCTGTAACTAACATAATCTGTAGAAATAGAAAATTTTGCTTCATACAAAACTAATTTGAAATCCAATATTATTATATATTAGATCTACAGCATATGAAATGCCATTTTGAAACATACCTGCAGCTTGGGAATAGATTGTAGATATTGTCATATCATCTCTGCTCACACGAGCTGATGGGATATATGACTGTTTGTGTGTGAGGGTTGGAAGATCGCACATTTTCAGTGATAAATCTGCTTCAGATCTTTTCATTTGACTTGGGGGGAATGTGCTTAGCTGTACCTATAAAAATTTCAGAGAAAAGTTGTGATATAAAATTTTAACTAAAAATACCCAATAAAATCACATACAGCAAGAATAATACTAATTCTTTGAATCAGATGTAATAACCCATACAGCATACACAGTTGAATTTCATTTCAGCAATGTTACGTATTCACATTTCTGTCATTCATGAACATTTTGCGACAATGCTGCAATGTTACTAATTTGAAATTTTGTTATTATCTTTTATGTCACTTCTGTGACATTGTTACATTCTCATATCTAATTTGTTCCATATTGTCTTGAATTTTTTGCCTTTGTCGGAATATTACAAGGTGATTTATACATCCCTTCACAGTGTCGTTAAACTTGTGATTTCAGAGTATGGTCACAGTACTATCCTTCGTGTGATTTCAGTGTCATCGCTCTTTAAACATTTTGGAAATACCATTGTTCATGGTGTGTCATCACATCATATCAGGAAAGGTGAATATTTTTCCTTTGCTACACCGTCATGACATTGCTGCCATGAAATGGGACCAAAATAGATGTTAAAAGCTACAGTGTGACATTCTAGCAACATTATTTAAACATAATAGTGCTATAAGAAAAATAATAAAGTTAATGACATGTACTGAGGAAGAAATCTGGTAGAACTTGATTTCAGATCATTTTCAGAGGTCAGAATATTTTTGTGCTTTATAGAGACAACATTTTAGGTTTTAAATCTTTTAATCTGTATGTATATGTTTGTAAAACACCAAAATGTGTTTTTATCTAAACACATTATTCAGACCACTAAAGCACACGACTTCTATTAAAGTCAAAGTAAAACAGCTTATATACAACAGGGTTCTTGTACATTTTTCCTTAAAAAATAAAACACATTTCAAGGACTACAGAAAAAAAATTAAAACCATAGAAAAATAGGATTTAATGAATTATGAAATTTTATCAAACTTCATATAATATCTTTTGATAACAACAATATATTAGAAATTGTGAGAAATACTTATAAAAGTTTATTTCCATTTTAGAAAAATTGATATATATAGGAGACTTTCTGATTTGAAAATATTTGGCAGACTTTTGACAATATTCTATGTGAATAATCACAAGTAAAAAATGTGATCTTTACACAAATATATTGCAGACTTTTACAAATGAATCATAAAAGTGGAACAAAGTTTTTCTGGTGCGAAGATCAGGTGGTTATTATAGATATAATTGTACACTAAAATGAAATAAATGTTACACAAAAAGGCCCCAAGATTTTTCATAGTGACCCTGATTATGGGCATAGAAGTAATATATAATTAGTTTCAGGGAAGGGTTTCTACCTTGAACCCTTTTCTATATGGCAATGGGGAAAATTCCACGGTTTGGAATCTGATTGAAGATCTCTTGGATAAGAGACAAATTTTCATACTTTTATTGTAATTTTTAAACTGTGAAGTCTAAAAAAATTAAGCACTTTGGTACAAATTTAAACAGTTTAAAGGTCCTTAAAAATCAGAATCATGAATAAAGCCATTTTTAAGCACCACAATGAAATGATTTGATTTGACAAAATGTGAAAAAATGCCTAATTTTTAACTTTAAAAGTTCATAATATTTAAACTAATTCGAATAAGAAAAAAAATCTTGATGAAGTCTGTCATCTCAAGAGTTATGTGAATTCTGAATATTCTGTATCGAATTTGGCTGCTGTCCGAAACTCAAGATTTTCTACTACAGAAAACACACCCACACAAACAGACTTATGCAAGATTAAGGACATATATTAAATAAAGTTTTAAAAATAATTAGAAACACAGTATTTGTAAAATGATACCTTCACATATCAAATTAGAGCTTGAAAATGATTTGGGCTTGAGCATACTCTAAACTACCAGACAATAACTTAAATAATAAAAGGCAATGTCTGTCTGTATGTGTGTGTGTGTGTCTTATACACTATAGGTTCAGCGACCGCGCGTCAGAGAACTACGAAATTTGGCAAACAGAAACTCGCGGGGGAGGGGGGGTGACACGTGAAAACCAATTTTTAAAATTTGAATTTTTTTTTTGTTATTTAATTTTTTATGCGATTTCGACCGTTTCTTCCCCTTTTTCTCCACCATCCAGACATCGTAGAAAAAAACAAATCACACGACCGGAAAGAGCAATCAATTGCGAGTAAAAATATATCAATTTTAAATCTCAATTTCAATTTCTAATATTTTTTAAAGATTTTAAAATAAAAGTCACTTTCGGCTCAAAAAAACGAACTTTGGTTTTTAAATCCTCACATAGGAAAAAGTACTAATAATGTTGACTAATAAATTACATTTTTAGAAAGTTCAACGATCTGGCTTTCTTACAAGTCAAATCTGATTAAGAAATAATTACAAAAGGCCGCAGGATCGGAATTTTAAAGAAGTAATGATTTTAAATTTCTGGGATAATTCTCGGGGATGTTCCGATTTTTCTCCCTCCGGGGACGTCACCTTTTACCTTGGAGACGGGATAGAAAATTACGTGATATTTTAAATGATGGAATTATGTGCTGAGCAAAATGTGAAAAAAAAGTGAAATATTTCACATTTTTTAAATTTTTATGCTGAGCTCAGCATATGGTCATTTTAAAGGGATATTTTAATTTATGGATATTTTAAATGATTTTAATTTATGGATATTTTAAATGATTTTAATTTTATGGATATTTTGAATGATGGAACGATGATACTTTAATTTATGGATATTTTAAATAATGGAACGATGATATTTTAATTTATGGATATTTTAAATGATATTAATTTTATGGATATTTTAAATGATATTAATTTTATGGATAACGATGGAATGAGGATATTTTAAATGATGGAACGATGGAATGAGTATATTTTAAACTAGCCGCCTTTAAACCAGCCTGTTCGCTACCCTTGAAAATTCTGACCGTGGCAAACTCGTTGGCGCGACCTACCAGAAAGGTGTAAGGTAACTGCTTGGAAGGCCAGGAAGTGCCACACAATTTAGACCGGAACCCAATGGGGGAGGCATCCAAAGAGACCGTACCCTCCTTCCCCTACCACAAACCTCTCGGAAGGACTTGCAGTCCCACACGTTTAACGTGATCGTACTCCGCGTGAACACGGCTGCAGTTTTGGCAATGGCGGGAATCGAACCCGGGCCTACCGAGTGAAATTCCCGCGCGCTAACCACTGGGCTACCGTGCCATCCGCGACAATCTCCATAACTTTATTTTTATTCGGCAATTTTGGGAATCGAACCCGGGCCTACCAAGTGCAAATCCCGCGCACTAACCACTGGGGTACTTCACCCTCCGCGATATTCTTCATAACTTATTTTTTATTCATCCAATTTAGACCGGAACCAAGTGGGAGAAGCATCCACAGGGACCGTACCCTTCTTCCCCTACCACCAACCTCTCGGAAGGACTTACAGACCCACATGTTTAACGTGATCGTACTCCGCGTAAACACGGCGGCAATTTTGGGAATCGAACCCGGGCCTACCGAGTGCAATTTCCGCGCGCTAACCATTGGAATACTTTGACCTACGCGACAATCTCCATAACTTTCTTTTTATTCATCCAATTTAGACCGTACCCTCCTTCCCCTACCACCAACTTCTCGGAAGGACTCACGGACCCACATGTTTAACGTGCTCGTACTCCGCGTAAACACGGCGGCAATTTTGGGAATCGAACCCGGGCCTGGTAACTGGTTGGACGGCCATTATGTGCCACCCAATTTAGACCGGAACCCAGTGGGGGAGGCATCCACAGGGGCCGTATCCTCCTTCCCCTACCACCAACCTCTCGGAAGGACTTACGGACCCACATATTTAACGTGATCGTATTCCACGTAAACACGGCGGCAGTTTTGGCAGTGGCGGGAATCGAACCCGGGCCTACCGCTAAATTCCCGCGCGCTAATTTGCAATTTAAAATGACGATATGCTTAATTCCATCATCCTCATTCCATTGTTTCATTGTTCCATCATTTAAAATATCCATAAAATTAAAATATCCATTTAAAATATCCAAAAGTTAAAATATACATTTAAAAAATCCAGATCGTCCCATCATTTAAAATATAAATATAATAATTTATATAGAGCAAAGGCGCTCTATTCAGAACCGTGACGTCACCTCCACCTTGACGTCCCCACCCACCACCTTCCCTGCTTCAGCGGGGGAGAAACGAACGGAACGCCGAGAAATTTAAAATCATGGCGTCTTTAAAATTGCCATCCTGAAGGCAATTTTCATTATTTCTGGACCACATTAGACTTGTAAGAATGCCAGATATTTCAGCTTTCTAAAAATGTAAATTATTAGTCGAAATTATGAGTACTTTTTACTATGCGAGAATTTAAAAACCAAAAATCGTTTTTTTGAGCCAAAAGTGACTTTTGTTTTAAAATCTTTAAAAAATATTAGAAATCGAAATGGAGATTTGAAATTGATATATTTTTACTCGCAATTGTCTGCTCTTTCCGATGGTGTGAGTTGGTTTTTTCTACGACGTCTGGATCGTGGAGAAAAAAGGGCAAAAAAAGGTCGAAATCGCATAAAACATTAAATAAATAAAAAAATAATTAGAATTTTGAAAATCGGTTTTCACGTGTCCCCTTCCCTCCCCCCCAGGTTTCCGATTGCCAAATTTCGTAGCTCTCCGACGCGCGGTCGCGAAACGTATAGTGTATAAGACAGACACACACACACACACACACACAGAGATTGCCTTTTATTATTTAAGATGATATTACGTTATATTTTAAATGACGGAATTAAGAGCTTAGCATATGGTCAATATAAAATATAAATTTTTTATGGTCATTATAAAATTTAAATTAGCCCGCGGCAATTGCACTCGGTAGGCCGGGGTTCGATTCCCCCCACTGCCAAAGAACACGGACTACGATCACGTTAAACATGTGGGTCCTTAAGTCCTTCCGAGAGGTTGGTGGTAGGGGAAGGAGGATACGGTACCTGTGGATGCCTCCCCCACTGGGTTCTGGTCTAAATTGTGTGCATAAAAAGAAAGTTATGGAGATTGTCGCGGAGGGTGACGTAGCCCAGTGGTTAGCCCGCACGAATTGCATTCGGTAGGCCCGGTTTCGATTCCCACCACTGACAAAACTGCCGCCGTTCTCACGTGGAGTACGATAACGACTAACGTTAAACATGTAGGTCCGTATGTCCTTCCGAGAGGTTGGTGGTAGGGGAAAGAGGGTAAGGTCCCTGTGGATGCCTCCTCCACTACTTTCCGTTCTAAATTGGGTGGCACTTCCTGGTCGTCCAAATAGTTACCTTACACCTTTCTGGTAGGTCGAACCAGCGAGTTTGCCAACGTCAGAATTTTCAATGTTAGCGAAGACAATGGTCGCCGAAGGTCTACCGATAATTAGCAATGTTATTTAGAACTTAGGTTTTTTTTTACCTCCTGCTTCTGCAGAAATTGCGGATAAAAAGAGATATTGGAATTTAAACAGAATTGATGGCATTAGAAAATCTAATGCCGTATCTATCAAGAGTAAAATAAAATTTTTAAATGTGATATTGAGATGGATGACGAAGATATAAAATAAAGTGGTTTAGATTAATGGGTCCTTGATTATTTATCTATTTAGTAGAAGGTAAGTTGTGTTGCGCTATTCGAATGCTAAGGATACAATTCAGCTCGAAATCAAATATAAAAAATCTGATGTGGGCAGCACATGACTTTTCCTGCAGACTTATATCCACGTTTTCATTATTTTAATTAATTTTAATTCAATTTTAATTCAATTTTCGTTCTCATTTGGTAATTAGACTTATTTTCAAAGGTTGTGTAGGGAAAATATGAAAAAACAAAAATATCTCTAGAACGTCTAGTCCTAATGTAATGGAGTGGATAATATTCTTTTCTTTATTAAAAATTACTTATAAAACAAGTATTTAATGTATATATTTGATCATACGTAGTTTTGTATTTTAGATTCTGACGATTTTTACGGGCCATTTCATAAAAAAAGACAGGTTATTTTTTTCCCAATCGTACCAAAATCTAATAAGCTCCAAGCCAACCCACAGGCGACTTATCTATCGAATTTTGAGAAATTCGGTCTATTAGTTTTTCAGCTAGAGGGGATACAGGCAATTTTTGCGGGCTATTTCGGAAAAAAATGCGGGTTCTTTTATCCGGAATTGGTCTAAAAACTAATCAGCACCAGTGTCACACACAAATGACTTACCTACCAAATTTTATGAAATTCGATCCATTGGTTCTTTAGTTAGAATAAATACATACATTGCACAGACAGACAGACACACACACATAGACGTAACGCTAAAAATAATTTTTCGCATTCTAGAGGCCTCAAAACGTGCAGATCCGTCGAAAACCCCAGTTGCGATTTTCGGCATGATTCCGATGGTTTCCCTATACATTACCATGTAATGCAGCAAAAGTAAAAATCTGATGGGAGCAAGCAGTACATGACTTTCGCTGCAGATTCAAATTCATTTTGTAATTTTTATTTCACTATGCATTAAATTGAGTTCAATTGCAGAAAATTATATGGATAATTTTCTGATATTATATGCATTTCGTTGTTTTATTGCATCTTCATTTCGTTTGGCAATTTAATTCACTTTAAATTCCGCAGGTCCTTAAAATTCCAAAAATTACAATATCTCGAGAACGGTTTATCCTACAGTCATGGAGTCAGATTTATTCGCTTAGTTGTCAGATTTTACATGCAGAACGTGTACTTATATAAGGTTACACCGAATATTCGGTTGGTATTCGGTATACTGTCTATTCGGCAGTCAAACCGAATATTCGGTTCGGCCGAACCGAGTAGTAAAAAATTTAAAATATCCGACAATTGGTGAAGCGCATTTTTTTATACAATGAATGAAAGTTATAGTACCATAGTACAAAATTTATTCAAATTGTGACTTACAAATATTACCGCATTTAAAATAATTTTAATGTAAAAGAAAACACTCTGATATTAAATTTTGTTGTTTCTTCAATTTTTCTTAAATCTTTCCACACCTTAATCTTACTCACTCGTTAAATATGAAAGAGTAACCAGAAAATAAAACTCATAATATTACGTGTTCAGAAATATAACGGTTAATTTTTTATAAAGTATGTAGCTAAAAAAATACGATTATCATTTCACCAATATTAAAACAAGAAAGATCAATCATGCATAAGCATTGATTATGAAACACTTTCCAACTGAAATGTAATTTCATTTAAAAATTTCTAAAATGTGATTCATTCAGTGGTAATATCTTTTACATTATCACAGTACTACAGTAATTTATTATACTTAAATATTTAAAACTGTATCGAAATATAAATCATCTGATTCTTTATGCAAAATCAATGAATATTTCATTCATATAACTTGTATTCCAGACTCCAGAGCTAAATAATTTTGTGTGAAAAAAATTCAGCAATTCTTATGTAATTCATCTTACAATCGCTTGAGATATTTGCATTCTGCATATGTTAAAATTAGGCTTCCTTGAAGAAATAATAAAAGTTTAGGGATCATTTAAAATCACAACTATTGTAATTGCATAGGCACGGACTTTAGATACAGAGATAATACACAGATACACAGATAATATATGTGTGTGTGTGTGTGTGTATGTATTCAATGTATTGGAATCGTGCCGAAGATCGGAACTCGAATTTTCAAAGAATCTACACGTTTTGGGATTTCTAGAACACGAAAAAACTACTTTTAGGAAGACGTCTGTGTGTGTAAGTGTGTATCTGTGTATGTTTCTGTGTGTCTGTGTGGATATTACATCCACTCTAATTGAAAAACTAATGGACCGAATTTCATACAATTTGGTAGGTATGTTTTTTATGGGAAATCCTGATGTTCATTAGATTATAGTACGATTCGTAATAAAAGAATCTGCCTTCTTTGCGAAATGGCCGCAGAAATTGCCTTTATCCACTCTAGCTAAAAACTAATGAACCAAATTTAACAAAATTTACAGTATAATATTTCAATAACCTACAAGTGATTTATATACCAAATTTAACAAAATTTTGTATATAAATCATTTGTAGGTTATTCTACTACGATTCGGGAAAAAGGAACGGGCTATTTTTGCGAAATGGCCAGCAAAAATCGTTATATATAAAAATAAAAGACTACGTGTGCTCAATTACATCAATTAAATTCCTATTTTATATGTGATTTTTGACAACAAAAAGAATAAGACTAACCCCATTACTCTAGGACTAGCCGTGCTTGAGATATTCTAGTTTTTTCGCGTTTTCGCTACGCCACCTTTGACAATAAGTCCAGCTATCAAATGAGAACCAAATTTAAGTTTAACGTGTAAATTCAATGTCATTTAAAATACTTATGTTGTGCAGATAAACTCAAATTATCATTAAATAAATAAAGAGAACGAATATGAGTCTGCAGAGAAAGACATGTGCTGTCCACATCAGAATTTTTAACAATATTACACCAATGATTTATAGAAGTGAACGGGGATTATTTTCAGGCCATTTCGAAAAAAATGTATGATCTATATTTAAAGATCCATCAAATTTTTGTCGAATAAAATGTTCAACAAATTTAAGCTGTGTACCAAATTTTAACTCTCTAGGACGTAGGAAAGTGCATTTAAAATGCCATCAATTAAATTTATCAAGAAGAGTTATATAAAATTTAAAAAAAATGAAAAATTGTTATCTACCAAATTTATTTTAAAACATGAAGCCACTCCCATATGCAAAACGTTTAAACAAAGGGAGAGATATTTATTATATAATATCTCTCTCTTTTCTTTCTGGATGATATCCCAAAATCAGAATTTAATTGAATTTGTTTTTTTCCCTATATTAAATAATTTTTTTAATTAAAAAACTACTTAACATATTTTACTGAATTTTTTTTTATATATTCTATGGGATAATGTGAATATTTCCTAAAAATTTCGAAGCAATTCGTGAATTTTAAATTTACTTAAAAAATGTTTGAAAAATTAGGTCCCATAGGGTTCAATGTATTTCATTTTTTCAACCCGGGTTCAATAAAAAACTAATTGGGTGATATTATTTATTTATATTCCCATAGGTCCTACAGACCGTCTGAACAACATACTAAAATTTCATTTTGATAAACTCATTTTTACGGCAGTTATCGTGCTAACGGACAGACAGACAGACAGGCAGACAGACAGACAGACAGACAGACAGACAGAATGAACAAAGTCATTAACACTTTTCAACTTTGTTGTAAAGTGTTAAAAAGGTGATGGTGATTATTATACAAAAAAAAACCACTTGGATGAATATTCAATTTTGCAGTATGTTAATTTCTTAAGTTTTACACAATATGAAATATTGTTTAAAAACATAAACTATTTATTCTGTATAATCAAAGTTTAATATAGGTAAGTTATGATACAAGAACATTAGGCGTTCTGCATTTTCAGTTTGCAGCCTATTACGTTTTGGGTCATAAACATTACCCGTTCTGAAAATAAATGTTCACTGTCAATGCTGTTAGCTGGTGCAGACAAGTACTTTCTTGCTATCTTTGGAATTATTGAGCTGGACTGCTGATTTTCCTGCCACCATATCAATGGGTTGTTGTTCCTTGGTATCAAGGGTAACGATAAGTAAACATTCAGTTCATTAGAATTATTTGTCTGCTTAAATGAACTGTAATGTTTATTTGAAGTTGTTTCTGTGGATTTAGCAATTTCACTAAAGCACTGCTAAAAGGAATTGTGCACATTTTTTGAAAAAGATTTATCCTTCACTTTACAAAACTTGCATCTGGCCTGCATTGCATTCATCTAAAATCTCAAAGAAATCCCAAACAGGACGTCTCTGTTTAGTATAAAAAATCATTCTTCCATAATAATGCAAAGTGCAAAGTAAAATAACTATCTATAAAGAGCACTGATATTACAGGAACACATCCAAGTAGAAGTAACTGTCTAAAATGGTTGCTTCTGAAACATACCAGCCTTAGGTATAAATGCTTTAAGTCAGTCAAGAAATTATCAGCTACTTTCCGCTTTCTAACTATTTCCAAATTCTACAAGTAACCCATTTACTTAGGATAATAGAGAACATATTGAGGGTTCCATAAGTGTTCCTTTGTATCCATTAAAATGTGTCATATAAGATAACCAAAGAATTTCTCTGAGGGTGGCCCCATTGTAGTCAACCCTTCTAATTTCTTTCATGATTTCTGACGAGAGGATTACTTTGTTGAGTCTTTTGTCACAGGTAGGTCTGTCTGTAAATGTTTAGTTTTCTATCAGTATAGACTCTGCTGTTGTCTGCAAGACCAGGTGCGACAAAAACTTAAAAAAGAATGGCTAGACATCCTGGTAAAGTATCCTATTCACTATAGAAGGAAAATGATTTGGCAATGTTTGAACTTGACTGCTCAGTTTCAATTTTGATAAAATTATCAGTTACATTACAGAAGAGACTAAGATAGCAAAAATTCACTTGAATCAATTGTAATTCGAATTTGTAATGATATTTTAAGTAACTTGGGTTTGTATTTGTATGTAAGCATTTAAAAAAGACACAAAATAGAAACATTTTCTATTTTAAATCGGCATAAAATAGAAATATTACCTTTAAAAAAATGTAACTGTATATTCAGTATGCGGCTGAATATTCGGTTAGAATTTTAACCGAATATTCTGTCTTCAGCAAAAGATGGTATTCGGTGCAACCATATACTTAATTAATTTCACCAATTTTAGTTATTTATTTCAGAGTTTCACTATCTTGCACATGTAGTAGTTCATTTTAGATCGGATATATTAGATTTTCAAGTCATTTCAAAAAAAAGGCAGATACTTTTTTTTCGAATCGTAACAAAATTTAACCAGCATCACAGTGTCCTACGAGCGACTTATCTACTAAATTTTGTGTAATATGATCAATTAGTTTGTCAACTAAAGTTAATACATACAATTTTTGCGGGCCATTTCGCTAAAAAAAGGCGGGTTATATTTTTCCGAATTGTACCAAAAACTAATCAGCAGCAGGGTCATACACATGTGACTTTCCTACCAACTTTTATGACATTTAGTCGATTAGTTGAATTTGAGTGGATATATAAAATTTTTGAGGGCCATTTCGTGACAAAATGCATGTTCTTCTTTTTCGAATCGTATTGCAATCTAATCAGCACCAGGGAGACCTACAAGTGATTTATCTACGAAATTTTGTAAAATTTGTTTAGTTTTTCTGTTAGAGTGGATACAGGAAATTTTTGAGAGCCAATTTTGCGAGCAAATTGTGATATTGATAACCAATAGATAGCCAAATTGATAGAAAAATGATAGCCAATTGACTCCAAATTGAAATGTTTGCAGGCCAAAAAAAAGCGGGTTGTTTTATCCCGAATCGTTCCAAAAACTAATCAGCACCATGGTTTCACACGAGTGACTTACTTACGAAATTTTATGAAATTCGGTAAATTAGTTTTTGAGTTACTATCGATACATACATTGCAAAGACCGACAGACAGACAGACGCCACGCTAAAAGTAGATTTTTCGGATTTTAAATGTCTCGAACCATGTAGATCCGACGAAAACTCGAATTGCGATTTTCAGCATGATTCCAGTAAAAACCAGTTTTAGGGTGACGTCTGAGTGTGTGCGTCTCTCTGTGCAATGTATGTATCCACTCTGACTGCAAAACTAATTGACCGAATTTCATAAAATTTGGTAGGTAATTCCCTTGTGGCTTGTGGGTGCTGAATAGATTTTGGAACAATTAGGGATAAAAGAATATGCCGTTTCTCCCACACCACCCACCACCTTTTTTTTTTTTTTTTTTACGAAATGGCCTCAAAAACTGACTGTATCCACTCTAGTTAAAAAAAAAACGAATTTTACAAAATTTGGTAGACAAGTCACTTGTATTACCCTAGTGCTGTGCAGATTAGATTTTGGTACGATTAAAAAAAGAAAAGGAACCTGCCTTTTTTTACAAAATGGCCGGCAAAAATCGTAGGTATACCCCCTAGATGAAAAACTCTTTGACCAAATTACACAAAATTTGGTAGATAACTCGCTGGTGGGATGCTATGGTGCTGGTTCGATTTTGCTACGAATCGGGAAAAAAGAATCTGCCTATTTTTGTTAAATGACCCGCAAATCTAAAATATTTGATCTAAAATAAAATACAATATATGTTTAAATATATATATTAAATGCTTGTCTAATACTTAATTTTTGACGACAAATATAACTTTTACTTTAAAATAGACCATTATCGTGATATTTAAAATTTCAATAAAATACTACACATGTTTAAATGTATCAATTAAATGCTTGTTTTATACATAATTTTTTACGACAAAAGGGATAAGTTCCACCCTTATTACTCTAAAATGGGCCAATCTCTTGAATTTTAAAATTTTAATAAAATACTACATATGTTTAAATGTATCAATTAAATGCTTGTTTTATACATAATTTTTTACGACAAAAGGAATAAGTTCCACCCTTATTACTCTAAAATGGGCCATTCTCTTGAATTTTAAAATTTTAATAAAATACTACATATCTTTAAATGTATCAATTAAATGCTTGTTTTATACATAATTTTTGACGACAAAAGGAATAAGTAAAAGTTCCACCCTTATTACTCTAAAATGGGCCATTCTCTTGAAATTTAAAATTTTAATAAAATACTACAATATAAAATACTACATATCTTTAAATGTATCAATTAAATGCTTGTTTTATACATAATTTTTGACGACAAAAGGAATAAGTTCCACCCTTATTACTCTAAAATGGGCCATTCTCTTGAAATTTAAAATTTTAATAAAATACTACAATATAAAATACTATGTACATATGTTTAAATGTATCAATTAAATGCTTGTTTTATACATAATTTTTGACGACAAAAGGAATAAGTTCCACCCTCATTACTCTATAATGGGCCATTCTCTTGAAATTTAAAATTTTAATAAAATACTACAATATAAAATACTACATATGTTTAAATGTATCAATTAAATGCTTGTTTTATATATAATTTTTGACAACAAAAGGAACAAGTTCCACCCTTATTACTCTAAAATGGGCCATTCTCTTGAAATTTAAAATTTTAATAAAATACTACATATCTTTAAATGTATCAATTAAATGCTTGTTTTATACATAATTTTTGACGGCAAAAGGAATAAGTTCCACCCTTATTACTCTAAAATGGGCCATTGTCTTGAAATTTAAAATTTTAATAAAATACTACAATACAAAATATCATACTACAATACAAATTTTAATAAAATACTACAATACTATGTACATATGTTTAAATGTATCAATTAAATGCTTGTTTTATACATAATTCTTGACGACAAAAGGAATAAGTTCCACCCTCATTACTCTATAATGGGCCATTCTCTTGAAATTTAAAATTTTAATAAAATACTACAATATAAAATACTACATATGTTTAAATGTATCAATTAAATGCTTGTTTTATACATAATTTTTGACGACAAAATGAATAAGTTCCACCCTTGTTACTCTAAAATGGGCCATTCTCTTGAAATTTAAAATTTTAATAAAATACTACAATATAAAATACTACATATGTTTAAATGTATCAATTAAATGCTTGTTTTATACATAATTTTTGACAACAAAAGGAATAAGTTCCACCCTTATTACTCTAAAATGGGCCATTCTCTTGAAATTTAAAATTTTAATAAAATACTACATATCTTTAAATGTATCAATTAAATGCTTGTTTTATACATAATTTTTGACGAGAAAAGGAATAAGTTCCGCCCTTATTACTCTAAAATGGGCCATTCTTTTGAAATTTAAAATTTTAATAAAATACTACATATGTTTAAATGTATCAATTAAATGCTTGTTTTATACATAATTTTTGACGACAAAGGGAATAAGATCCATACCTATTACTCTAAAATGGATCATTCTCGTCATATTTTAAAATTTAATAAAATACTACAATATAAAATACTATATTTGTGTAAATGTATCAATTAAATGCTTGTTTTATACATAATTTGTGACGAGAAAAAGAATAAGATCCACCCCTATTACTCTAAAATGGACCATTCTCATGATATTTAAAATTTTAATAAAATACTATAATATAAAATATTACATATTTAAACATATGTAATATTTATTAGAATGAAATTAATTCTCTTCGGGGGTGAATTGTAGAGCCGGTAGAGGGAGTGGCCTCTCATTTATATGCTTGATTTATACATAATGCTTGACGATAGAAGGAATAATATCCATCCCTATTTCTCTAAAATGCACCATTCTCGAGTTATTTAAAATTTTAATGAAATACTTTTTGATGAAATAATTTTTTGGAGGGTGGAGTGGGAAGGCAAGGTTGTTTTAAATCTCGTACATAGGTACAATACACTTATCTATGGGTATAATTTAGATAAAATCGTCAAGTTATCCATTTCCAGACGATTTAACTTTTTTCTGGGAGGGAGAAAACACGTGATTGTATATGTCTTCAGCTAAGACATATATCATGTGCTACATTTTAAAGTACTGCATACATAAAATAAATTCTGAAACTGAAATAAATTTAATTGCAATACTTACGTTTTAATAAAAATGAACTTGAAATCAACTACCACGTGTAATATCTATTCACAGTGTCAGCAGAAATATTCAGTCAACGCTAATCTCCGACTTCTGCTAAACTTGTTGGATGGCTTCGTCTCTCTGTGGCAACTCTCAAACCTGTAGCAAAGAATTTCTAACCGTAATTCTGCCTGTAGAGCCGGTAGAGAGAGTGGCCTCTCCCTCCAATCAGTGGTCGTTTCTGATGTCATGTGTTATCTTCTTTGTTACACTCCCATAGGACCCTATGGCAACATTTTTAACATGGGATGTCGCATAGACACTAGAGCTCGTGAGTTGGACCAACTGAACTACGATGCGTCTGCCAGATTTGGCGCGTTATCGCTCGCTTGGCGATTTTTTTTAAACGGGAGGGGAACAAAATGTTGAGGACTGTACTTTTATAATTTTTGAAACTATAGAAAGGATCAGGATTTAAAAATACATTAATCTGCAACATAAATATATTCATTAGTTTAAGAATATTTAAATAAACATAGTTATGTATTTAATTCAAATAATCATAAAATAGATTAAAAAATACACATTGCATTGTCTCACTATAAAACATAATGCACAAAAAATTACAAGCTAACATACTCAAAAGACTGAAATATTATATAATATTTTCAGTCTAAAATGTATACTAGCGTGTTGATCGTTAATTACTTGATCCTTAATTTATTCTGGGATACTGATAATAGACTTTTTTTTTTAAATATAAAAATATTCATATAGTAAATATCAAATTTACATAAATGCACTATCGAAGTTGTGGAACTCAATCATTAATTACCCAAGGGGGGGGGGGGATTTTCCACCATAAGGCACTTAATAAAAATTTTACATAAGTATATACACATACTATATCACATTCAACTAAGAAAAAGTTATCCAAATATCAATTATTTCACATTTTATAAAAATACGGAAAATATTTTTTAACTAATTATACCACTACCTCTTAAAATTTAGTCTAATCCGGCAATAATAACACAGCACAATTTCGTATGATGAACACATGTATACTTATATGAACACGTGTATACTTATGAACACGTGTATACTTATAATGAACACGTATGTAGGATGATGATAACTAAAATTATTTCAATTTTAATAAACATAAATTACATACCCTGTAACGCAACCAGTTTTCTTTTATCAATCCATTTCTATGAAATGATCTAAATACTTAACAAATAATCCTTTTTCACGTTACTCAAACCACGCTAGTCTGTTGTTCCAAGTTTTCGCCGAGTGAAATAGGGTTATAACATTGAAAATCGTCTTGGACCAAACCAGACCATCGCCAAGTGCTCGGACCAAACCAGACCATCGCCAAGAGCGCGCCAACCCTCTGTTTGGTCTATCTCTAATGGCCGCCGCGAAAATGAAACTCTCGAGAGTGACAGGTCTGTATAATAGTCTGTGCACAGACTAATATAGTATTCTGTGGGGTAGTATATAGTAATATAGTATTCTGTGTGCTATAAGAAAATATCGCCAAGGAATAGCAAGCAGAAGCAGCTCAAGAGGCATTCCCATCCCATGCTTGTTTCGTCAGTTGTCGTACGAACTCCTCGTTGCATTGTATGGTGGAGGAAATACGCCTAAGCCATGTTATCACTTGAGCTGTGATATATATATAGGTACGTAAACTACTTAAATTATCACGGTATATGTACAATGAACATTTCAGTAACATTTTGTTTTCCTAATCATAATTTGATATTTAATTTTTGAGTGCTATTAGAGGGAGAGGCTGGATTCATCGTCCAATCCCTCCTTACCTGAATAGAAGCTTTCAAATTTATTTAAAATGGATACAACTGCATTTTTAGTTTAATGTTAAACAAGTATTTCTTGAAATTTCCTTAAAAAAGCCACTGACCCATTAACCCCCAACAAAAAGTGAATGTTGACGGTGGCTTTAATTTAAAATTCTTCATTAGTATGTTATTTAGGTTTCATTTCAGTTGCCTTTTATGTTTATACAAAATGTTACAAAAGTTCTGTACAAAAATGCCGTATTTATTTATGTAGTTTACGTAGTATAAAAATTGTTTGAGAGATATAGAGCTCACCATATGGAAAATTAATATCTTGAAACTCGCGACAACATTTATTTCTGGTTGCAAATTTAAAAATCTGATGTGGGCAGCACATGACTTTCCCTGCAGACTTATATCCACATTCTCTTCATATTAATTAAATTTATTTCATTTTTAATTCAATTTTCTTTCTCATTCGTTAACCGAACTTATTTTTAAAGGTGGCGTAGAGAAAATACGAAAAACTAAAATATCTCCAGAACGGCTAGTCCTAGTGTAATCGGGTTAATCTTATTCTTTTCTTCGTTAAAAATTACGTATTAAACAAGCATTTAATGGATATATTGGAGCATACGTAGTTCTTTAGTTTAGACTTTGACGATTTTTGAAGGCCGTTTTGCAAAAAAAGGCAGGTTATTTTTTCCCGAAACGTACCAAAATCTAATCAGCACCAGAGAGACCCACAAGTGACACATCTACCGAATTTTGTGAAATTCGGTCCATTAGTTTTTCAGTTAGAGTGGATACAAACTTTTGCGGGCTATTTCGCAAAAAAAGGCTGGTTCTTTAATCCCCAATCGTACTCAAAGCACCAGACACGCCCACAAGTGACTTACTTACCTACCAAATTTTGTGAAATTCGGTCCGTGAGTTTTTTAATTACAGTGTATACAAAATTTGCACAGGCAGACACACACACAGACGTCACGCTAAAAATGTTTTTTTCGTATTCTAGAGGTCTCGAAACGTGTAGATCCGTCGAAAACTCGAGTTGTGATTTTCGGTATGATTCCAATACTTTCCCTATACATTACCATGTATTGCAGGGAAAGTAAAAAGTATTTCTCAGTCTTCAAATCTCTAGTTTGAACTGAAAAAAAAATCATAAGTATGTGTATTTACTGTTATCAAATGTACAAATACTTAAGTATTTGTACATTTCATCATTTGTACTGCATCAGGTTGGGTTCGCATCGAGTTTCTTCTATTTTTCAAGTTGTGGCTCGAGTATCCATTACATTTTAAGCTGCATGTGTACCTGTGAAAATTGTTTTTAAGGTCTATTCTTTATTACATATTTACTTTCTTATATGGTATAGAAATAGTATTATTTTCGATTTCGATATTTTCATGCCAATATGTTTTTAAGGCGTCTTATCACTTACTTTCTCCCACCATGAAATATATATGGTTATAAAGAAAGTATTGTTTTCACTAAAATTTCAATTTCGAGATTTTTATGCTAATATATGTTTTAGCACCTCCTGAGCACGCTTTCAATATTTTTAGATAGTGATGTTCGTTTGTCTGTGGTCGATTTCTTATGCACTCAATAACTGTTGCAAATATTGATTTTCTCAAAACTATCTTTGATAACGAAAAATCTAACGGAATTTTTTGAATTTCGAACGAAAGCTTCGAAATTTTATATTTTCTTAACATGGGAGTATAGGACAAAATTTCACATAATCATTCATAAAAGGGGTTATTTATGGCTCAATGATCATGAAAATAGTGCCAATTAATCACTGTAGTGAAAAGCAGCTGCGATACAATTTCTGTGTTCGGGACATCATTAGTCCCCTCGGAGGGGGGGGGGGGGGGGTATCCTTTATCCCTTTGAAGGGTATAATGAGTTATAATAGCGATCGTCGACCACCAATATACAGATTTTTCATATTGTTTTTCTTATAAAATTTGAAAAATAAAAAACACAAGTTACCTGAAAATAGATTCTGGTATGAGAAAGTTGAGTAGAGCCACCCTCCAATTAATTTTTATGGGAGTAACTGGATAAATGCGTAAACAGGGATTACAAACTATAAAAATCTGATGTGGGCAGTACATGACTTTCCCTGCAGATTTAAATTCATATTTTCTTATTTCTTTAATAATTCATTAGATTAAGTTTAATTGCACCAATTAACACTAAATTTGCATTTTTAATTCAATTTTTGTTTTCATTTGGAAATTGGAAATTTTTCCGGTAGCTGAGTAACAAAAACGCAAGAAATCGCATTTCATCGTACAACATCGAATCAGCACCAGAGTGTCCCACAAGTAACTTATCTACCAAATATTGTGAAATTTGGTCAGTTAGTATTTTAGCTAAGATGGATACATGAAATTTTTGAGGACCATTTCGTAAAAAAAGGCGGGTTCATCTTTTCCGAATCATACCAAATTCTAATCAGCACCAGAGTATCCAATAAGTAACTTATCTACCAAATTTTTTGAAATTTGGTAAATTAGTATTTTAGCTAGAGCGGATGAAATGTTTACTGGCCATTTCGCAAAAAAGGCGGGTTCTGTTTTTACGAATCGTACCAAAAACTAATCAGCACCAGGGTCATATCCAAGTGACTTTCATACCAAATTTTATGATATTCGGTCAATTAGTTTTTTAGTTAGAGTGGATACAAAATCTGCACAGAGAGACACACAGACGTCACGCTAAAAATAGTTTTTTCGTATTCTAGAGGTCTCGAAACGTGTAATTCCGTCGAAAACTCGAGTTGTGATTTTCGACGTGATTCCCATATTTTCCCAATACATTACCATGTATTGCAGGGAAAGTAAAAATCTGATGTGGGCAGCACATGACTTTCCCTGCAGACTCAAATTCACTTTTTCTTTATTTCTTTAAGAACTCATTAAATTGAGTTTAATTGCACAAAATGACACTAAATTTGAATTTTTAATTCAATTTCTGCTTTTATTTGGTAATTGGACATTTTTACACTGTTAGTCCTAGAATAATAGAGTTTTTCTTATTCTTTTCCTCGTCAAAAATTACGTATAAAACGAGCATTTAATTGATACATTTGAACATACGTAGTCTTTTTTAAGATATTGGCGATATTTTTGTGGGCCATTTCGTAGAAAAAGGCAGGTTGCTCTTTTCCGAATCGTACTAAAATCAAATCAGCACCAGAGTATCCCACATCTGATTTATCTCTCAAATTTTGTGAAATTTGGTCAATTTGTATTTCAGCTAGAGTTAATACATGAGATTCTTGCGGACCATTTCGCAAAAAAAGGCGGGTGTTTTTTCTCCAAATTATACAAAAAACTAATCAGCACCAGGGTCACACCGAAGTGACTTACCTACCAAATTTTATGAAATTCGGTCCATTAGTTTTTGAGTTAGAATGAATACATACATTGCACAGACGTCACGCTAAAAATGGTTTTTTCGTATTCTAGAGGTCTTGAAAAGCGTAGATCCGTTGAAAACTCGAGTTGCAATTTTCGGCGTGATTCCAATACTTTCCCAATACATTACCATGTATTGCAGGGAAAGTAAAAAGCAGAAAATTGTCCATATGAGTTAGGCATTTTAAAATGTTGAACTGCAATTCCGTATCGAGTTAGTATTTCGATCAGACGCTGCTGGATTGAGTCAACAATTTTTTCTTTTTGTCAAACTCGACCCCTGCATGAGTCTCGTTTAAACTATAAATCTGACATACTAAAAGATGTCTGTAGCGGAAAATCGACGCTTCTGGCAGCGGCGAAATACGGTATAAAGTTACTTCTAGAATACTCACAAGAACAATGGCTCGACGAGATTTTTTTTAATTCGATGCGGCTTAAAAGTAATGAACATTTAAGGTAAATGATACATTGAAATTCCAACTTCAAAGTCAATTTTATTCTCGACAGATGATAAAAGGAGGTCCAGTTTCTCCGTCGTAGCTTTCAAGAACAGAACACTAAAACGATATCACAAACTTTTATCTGGACGAATGTTATTTCATTTGTTTCTCTTTACATTCATGAATTTAAGAGGTAAATTTTCATGTTTTTAAATTAATTATTTCAAATTATAAGTGTTCTCTGAAAATTTGACTTCACTTCAATAAAAACTCGCTGACAGAAATTATAATACATTGTCTACCAAATCCGAAAAAAGATTTAGAACCTGACCCTTTTGAGGCTACATATTTTTATATTTTTATTGTTGATTTGTTTTGAAAATGCACCAAACATCAGTTTTTGAAGAATATTTGGATACGGAAAATGTTTTCTTTGATTTATGTCCGTGAGTTAAGTTATACCAAAAATCAGTTTTCAAAGAATGGACTGGATTCAAGAGGCCCCTCAGAAAGTGTCTGCATTTAAGCATTGCGTAGTAAATGTAAAGCATATTCAACTCACAGAATATAGTATTCCATCCATGGTTGGAGCTATATTTAATTCACACAATTTCTTGAATAAATCCTGCGTGAATTAAATATAACTCTCACTTGGATGTTCAAAGTGCTAATCTCACTTATGATGTAAAAGATTTTTTATATTTTTTGCAACTGTGTTTTCATTTACTTGTGACTCACTTATTTAGACGTACGAAGCGTATTATGCCCTCGATATATCACTGGCATGGTTGCGCATGGAAAAAAAGGAGAGCTGGAATGATATTGGTTCGACGACACATGTTAATATTCTGTAAATGATAACATTTGCATTTAAATAAAAAGTACATCCGAAATAACATTTTTATAAAGTTTAACATTTTTAAATTTTTATTCTTTTTTTGATTTTCAAATTTAAGAGTTATCCCTTGATCTGAGTGTCCTGAAAATCAATAGTTATCTTATGTTCATTCATTAAAACAATCGTACAAAATTTCATTCAATTTTTCATTCAGTTTGTTCGAATTATCGTGTTCACAGACATCATTGAAAAAATACTGCACATGACTTTCTTCACACATCGTAATGAATTATTTTTATATATTTATAAATATATAAAAGAAATTCAATGTATATAATTTCTATAGAAAATACTTATTTTCACTCATTTATGCCACCGATTTAAAAAAAATGATACCATAAAATTTATATTTCGACATTTTATGTTTATATAAAATGTCTTTATACGTATGTGCAAAACCAAAATAACATTGGTGTTTAATAAATATCTATCAAGTCAAATAAATAAAATTTGGCGAATTAAAACTGAAGCACAAAATTAAGGTCTTCTCTCGTAACAGGAACGTCCAAATTCGACGAGAATTATATTAATTAATTTGTGGCATAATATTTTTGCATTTGGAAAGATAACCTTTTTTAACAATAATATTTCTTCCAAATCTTCGACGCTCTTTATCTACTCGTATATAAATAAAATTGAATATCTTCTTGCGTGCATGTGCATGTGTCTCATCAACACTGCAAAACGGGTGTACCGAATTTTATTACAGTTTGTGGGTCTTAGAATAGCCTCTTAAAATTTAGTCCATGTCTTGAGTTTCTAGAAGTCTAGGACGAGAGGTTATCGAGATATTAATAAAATCACATAATTAAACATTCCATAGAAATAGCATTATGCAGACGATATTTTTTCCGCAAATTTATTGGAAAAAAATTATATCAAGCTACTAAACCTATGTCAATGGACTAACTAAATCAAGTCCCTAATAAATATCCACAGAATACTATATATTAGTCTGTGTAAATATCTTTGGCCTTTCTTTAAGCTCCTGTAAGTAAGCATGTTGAAAAAAATTGCCTGAGGCAAAGTTTCTTGGAATTATTTCGAAGGGTGACCTTGTCTGAGGAAAAAGGTGACACTCGCCTTACAGAAAATCTGTGAAACATGTGTCACATAGATGGAAACGGTTACAAAAGAAAGAGGAGTAATCTTTCTTGTTGTCGATCTAAGAACTGCCGTCAAGAATAGAGGTGTTCTAAACTATGTTCAACCTTTATCACCCCTTAGATATTGTTAATCACTGTAAAGTACAAACAACATTCATACAGCTGATTTCTTATCATTATTTATTCCTTTAAGCAAAAATATTATTGGTTTAAATATGTTCAGAAATACTTACAACAATACAATACATACAAAAATTGTGTGATATGCTGTTTACACTGCAGCTGCTGAAAAAATGCCGTTTGTGTGCAAAACATTTTGCTTGCTTCATATTGCTAATTTGTTGAAACATATTGACTACTTCATAGTGCATATAAATATTTATTAACATTATCCGAAACAAAAGTTGCATATGAAAGATCGTTCTCCACACTAAAATTTATTAAAACCAAATTAAGAAGCACAATAAATGGCCATTGACTTGAATCATTCATGTTAATGGCTTCTGAAAGAGATATTTCGCAAACTTCATAGTGCATATAAATATCTATTAACATTATCCGAAACAAAAGTTGCATATGAAAGATCGTTCTCCACACTAAAATTTATTAAAACCAAATTAAGAAGCACAATAAATGGCCATTGACATGAATCATTCATGTTAATGGCTTCTGAAAGAGATATTTTGCAAACTATAAACTGTGTTTTTGTAATTGATAAAATTTCTGAACATACTCTTTACTAAAAAAATAATTATTTTTAGAAAACTCTGTATTTTGTATATCAATATTTTTTTTTAATATTTTAGCAATGTCGTTACAGGTTTTGTTTATTTTATTATTTAAATTTCTTTGTTATAAAGTATCTGTAAATATTTATATATTTGATAGGGAAGGTATCTCCGTATTGAACGAAATGGGTTCAACCTTCAAGGAGCAATTAATTTGATAAGAGTTCTTTAGGTGTGAGATTTCTCGCACTGAGGCTACTCTTTCTAAGAATAGAGACAGAAATATACAATTTTTTTCTCGGCCTGTTTGAAAGAAATAATTTTCACTATGCGAGTGTTATTCAGTAAGCATAGTCATAGAAAACTCTACATATACTCCATTAAGTTTTGAGAACTTTTGATAAGTTCAGATCTACGGTAGCTAATTTTCTGACATAAATCTTTGAGAACATAAACTTCTGAAGAAAGTAGCAATATACAGATACAAATTGCCTGTTATTGTTAGGGGACTTATTGATTAACGTACCATATTTTATGGTCTTATGATATCATGATATATAATTTTTATTCAGTCATGATGGCCTTACCTTGATCTCGTACAATTTCATATGTGTTTTGCTATTATGATAGTGTTTTAATTCCTTATCTTCATTTATAAAAATAAAATATATACAAATATCCTTTAAAAATAAATTAAACTAAGTAATTTCATTATCTTAAGTAATATATAATTCTAATTTCTGTACAAATACATATGTGGGAAGGTTCCTTCATTATATCATCTTCCTTAGTTAAAATCCGTCCTTTGCAATTCTCACTTCTTTCTTTCCTACATAGCCACAAGATCGTCCCACATTTATTACTTTCCTTATATATATAATATATAAGGAAAGTATTGTGACGGGGTCGAAAATTCGAATTCGAGTTTTCGACGGGAGAGCACGTTTCAAGCATCCCTGATCACGAATCGATCATTTCTGAGGTGATGTCTGAGTGTGTTTGTATGTGTGTATCAGTGAGTCTGAGGAGACGATAACAGACGAACGAATGGAGCGATTTAAATGAAATTTAGTACAAAAATCACAATCCATGAATACTGGAAGCTTATTTATTTTAAAGCGCAATCGAATGTTCAGAACCTCCCTAAATTTTCGAGTGAAATTTTGAAAAAATCATCAAACACTCAAAACATTTAATAAAGTTAAGCAAATAGACATTTCTTATGTCATTTTTCCTTAGAAAACAATTGACACAAACTTTAGAACGCTAGCATGAACCGTTCTCGAGATATTGCACATTTTTCAATAAATTTATCAAAAAAATTCCATAAATTAAAAAAAAATATTAACTGTTGAGAAACATGTTTTCTTTTCATATGTAATATCATGCGATAAATTTGGTAACATCATTCTCATGGATCTAACTAGTTCCGTTCACGAGAAAAGATACTTTCAGTAGTACTTTTGTATTTGAACGCCAATAGTCATTTATCTGCTATAAGAATAACTTATTTCTCCCTCCATAACGCTTGGCGAGATTTTGGTGATGAATTTAGCGGAATGTCGCCAACTTGGTGACATTTTTAATGTTGCCAAGTTAACAAAAATCTCGCCGAGGGGATAAATATGACGCTAAATCAATGCAAATGACAAATCATTGAAGAAAATTCAATATCTTGGAAATAGTATAAGTATCTACTATAAGAATAACATTTTTACTTTCTCTGCAATACATGGTAATGTATAGGGAAAGTATTGGAATCACGTCGAAAATCTCAACTCGAGTTTTCGACGGATCTACACATTTCGAGACCTCTAGAATACGAAAAAAACATTTTTAGCGTGACGTCTGTGTGTGTGTGTCTGTCTGTGCAGATTTTGTATCCACTCTAACTAAAAAAGTAATTGACCGAATTTCATAAAATTTGGTAGGTAAGTCACTTGTGGGCGAATCTGGTGCTGATTAGTTTTGGGTACGATTCGGGATAAAAGAATCCGCCTTTTTCTGCGAAATGGCACCCAAAAACTTGTATCCACTCTAGCTGAAAAACTAATGGACCGAATTCCACAAAATTTGGTAGATAATTCACTTGTGGGACACCCTGGTGCTGATTAGATTTTGGTACGATTCTATAAAAAATAACCATCCTTTTTTTGCAAAATGGCCTGCAAAAATCGTCAAAATCTAAAATAAAAAACTGCGTATGCTCAAATATGTCCATAAAATGATTGTTTAATACGTAATTTGTAACGAAGAAAAGAATAAGACCAACCCCATTACACTAAGACTAGCCGTTCTCGATATATTTTAGTTTTTTCGTATTTTCTCTACCGCACCTTTGAAAATAAATCCAGTTATCAAATGAGAACGAAAAGTGAATTGAAAGTGAATTACATGTAATTAAAATAAAGATAACGTGAATATAAGTCTGCAGAGAAAGTCATGTGCTGCCCACATCAGATTTTTTTTAACTCTGATAGTAGTAAATTCATTGCATTATATAAGGAAAGTCATGTGTTGCTCACATCAGATTTTTTTGTCTATGTATCCGATATTCATAGCCTTTATATAAAGCACATGGCTTTCCGTGATTCGTTTCAATTATTGTCAGAAATTGTCAAAAGGACTAAAATTATTGCACACCAAATCGAACTGCAAATGATGTTCCATGTTACACAACTGCGCACTGCCAAGCTGTTTGCATCGTTTGCGCGATAAATGCCTCGAAATTGATTGCCTCAGAAAATGCATTATACCCAGGTCTTTTGTGACCGTTTGTGAGTCCTTTGTTCCCCCCTCAATTTAGAATTCGGTCGGTTTTGCAACGATTTTTCAATCGGTCGGGAATGCACTGTTCGGGAATGCACCGGTCGGGTTTGCTGCTGCTCCCTTTCCCCTACCACCAACCTCTCGAAAGGTCTTAAAGATCCACATATTTGATGTGCCCGTACTCTGCGTGAACACGAGAACAGTTTATGTAGAGCCAGGATTCGAACTCGGGTAGTCAGAGTACAATCTCCGTGCGTTAACCACTGGACTGTTCCACCCGTAAGGTTTATATATTTGTACTTTTGTCCCAAAACAGATTCTACGTAGTCCAGACTATGAAAAGGACACATGGGCGTATTTAGGGGTGTTCAGAATTCCCCCCTGGAGAATTGTGATTTTGATTAGAAGTCACAGAATATTGTAGTAGCAATGCAGGGGAACTTTTATAGAACGATTTTGGTTAGAACACAATTTCTATAAAATCAATAAATTTTCGCAATATTGAAATAATATGAATCTCAAAAAAATCTAATACAAATATCATGTAATTCAGAGAAAAACTAAGAAAAATGCTATTTGGAATTAGAATTCGACGACAGCTGTGTGGTTCCTCCCTCATGCCTTTATGTTTTTTCTTGCGAGTGAATTTATATAAACAATTTAAACTTATACCTGGAAACATAGAAAGATTATTGCATTTAGTATGTTCATGAATGTTTAATTTGGTGGATAAGTTGATATGTTTCTAGAAGGACAGAATGTTCTCAAAAGTAGAATATTTTTAAAAAGTGGTGCACGCTGATTTTTAAAAGATGGTGCACAGTAATTTTTAAAAAGTGTTATACATTAATTTTAGAAGGTGATTCTCAGTAATTTTTAAGAATAGGCACAGTTTAATTTTTAAAAGTGCTACACATTACTTTTTAAAAAATGGTGCACATACCATTTATTCTTATTTACTTTGTAACAATACATATAATCACTCCAAAAAAGCTTGATCTTCAGCTGAGATGGTATTAATAGGCTACACATATTAGTTTTCGTGGATTTTCTAGCATGTAATTTAGAAATATCTCAGTAAC
Organism: Amaurobius ferox; assembly: GCA_951213105.1. Classification (NCBI taxonomy): domain Eukaryota; kingdom Metazoa; phylum Arthropoda; class Arachnida; order Araneae; family Amaurobiidae; genus Amaurobius; species Amaurobius ferox. The sequence goes on along the minus strand of OX578148.1, from coordinate 54,906,323 downwards.
GCCTTTTATTAACTTCAGTTTTCCTTTGAATACTGTTCTATATTTATTTATTTATTTATTTAATCATATGTTTCACTGCTGAATTTGTAATCAATTTAGTAATCAAATCACTATAACTCATATTTTCTTAATTCTTAATTATTTTCAAAATCTCCAGATAAAATATTGCGTAAGTTCACCAATTTGCACAAGGAGGTTCGTTTGACCTACGAGACTGAAAGAGATAAACCAGTTGATACCTTTATACTTTTTGTCTGAAGCTGATTACTAAAGAAAACTGATTACTAACGAATTACTTAAATTACTAACGAATGATTACTAACGAATTACTGATTACTAGCGAATTACTTAAATTATCCACTGGTAGTTTTTAGCCGCACTTGAATTGTTATACATAAAATTTTAACTGTTCGTTGAATAATATCCTGGAAAATACAAGGTCGTCATTTCATTTACCACCAGGAATATGCTAGAGCTCTTCAACTTTTTAAGGTGCCCATTTCTTTTGCCTCAACAATATCTCGAGTAACTTTTGAAAAATATCCCCCTCCCCCCCCCCCCAACAGCACTTTTGTCACATAAAAAAAGAGTTTTATGTCCTTTGTTCACAAAAGAATTACATACTTACAGTGTTGAATAAGTTTAAAAAATTTGGGGTTCAAAAGATAAAAGCATTGTAGTAATGATTCCATTAATGCACCGCCCCCCCCCCCCCCATTCCTTTTATCCAGTAAAAATCCGGTAATATACAGATAATTTTTTTGGAGGGGAGGGGGGAGAATCTAGTAGGGCATTTTATAAGAAGGTTATAATAAGTTAAGCATAATTAATTTATTAATTATATAATTAATTATACAACCAGGTTCCAATTAATTTCTTAATAAAAAAAAAAGTCTTACCTTATTTAGTGAAATTTCTTATCTAAAAAATATAACCACTTGGAAGTTCCGTGACAAGAGGAATACACTTATAAGGTAATCAAAGAAGTACAAATTCGTGCTTACTGTTTATAGCTATCACTTTTAGTTTTAAGCATTACAACCTAAAAGTTTCAGATTTCTTCAACTTAATAAGACTATAAGTTGAAAACTATCTAAGCATTTTTTAAAAAACTAAATATAGATTTAGAAACTAAATTTCCTCATACATATTTTTGCAGCTTACTATTTTTTATAATTTCGAAGATATTTTGAGTGGAAGTATGTGAAAACAAAACATAAAAAAACCTCGTTTGAACAGATGTATCTGTTTAAGTTTTTGACGGAAAAAAAAAAAGAACGCGATCCAAAATCCAATCTTATACACCTGTAGAGCTTTAAAATATCTACAAATTCTTGCTTATTGTTCAACGTCAGCTCTTTTAATTTTTGAGATATAATCATTACAGACTTGAAAAACGAAAAAAGTATAATCTTCTTCAACTTGGTAAGACGATTACTCGAAAACTATAAAAGCCTTTTTCAATAATAAATATAGTTTTTAATACTAAATTTTCTAATACATAGTTTTGTAATTTGCTATTTATATATATCTTTTATTGTTTACTATATATTTCGAGTGAAAGTTAGGAAAATGAGAAAACAAAACACTCGGTTTATTACTTTACACTACTTTTTGAAATTTCTCGAAAGAAACTAAAGTTCAAAATATTAAAATATTGAAATTATTTTTATATATTTATAATTTTGATCCATTTTCGACAATACAAGAAAAATGGTATAGCTCGGATAGTATTGTTTTTGACAAGCTTTAAAATCTGTTGATATCATTTCCTAAAATATTCATATGATCCGCGAGGAACTGATATAGATGTGAACATATTTTCAAATTTATAGTTCTTGAAGTGTTTGAGATGTGCGGTAGAAGTGGTTTAAAATCTTATTTCACAGTAGCAACATGAAAACAATTTCTAACATTTTGTTTGCAACACTTCCAGTTTCTCGAATTGTTTCACCATTTCTAAACTCTCAGAAATTCATATAAGTTTCAAAGCACGATCGTTTTCCAGTGGACTATAAGTATTGTCCACCAGTATGTGGATGCAGAAAAAAAATGTGTAGAATATCTGAACAGTTGGAAAAATCTGATGTGAGCAGCACATGACTTTTCCTGCAGACTTATATTCACGTTCTATTTATTTAAATTAAATTTAATTCACTTTTAATTCAATTTTCGTTCTCATTTGAAAACTAGACTTATTTTCAAAAATGGTGTAGGAAAAATACGAAAAACTAAAATATCTCGAGAACGGCTAGTCCTAGTGTAATGGGGTTGGTCTTATTCTTTTCTTCGCTAAAAATTACGTATTAAACAAGCATACGTATAAAAATATACGTATTAAACAAATATACGTATTAAATGGCTATATTTGAGCATACGTTGTTCTTAAGTTTAGATTTTGATGATTTTTGAGGGCCATTTTGCAAAAAAAGGAAGGCTATTTTTTTCTGAATTATACCAAAATCTAATCAGCACCAGGGTGATCTGCAAGCGACTCATCTGCCAAATTTTGTGAAATTCGGTCCATTAGTCTTTTAGTTAGAGTGGATACAAGCTTTTGTGGGCCCTTTCGCAAAAAAAGACGGATTCTTTTAATCCGAGTCATACCCAAAACTAATCAGCACCAGATTCGTGCACAAGTGACTTACCTACCAAATTTTATGAAATTCGGTCAATTAGGTTTTTAGTTAGAGTGGATACAAAATCTGCACAGAGAGACACACAGACACACACACAGACGGCACGCTAAAAATAGTTTTTTCGTATTCTAGAGGTCTCGAAACGTGTAGATCCGTCGAAAACTCGAGTTGCGATTTTCGACATGATTCCAATACTTTCCCTATACATTACCATGTATTGCAGGGAAAGTAAAAAATCACTGCTACTGGGCAATAATCAATAGCACTAATACCTACCAAATATAGAGAACAAGCACATATCATAAATATTGCATATTTATTCCCTTCTAAAAGTTTTAATGTGCCACTTGATAACGGCTTAATACATTGGAAGCATTGTCATACGATTAGTCTCTAGACTTTTGTAAAATCAATGCTGCCAATGACTTAGGCATGGGCGCCCATGTAACTTTTTCCAGAGGGGCAGCTGAGCAAACTCAATGATAAGGTGTATAACATTGATCAGCTTGACGTCCACTTTTATGATCTTGAATGTCCAGGAGGGAAAGTGCCCTCTCTTGCCTTCCCTTATTGGCACCCATAGTACTTGTGTAATCCAAAGTTTTATCTAAATATGCCTTTTGCAATAGAATCTTGTTTTTCCCATGCGAACCATTTTTCAAATGGTCATGTCAATTATTTTTTCCTCGATATGTCATTAATATTCTACAATACTTTATCTAAATATGCCTTTTGTGAACAGAATCCTGTTTTTCCCATGCGAACCATTTTTCAAATGGTCATGTCAATTATATGTTCCTCGATATGCCATTAATATTCTACAATACTTTATCTAAATATGCCTTTTGTGAACAGAATTTTTTTTTCCCATGCGAACCATTTTTCAAATGGTCATGTCAATTATTTGTTCCTCGATATGTCATTAATATTCTACAATACTTTATCTAAATGTGCCTTTTGTGAACAGAATCCTGTTTTTCTCATGCGAACCATTTTTCAAATGGTCATGTCAATTATTTATTCCTCGATATGTCATTAATATTCTACATCGCCAGGAAAATGCACCCACATAGCAAGATCATTACTACATCCAGCACATTATTACTGGATGTAAAATCATCAATTGATTTAACAGTAGTTTCTCGAACAATTATGTATTCACATTAATTTGAGTTAATTTCGTAATTCCCAACTCTCCGAAACAGTCACACATACACAAATCCATACCAGTGTATAGGCATAACTAACATCTCAGACAAGAGAGGAGGTATGACCAACACCATCAAGAGTATGACCAACACAACAGCATTGAAGGATTTAGGTATTGGTATGACCGAATGGAAGTGGGTTTACAGTGCAGAATTTTGCTTTCCAATATGGACTCAATAAAGCATTGGCAATTAATGCCGGGCTACGCCCCCACCTCCCCCCGCTTCCAGTCATAGAACTGACATCGAAAGGAGAAAAAACTGATCTGACCAACAAATTGGATATAAAAGTCAGATGTAACTTTTCTTTCAAACACAAATTTGTTTGTCTGTATTGTGTTGTTTAAATTCCTTAAAATAAGTTATATCCGTTTTATACAGAAAAATTAAATGTAAATTTAATACTTATTTTAAATTAAATTGAATTTGCAGTTTTTAAATGATTTCATTTTTCATTTGCTATGTTAATCTTTTATATGACATATACTTGCAAAATTTTAAGAAATGCCAACATAATGCAAACGATTTATCGTTGCCACGTTAGGAGATAGTTTTAGTTTTATTAGAAATATATATATATTTAATATAAAAATATACTAAAAAAATCTGATGTGAACAAACAGCACATGACTTTCCTTATATAATGCAATGAATTTACTACTTATACAGTAAAAAAAAAAAAAAAAAAAGTTATTTTTATAATAGATACTTATTCCTTCCAAGATATTGAATTTTTGCCAATTAGTCTTCATTTTCATTGATTTAGCGTCATTTTTATCAATTTGGCGAGATATTCGTTAATTTAGCATAAAAAGTCGCCAAGCTGGCAACATTCTGCCAAATTTGTCGTCAAAATCTCGCCAAGCGTTATGGAGGGAGAAATAAGTTATTCTTATAGCAGATAAATGACTATTGGCGTTCAAATACAAAAGTACTACTCAAAGTATTTTTCTCATGAATGGAACGAGCTATAGCTATCCACGAGAATGATGTCACTAAATTTATTGCATGATATTACATATGAAAAGTGAACATGTTTCTCAACAGTTAATATTTTTTTTAATTTATGCAATATTTTGATAATTTTTTTTTTGAAAAATGTACAATATATCGGAAACAGTTCATGCTAGCTTTCTAAAGTTTATGTCAATCGTTTTCTAAGGAAAAATTACACAAGAAATGTCTATTTGCGTAACTTTATTAAAGGTTTTGACTTTTTTATGTTTTTTTCAAAATTTAGGGAGATTCTGGACATTCGATTGTATTTAAAAACAATAGGCTTCCAGTATTCATAGATTGTAATTTTTGTACCAAATTTCATTAGAATAGCTCCATTCGTTCGTGAGATATCGTCTCCACAGGCTCACTGACACACACACATACTTTCAAAAACACGGACATCACCTCAAAAATATTCGATTCGTGATCAGGGTTGCTTGAAACGTGCTCGTCCATCGAAAACGAATTTTCGACCCCGTCACAATACTTTCTTTATGCATTATACTATGTATATAAGGAAAGTAAAAATTTACTTTAAAAATGGTATTTGTATTAAACATTTTTCTTTCCCTTCATAATAATATAATGATTTTCCTATATGTAAGGAAAAGATCTGTAAGAAAAGTATTGCGACAAGGGCGAAAATTCGAATTTTCGACAGAAGAACACACTTTAAACATTCCTGAATGTTTTTAAAGTGATGTTTGTGTGTGTGCGTGTGTCCATAAGTCTGTGGATGCGATATCTCGCTAACGAATAGAGCGGTATGAGAAAGTTTTGGTGCGATTACTACAATCAAGGAATACTGGAACCTTATTGATTTTAAACGTAATCATTCGATTCTTATTTTCAAATGAATTTTTAATAATTATTAAAATTTGGATATTCAATTTAATAAAGACTCCTATAATGTTAAGAACCCGAAATTATTTAGTTGGCATTAACCCTCCCCCTAAAATTTAGCACGGGTTTCAGAAACTTTCTAAAGGCCGCCCTGGACCCCCAAAGTGCAATGCAGCCGATATTGGAACGTTCGATGCCCTCAGTGTTATTTAAATAACACGTACAAACAAATGAGACGTATGAATATATACGTCTCATTCTAGATCATGGCATTTTCAAAGCTTCTACTCTACTAGATAGTGCCATCTATACCAGCAGTCTTGTCCAATCTAGAAAACTCACTATCAACAGAAAAGGAAATCTCTCTCTCTATTCGATCATTCATACCGAATTCCTCAATTCTCTGCTCCCTTTTAGTACTTCATTATGCGGTAACAGAAGGGAAAGACTTTGTAAAACTTCTAAAGAAAAAAAAAATATAGTAAACGTAAAAAATTCAAAGAATATAAAACAAAAATATGTGGTCATTGACCAACATGCAGAACCTGATTTATGCGCGGTCCACAGATTCCGTGGCATTATGGAATCTAAATTTACCGTTTTGGCCTGAAACTTTTAAAAGTTTTAAAAATAAATGAAAATGTCAGTGACATGTATGAAAATTTCAGCAAAATTATTCAATATCACAAAAAAGTTAATGTTGTGTGGTCCAGGTTCCCAGTATGCCATTTACCTTAAATATTTATTTACTTTATAATAAATATTTAAATGTTTAAAAGTAAATATAATATTTAAATATAAGATTTAAATATTTAGAAGAAAATATTCAAATGTTTAGAAAGGGTCCCCAAATGTAATTAGGCTCTGGGTCCCATTTACTCTAAGTCTGGCCCTGAGCCCCATTTATTATAAATCAAGCCCTGCATGGATTTGTGCAAAGGACTATGTTCTGTTTAGAACGGGCGATTATACTTAGAAAGGACTATGTAGCATTAAAGTTTTAAGAATAATGTAATAAAATGTTTAAAAGTGGCCTTCAGATTCAATTAGGCCATGGTTCTCCTTTACTGTAAGTGAGGCCCTGGACACCATTTACTGTTAGTCAAGCCCTACCAACATGGATTTGTGTAAAGGACTATGTTCTATTTAGAACGGACGATTATACTTAGAAAGGTCTATGTAGCACTAAAGTTTTAAGAATAATATTGCTACTGAAAATAAAAATCATGCTGCAGAATAAGGAAAAATATAATCGAATTTTTATGTGTCCGCCTTTTCTGTCCATTGAGTAATTATCTTAATTTTAGTGAGATCAGGGGGTTCATTTTATTCTCGTTGAAGTAAAAAAAGAAAAATGGATTTTGATTGGTGCCCCCCCCCCCCGCCCCAATTTTCTGATGCCCTAAGAGAGTGCTTAGTGTGCTTATTGGGTAATCCACCCCTGAGGAGGGGAACATATTTAGTGAAGTATTATTATAAGAAATCTAAGATAGTTTTGTTAATTTTGTGATAGAAAATTTTGCACAATGAACAAAATTTGCTCAATTTCTCTTTGATCTAGATAAAAAAAAATAACCATTTTTAATCAAATTAAGGACTTTTATTTTTCAATCTTGTAATATAACTTCTTTTAAACTGATATTTATTGTGATAACTGACTGAGAACAACGAAATTTTTAAAATGTGGATTGGATTGATATACCTTTGAGAATTGATTCAAATGGTTTGCTTGTTATTTTTCTTACAACTAAAAACGAAATGGTATTTTTTACAACCAACCCCTCTTTACACCGATTGAAAAATAAAAAAATATTTCTGTAGTCTTTATTAGAAGCCCTAGCAGTATGGTAGTGATTGTAGACAAATTTTTTCCACAGGAAGGATTGTTGAGGGAAAGGCTATTGCTTACGTTTGGTTGGAAAGGGTTTCATTAATCCTTAATTTTTCAAATTGAATCGAAATGTAGCGGAAATTGTTCCTGGAAGGTAGCGACTTGGACTGAGAATAAATGAATATTCACCCGAGACGCGAGGGACGGGGAACAATAAGCCGTATGCGATTTCCAGGCCTCCCTGTGCGATTTCAACCTGGGGGCCGGAGGACGCCAACAAAGGGCGAAGAATGCCGCTCATGGTGTTCAGTTATATTAGTACACCCCCCCACTCATTTAGCCAACGGCCGTACCGTGCTGAAAACACCGGTTTTCGTTAGATCACCGAAGTCAGGCAGCATCGAGCGCGGTTAGTACTTGGGTGGGTGACCACCTGGGAACACCGAGTGCTGTTGGCACATTTCGGGCGCGGTAGCCCGGTGGTTTGCGCGCTGGATGCAGATTTGCACGCTGCCACAACTTCCGCCGTATTAATGCAGAGTACGATCACGTTAAACATGTGGGTCCGTAAGTCCTTCCGAGAAGTTGGTGGTAGGGGAAGGAGGGTACCGTCCCTGTGGATGCCTCCCCCACTGGGTTCCGGTCTAAATTGGGTGGCACTTGCCCGCCGTCCAAACAGTTACCTTACACCTTTCTGGTAGGTCTTACGGTCTGGGTCTCAACAACAACAACACCCCACTCATTTGGTTGTAAATAGTGTATGACTTTTATCTGGCTTTATTAAATAATGAATGAGAAAGAATGTCGCACAATTCGGGATGTTTTGAAAATTTGAGAATACATGTCATTTTGAACAGGGGCCTGCGGGGCGGCAGTTTTCTGTGTCAGGGCGCAAAAATGTAGTACTGGGGCTAGCGGGGTTTTCAGTTTCTGAGGGCAGCCCCGCGATACAGTTCAAGTTTTATCATACATACTCCTTTCGATTTATTATAGTTCATTGCATCAAGAAACTGATTTAGATCAAAAACAAAGAGGCAAATTTGCCAAGTTTATTATGAAATATAGCCAATACCTTTTCCTCTCTTTACTTTTCACTCCTAAAGTTTGAAAAACGGGACAATAGTTTTCATCTCAATCATTTTTGTACTTTTTATAAAGCTCAAGAACTTTTTATTTTTTACAAGCTTTTTTCTCTTTCTGATGAGATACTTTATATATATCATTATTTTCCCTGCAATACATGGTAATGCAGCGATTCTCAACTTGTGGGGCGCGCCCCCCTAGGGGGGAGCGAACACACTAGAGGGGAGGCGCAAGAATATCCAAGAGAAAATATTATTTAAAAAAATTGATTAACTGGCTGAAAGGAAAGCACACATACACATAGAAAACAAAATACATTTCGACATATTTAACAAATAAAGTAAAACAACTTACTAAATCAAAACGTAATCAAAACATACTAAATTGAAAACAAATTTAATAATTATTAGTGACTTCCTAGGGCCTGTCTTGCAAAGCAAAGTTTTTCGAAGGAAGGCTTAATATTAGAAATAGCCACTCTCAGTTCTGTTTCTTTATTTAGCCGAGATCTATATTTTGTCTTCAAAGAAGCCACAGCAGAAAATCCAGTTTCACAAAGGTAGGATGTTGAAAATGGTAATAGAATGCGAAATGCCCTTGTTTTTAGTGCAGAAAAATCATCCTCTACTCCTGCCCAAAATTCAAATAGTGATTTATTACTATATTGTCTTTTGGTTTCGCCACCTGTCGTGAAGTCTATGAATTTTTCTTCCTCATCAATTTAGAGTCCTTCGGGAGTCTTATGAAATGGATCCCTAACCCACTCGTAACTTGCTATCAGTTTGTCGTCAGCAAGAAAATACTTTTTAAAAATAATAGCATGGCTAAATGATTTTCAATGATTACAAAAACAACTTTTACATGTTCTTCTTCAGCCTTGTAAGTTTTAGTACAATCATCCACATTTGCAAACATTGTTCGGTTTTTTTGCTTTAAATTCCTGCTCCACAATTCCAATTTTCTACAAAAATCATTAACTTTATCACTCGTATCCAACATATGTGAATTTGCTCCTTGGAGTTGAAGATTCAACTTATTTAATTTCTCGAATATGTCGACCAAGTAGCTCAATTTCATCACAAATAAACCATCGCGAAAATTCTCGGCTTCCGGTCTGCTTTCTTCGTCTAGGAAAATGGCGATTTCTTCTCTTAATTCATAAACACGTTGCAAAAATTTCCCACGTGATAACCATCTTGCCTCGCAATAAATTAGTAACGCTGAATGTACTGAACCCATGTCTTTACAAAGTGCAAAGGCACGCCTTTGAAAAAATGTCCAGTTGCCAAATAAAAACAAAAATTGAACAAAAGTGCAAATTCTGTGTTATTTCGTGCAATTAAGCTTCATCTAATGAATTATTAAAGAAACAAAAAGTATATGAATATCAGTCTGCGGGAAAATTCATGCGATGCCCACATAATTGCTACTCTTCCGTCAAAAAGTCCATATCGAATTCTTGACCCCGCTACCTTACTGCCTTTATACATTATACAATGTATATAGGGGAAGTTAAAAAGCTGACAATATCTAAAAAGGGATTTTAAGGAGGGGTATAATGATACCGCAGCAATTATATTTTTTCCTTAACTTTGTTAGCGTGATACAAATAAAAAAGAATGTCTGTAGCTTTCTTGGAGACTATCTTACGACTGAAAATCGGGATTCGTTCAAGTGCAATATTCATCTGCCAACTACGGATTCGGGTATGACGATTTGGGTGTGTGGATGAAAACGCTGTCGAGTTCTTAAACTTTGGACAAAAATTTTCAAAACCCTATTATATAAAAATTCCTCGGTTACAAGAACGAAACTTTTGTTTTCAGCCATAGAGGGAAACTTATTAAACGACAATGAAAAAACTTTAAAATATCTAAAATATATTTCCCTTGTAAAAATTCAATAACTTCCACAACAATGCGTTCATTTGAAATGTATCCAAGAAAGATCAATCATGACAAATATTGATTATATAAAACACTTCCAACTGTAATTTTATTTAAACACCTCTAAGATACGATGCATTGGGCGTCGACATTTTTTAAATAATCCCTGCACTACAATAATTTATTTTTCTTGGAAAATTAGACCCATGGAAGTGAAACAACTTTCTAACTAAATGCTTACAACTAAATACTTTCTAACTAAATGCTTTATTCAAATGACGTCACCGAACTATAAATCGTATTGCTCTCTGTGCAAAATCAATGAATATTTCATTCGTAGCACTTATATTACAGATTCCAAAGCTAAATAATATTGCATAAAAAATTTCAGCAATTCCTATACAACTCATCTTACAATTCATTTGTTTACTTTCTGCATCCAGTAAAAGTGGGCTTCGTTGTAGAGACAATCAAAGTTTGGTGATCATATAAACACGAAAATATTGAATTCTCGTCAATTAGTCGCCATTTTCATTGTTTTAGAGCGTCATTTTTATCCATTTGGCGAGATTTTCATTAATTTAGCAGCGTTAAAAAAGCCGCCAAGTTGGCGACATTCCGCCAAATTATTCACCAAATTATTCTTATACATAGCAGATAAAAGACTATGGCGTTCGAATACAAAAGTATTACTCAAAGTATCTTTTTCCATGAATGGAGCGATCTAGATCCACTAGAATGATGTCACCAAATATATCGCATGATATTACATATGAAAAGTGAACATGTTTCTCAAAAATTAATGTATTTTTTATAATTTATGGGATTTTTTGATAAATTTATTTGAAAAATGTATAATATCTCGAGAACGGTTCATGCTAGCGTTCCAAAGTTTATTTCAATCGTTTTCTAAGGAAACATAGCATGAGTAATGTCTATTTGCATAAGTTTATTAAATGTTTTGATTTTTTAGTGATTTTTTCAAAATTTCACTCCACAATTTAGGGGGAGGGGGGATCTGAACATTCGATTCCGTTTAGAAACAATAGGCTTCCAGTATTCAGGGATTCTGATTTTTGTACCAAATTTCTTTCGAATCGTTCCATTCATTCGTGAGATATCGTCTCCACAGACTCACTGACGCACACACACACAAACACACACACATCACCTCTAAAATATTTGATTCGTGATCAGGGATCCTTCAAACGTGCTCTCCCGTCGAAAACTCGAATTCGAATTTTCGACCCCGTCACAAAACTTTCCTTATACATTATGTATGTAAGAAAAATAATATCATTTTGATAAAGTAATTTTATCTGCAGTTATCGCGGGAACGGACAGTATAAACAAAGTCATAAACACTTTTCAACTATGCTGTAAAGTGTTAAAAATAAGCGGATACGAAATTCTAATTACCATCAGATAAACTCATAAAGGGCAAAATATATCATGAAATTTGGTTATTGTTTAAACCAGTTATTTTTTCGTATAGTGGAGTAACTAAACCTATAAATCCATCAATAGCTTAAATTGAATTTTTACCCAATTTCTACAGTATTAATTAAATTTAAGTGCTGAAAAAATAATCCCTTAGAATACATTCGAGTAAAACTTGGCAAAATATGTCCTAACACAAATATATTACATAAACGCAAATTTAGCATAAAGCATTACCTGTATTTGTATTTTATACTGGACCGTTATCACTAGCAAAAAACCGGGGGAAAATCCCGGTATTTTGTAAGTGCTAAAGGCTTTTATGATAGTGATACTTCATGAACTAGAGCATGTGAAGAATGCTAGCTGTGGAAGATTTCAAATCAAAACTTTATTTAACAAATAGTTATGAAATTAGAAATATAGAAAATTGCAATATTTGAGAATCTTCAAGCTTTCAATATTTCGGCATAACAGTTTTTAGAATTTGAATATTAAATTAAACGTATTGGAATACATTAAACCAATAAAATGAAAGTAAAGCATTTTAATGTACAAGACCACGTAAAAATCACAAAGCAAGCAAGTGCACATTCTTTGATTAGCTGTTTAAAAGTTGTTTACTTCATATTTGTCCAAATAGTAGTGAGAAAGCATGAGTTTAAAATGGGAAATTCGCACCATTACTGTTCTTTTCAATAATTTAAAGTGTGATTCTACACATCTGCTTGTGCATGCAAAATATCACGTTTCTATCTATTACAGTTTTCGTGTGAAATGGATCACAAATTTCGGAAAAATATTGATTTCGATTCGTTAGGAATTTAGAAATTACTTCATTTCTTCGTCCGGAATGAACATACGCAATACAGTTTTTCAAGGAAATAAAAACACAAATTCGAATACATTAATTATAATATAATTTGCGTACTTGTTTCTGATGAAATTACTAAATTTATTAGTGTCCAAGTTCTTTGTACGAATTCTATATTATAATGAGACTTAAAATCCATATCCACATGTACATTTCTACAGCATTCTAAATGATATTATTATTCAATGCATTCTATTAATTATTAATAATTTATTGCTCCTAAAAATAAGTTTAAGAATCTGTTGTCATTATACAAAATTGTCTTCACAGGCAGATCTACAGAATGCAACACCCTGATTCCGTTTGTAAACAAAAAAATCTGATGTGGGCAACACATAACTTTCCTTATATAATGCAATGAATTTACTACTTTTACAGAAAAAAAAAAGGTTTTTCTTATAGTAGATAATTATATTCTTTCCAAGATATTGAATTTTCGACAATTATTAGTCATTTTCATTGACTTAGCGTCATTTTTATCCATTTGGCGAGATTTTCGTTAATTTGGCAACATTTCAAAAAGTCGCCAAGTTAGCGACATTCCGCCAAATTCGTCGCCAAAATCTCACCAAGCGTTATGGACGGTGAAATAAGTTATTCTTATAGCAGATAAATGACTGTTGGCGTTCAAATACAAAGGTATTACTCAAAGTATATTTTCTCATGAATGGAACAAGTTAGATCCACGAGAATGATGTCACCAAATTGATCGCATGATATTACATATGAAAAGTGAACATGTTTCTCAACAGCTAATACTTTGTTTTAATTTATGGGATTTTTTGATAAATTTATTTGAAAAATGCGTAATATCTCGAGAGCAGTTCAGGCTAGCGTTCTAAAGTTTATGTCAATCGTTTTCTAAGGAAAAATTAAATAAGAAATGTCTATTTGAGTAACTTTATTAAAGGTTTTGATTTTTTAATGATTTTTTTCATAATTTCACTCGAAAATTTAGGGGGGTTCTGAACATTCGATTACGATTAAAAGCAACAGGCTTCCAGTATTCACGGATTGTAATTTTTGTACCCAATTTCATTCGAATCGCCTCATTCGTTCGTGAGATATCGCCTCCAAACACACAGACATCACCTCAAAAATGTTTGATTCGTGATCAGGGATACTTGAAACGTGCTCTCCTTTCCTGCTGTAATAGTAGGGATGTTTAATAAAAGTACACATTTTATACAAATTCAAATAAACCGAACTATTGAATGATAATAATTAAAAATTGCTATTTCAACATAAATAGCATAATAAATTAAATTGTCATTTAAGCATTTTATAAAATAATTAATGGACGAAGAAATAAGTTATTCTTACAGCAGATAAATGAATTGGCATTTAAATACAAAAGTATTATTCAAAGTATATTTTTTCATAAACGGAACGAGTTAGATCCACGAGAATGGGGTCACTAAATTCATCGCATGGTATTACATATGAAAAGTGAACATGTTTCTCAATAGGAAATATTTTTTATTTTATATGACTTTTTGATAATTTTTTGAAAAATGTGCAATATCTCGAGAACGGTTCATGTTAGCGTTCTAAAATTTATGTCAATCGTTTCCTACGGAAAAATTACATGAAAAATGCCTATTTGCGTAACTTTATTAGAGGTTTTGATTTTTTGGCGATTTCTTTCAAAATTTCACTCGAAAATTTGAGTGAGGGGGTAGTTCTGAACATTCGATTACGTATAAAAAGCAATAGGCTTCCAGTGTTTAAGGATTGTATTTTTTGTACTAAATTTCGTTCGAATCGTTCCATTCCTTCGTCAGTTATCGTCTCCACAGACTCACTGACACACACACACAGACATCACTTCAAAAATGTTCGATTCGTGATCAGAGATGCTTGAAACGTGCTCTCCCGTCGAAATATGCATAGACAAACTATTTTTTATCAATTCGTGTCACACACATCCATTAGCTATCAAATTGGTTATTTTTTAGTTATCATCAAATTTTAATATCTGATTTGTGTCATAAATGGTCAAAATATATGTATGCTCAAACACGTAATTTTATTTAGTTCTAGACCAGTATATTTTTATGTATTATGCTCTTTTATTGCTAATTATATTTCTTATATTCTTCCGTTCGTCTTAATTTGTGTTGTACCACTAAACATCTTTGACTTGTAAATATTACATCTTGAATTAATAAAATTTTAAAATAAAGTTTACATGAATTCAAAGTTGACATTATATTGCTTTTATTATTTTTTCCCGTCAATGAATTTATCCCTGACCGCGTTTCTTGTGTGTCAGAAATGAAAGGGATTTAAATAACTAAATCATGTCAATATCCAGAATTAGATCTTTGTGTAGCCTTAGTTTCCAATTCGAAAAGCCTCTGACTACATGAAGAAGCTAAGACAAAGGGGTTATTCCATGTCAAAGTATTTATAAACTTATAATATATTTTATAAAATCCTTAAACTACCAATTAATTTATTATGTTTAAATAGTCAGTATTTAACTATTATTAGGAATCATTATACAGATTATGCAGAACATGAATTTATTTTCTTCGAATAAAGCACTTGCTCACAAAATATATTCATTTTCAGCGGAAAACATTATTGCAAAATGAGAACAGGAATGTAAAGTTATAAATGACTGTATCACATGTCAATTAATAATAGTTGTGTTATAGAAATATGTGATTCAAAATAGGTTAAAATAAATTTTCTTCACCCAGTAAGACCTTAAAAATATTTTCTTTATCCCCATTAGTCAGATATTTTCTTTATTATACCATTCATTGTTACTTAACAAAAGTGGATCCAAACAGTTCCCTGGGATGATTGTGTAAACTTTCGTATCTTACATCTCCCACGGCAACAGCCAATCTGAGCAAATTTCTGATAAAGAAAAATTCATTGAAACTTAAAATAATAAAGTCACTTTGAATTTCACATTCTATATGAAGAAGATAAGATTTTACAAAAATGAGACATTTGCAGTAAATTATTTATAGATATATTTTCACTTTATATAACATATCTGTATTTACAAATTTTTAACATTTCTTATGGTTCCAAATCAAATTTATGCGAATAAACTAATGTTCAACATACAGATCTGATGATAAATTGTTACATTTTGATAACATTTAGCACTTTCAAATATTGATTTTAGTATTTATAAAAAAATGTTTTTCTCTTAATTCTTCAAATTACTGGTTTAATATTTGGCACGTGAGTTTGAATGTATTGAAGGAGAATGAAGAATAAAAATTGAAAGTAAGAAAGTACTTTATTCGGGATTCAAGAAAAAAATGTTATAAATTTGACCTTGAAAAATGTTTTCCGTAAACCTGTCTTTTTTCAAATATTCATTAAAACTCATCACAAAAGCTAAAAAGTTTAATATAAATGGTAAGAGGTCGGGTAAATGTATTGGCAGATTTAATATGGAATGACCTCACTTCTCAAGTTTAATATAGTATATATACACACAATAGATATATGGTTAAATGTATGTGCAATCTTATATAATGGTAAGTTCTGCATTCTTTTTGCATATTTTTCACATGTAAAGCACTTTTATTTCTTGTCATTTGCTATCATTCACGAACGCATTAGTCTGACTTCAATTTGTGCCGCTGGCCATTTCGGACTTTTAGATTTCTAACTCTGACTTTGCAGTTTCGAAACTGCACTGTGCAAAAGTATGATGGCGGCTGCATGGTAGACTAAATTTGTCGGTTCTCTCTAAATTTGTCGATTGCAAAATTGTCGTATGAAAAAAGTTTTCTTTCTGTCATTAAAGATAAGGTTTATTGCATACTGACGAGAACACGAAAAGGTCGAAACCTATTCATAGATGCTGTTATCTGCAAACTGAGCGTCTTTCATAAAAAGAACATGTTAACGTAGTGGTATTATAATTTCACAGTAAGGGATATAGTATAGTTAGGTATGTATCTATATAAATAAAATTTTCTTGTGTGCGGTTATGAACATTTGTGCGTGTGTCTTTGTCCCATAAATATTATGGAGGAAGAATAGTTGCACATAATTTAACGAAATTTTAGTTGTTGACTTGAAATAGTCTATCAAACAATTTAGAACATGTTTCGAGTTTTTGGTCTCGAGGTTATCCAGATATTATTTGAAAACGCACTATGCAATCTTCCGTCGATATAGCAAATATGCTAACGATATGTATTTCTTATAATTATTTAAAAAAAATAATTGAGCAACTGAGTCAAACCCAAAAAGTTCACATAGCGTATTCTCTTAATAAGTAATTATGTTGATGCGTATCGAAAGTACTCAGTTGTTAATCGACAGAATTATACCCAATAATTTGGCGCAGCAAAAAAATGTGAAAGAAAATTAATATCATGTTACTTAGTGACGGAATTGAATGATCATTGACGCATTTTATTTATTTTTTTTACAACGCCCTATTGTAGGGAAGAATTCTCTTCACTGTATATATGCTGACTCTCATTATTTACTATCATCGTTGAGGACATAATTATAAAACAAGACCATCATGTTTTCGTTTGACACAACAGGACAGCGTAGGCTTTATTATATGTATTTTTGATTATGAGAAGCATTCCTTCCTATTGTAGAACAGACTGCAGGATATAGGGAGACAAAATTAATTGAACCTAAAATAAATTTAAATTTGCAGAAACAGTCCTTATTGTTTAATAATTAATGTTTTGTATTTAGCAGTTGAAATAAATGGTCTTTTATTCAATATTAGATTATCACCATAGAAATACATTCAATGCAGTGGGGACTTACCCCAAAGCCAGCTAATTTTTCGTATGAAACGATTTTAATATTTTCCAACATCCAATTCCAACTCTTTTTATTTTCTTAACTTTAGGCTGAAGAGAGGGGCATGGGGTCGGTGTTGGATCCCTGTGATCGACCTGTTCAGGAGATCCCGTCCTGCAGCAAGAGGAAAAAATGATGTACAACCAGGAAGGTCATGGGAATGTATAATTATAGACAAATATGAATTAAAATACAAGCATGCAAACAAGCATTAAAATATTCATTAATATTCATTATTAGTGCAGATCTAGTGACATTATAATTATAGGTGATTAAAAACAACGCCACCTGCTTCATGAGGCCTTGATCAATAAATCAGACAAATCTTATTCCGGTAAAAAAGCAACTACTGATAGTGACCTACTTAACCGGACCATCCTGTTTTCCGGGTGATATGATTCAAGAATTTCCCCTCAAATGTATTGCTTTTGATTTCCGCTGATCTATTTTGTTGTCAATCGTCTTGTTTAATTAGAAAAAATTATTACTATGGTGTCTGGATCTGCTGTAGGCCATATTGAAAATTTAGGGATTTGCACATTCTCTTGAAACACAAAGGAGCCTTGCATACACCCAGAAGATCTTATGTTGCGTATAAGTAAATATATTTCAGTAATTGTGTGCGACTGTAGCGGAAAATCGAATCGTCAGACAGAAATGAATTACGGAGGTACTTCAGCTAAACTCAAGATGTATCCGAGAGAGATTTTTTTTTTACAATTATAATTGGTTTAAAAGAAATGAACTTTAAAATCGAAAAATCACCATTTTCCGCTATTTCGTCTAATTGGATTTATTAATTTCTTCCTGCAGCAGACAATATTCCAGGTCAGGTGTTTTGATTACATGACAGCCATTTCGTCTCAACGAAAAACGACTTTTTGCAAACTAATTGGATCTCATTTATCGGTTTTCTCACTCTGCGAATTTAAAGGATCTCTTTCTTTTTCTTTTTTTTCCCTGTAATATATTATAATTTTAAGTATTGTGCTATAATTTGATCGAAATTGGATAACAATTTGCTTTGGCAGCAGTACGTTTAACATTTTCTGGTGTATTGGAATTCTTTGGTTCTTGCGAATTTATTAAAGTTATTATTAGTATTTTAAATTATTTGTTTTTAAACATATAGCATAAGAAACTCATACATAATTGTTGTTTCTTTCTGCCAATGATCAGCCAGCGATCAAGCGCTTATTCAGATCATAACAAAAAAGTTTATTTAGGGTGTATTATGCCAGCGTTGTACAACTAGCACGGTTGAACATGAAAAAAATAGTATGGGATTGATTTTAGTTCGAAGCAGGCGATTTGAAGATGCTGTAATTATATGTATTATATTAGTAGCGGACGATTTTTAAGTTCCGGCTAACGTTGTTAATTTTCTTTTTCGTAAACCAATCAAACTAACATACACCTAAGGGATTAAGATTTTGTTCCGTTATTTACAGGTGTGTACTTCACCATTAAGAAGTGAACTTTCTAAAACCTTTCAATAACATATGCACAATGAACAATGATTTTGCCCATAATTTAGAAATTTTTTGCTATCTGTTCCTCTACTGCAGAACCACATTGAAATATCATGTATAAAAAAAATTGTAATGCTTTCAAAAATTCCAAATACAGTTTTTTTCAGATTTAAATGATATGAGCATACTAGAAGAATAAAGTTCAATCATGCATAAATCATTGATTATGAAACACTTTCCAACTTCAATACAATTTTATTTAAATATCTCTAAAATGCGATACATTCCCCATTAATATTTTTTAAAATTATCACATTACTGCATTAATATAGTATATTGGAAATATTAAAATTTCATAGAAAAAAATGAACTTCATTCAAATGACGGTATTGAAATATAAATTGCCTGGTTTAAACAGCTCTAGAACACGATATATTCCTTGGTAATATTTTTAAAATTATCATAATACTACAATAATTTATTATATTTGAAATTTTCGTCGAAAACAAATGAACGTTATTCAAATGACGTCAACGAAATATAAATCGCATGACTCTCTCTATATAAAAGCATCATTTCATTCACAACGGTTTTACATTTCTTTCATTCTCTCACAATACTACAATAATTAATTTTATTTAAAAACTTACCAAGTTAAATTACTTGAACCATGGAGGTTCAAGTAATTTAACTTTATGAAAACTTTATACAAAAAATCGTCTTCTTCTCTGTGTAAAATTAATGAATGTTTTATTTATATCAGCAGTATTGCAGACTCCATGAGCTAAATAATTTTCGTTATAGAAATGCAGCAATTCTTATACAACTCATTCTACATCTTTTGGTGCTTTCTTTTGTTGTTGTTATTTGACATCAAAGAGGACACGACCCCAACCAACCAACTATTTATTATTTCCGACGAATATATTAAATTCTCTATAATATATTAAATACTTTATAGAACTTATATTTTCCAACCTCTATACGAAGTTTAATGAAAATCGTTGGTCAGGTAGGATTCAATGGTTGATTTGATGTGCATTGAAATAAATATAAAAATTCAAATTCCTCAAGAGATAATGGTTAAATGTCAGATTTATATAAACCATTATTAATTCCGAAACTGTATATTTTATTCATTTTTCAATTGTGCAGCATTTTTATTTGTGGTCATTAGTCTAGTTCACGAATCCGACTTTATTTTGTTCCACTGACCATTTCTTGCAGAGAGATTCTCAAATTTGCCTTTGCAGTTTCGTGTAGCTGCAAAAGCAAAGTTATACTGATGGAAATTCTATAATAATGTGATGCATGTCACAGAATTTCTCACAATTGCAGTATAAAATAAGCTTTCTTACTGCCAATACAGATAACGGCTTTCCCACGCTGGCGAGAAAAAATAAGCGCAAAACCGGTCCATGGATGCAGTTATCTCTAAAATGAGTGACTTCCATATAATACAAAGGTTCACGTAGATTCATTACTATTTCGTAAATTCATTTGTAATTATTTGTTAAATTCAGTTTTAATTTAAAAACTTTCGCAGCTCGCATGCTTCATAAGCGTAGTCATTAAGTATCACTAACAAAAACCTTCGATAACAAAATGCCTTTATCACTAGCAAAAATGCCTTTATCACTAGCAAAAAAGCCAAAGTTTGTCCCCGGCGTTTTGCTAGTGATGAATATTCAATATAAAATAGAAATATTGGTACTGAATTGGGTTAGGGCAGTTTTAACCAATTTTTACCGAACTGTATTCGAAATAACTGTTTTTCCGCTCTTAAATCATTAATACAGTAAAGTATAGGCAAAATGGGTAAAACATTGGAATTTACGTTATTGTTGGTTTCACACGTTTTGGTACACAAAAAGTTTCTAGTTTAAGTACAGTCTAACCAAATTTGATGAAGTATTAAACCATATATGCGTTACCTCTGATGATGATTAGAATTTTGTACAAAGATATGATTTGGTACCTTTATTATTTCAATACGGATTAAAAAATTAAAACTCTACAAATGAAAATGAAAAGTCTTGAAAATTGCAACTTCGACGTAATTTCAAAAGTGTATGTTTTATGTGGTATTTTCACTTTTGAAATGAAGTCGTTATTATGGGAAATTAAAAATATGAGTAAGGAAAAATTCATTAGTTTATTTTACGTTTTTTTCCAATGTCGTTTAACAATTTACCCTCTATGATTAAAAACCAACATTTACCTCTTGGAATCGCAGCAGTTTTATATATTCGTGTTCTGAAATCATGAGTTCAAAATTTAAAAACGTGACATTATATATACGCTGTAAAATGCTCATGAATTTGAGGAAAAAAGTTATAATTTATGCGGTATCACCATAACCCTCTTTCAAATATGAACATATTCCATAAGAGTTAATATTTTTTTTTCTTTTATGTGATTTTTTGTGCATTTATGTGAAAAATGAGCAATATCTCGAGAACGGTTCATGCTAGCTTTCTAAAGTTTGTGCCAATCGTTTTCTAATGACAAATTATATAGGAAATGACTATTTACATAACTTTATTGAAAGTTTTGAGGATTTTTAAAAAATGTTACTTTAACATTTAGGGGGATTTTGAACATTCGATTGCGTTTAAAAACAATAGACTTCCAATATTTACGTATTCTAAATTATGCACCAAATTTCGTACGGATCGCTCCATCTGTTCACGGGGTAACAGATGGAGCGATTTGAACTGCACAATCTCACTGACACACACACACAGACATCGCCTCAAAAACGTTTGATTTGTATTCAGGGATGCTTGAAACGTGCTCTCCCATCGGAAACTCGAATGGGAATTTTCGACCTCGTCACAATACTTTCCTTATACTTTATACTATGTAAATAAGGAAAGTAAAACGATTGGGATTTCTTCGATTGAACTAAATTTCACAATGCATGTCAAATTATATCAATGCATCTCAAACTCAAAGGTAAATTAAATTTGAGAAAAATACCCTCTTTCATTTAGTATTTCCTGGACACTTTTCCATTTGTACTAATGTCTGAATGTCTTATCTTTAGGATTTCAAACGCACTAATGCCCTAGAAAAATATTCATTAAAAACATTCAAGCATTTTGACATAAATCTTTAAAATATAAGTATCTTCTTATCGCATAATGTTAAATGAAATTTGTAAAGCTTCTGAATATCTTTAGAATACTTTTTACGCTTCATTTCTTGAACACAGAAAATTAATTCAATTTATTTGATTTGCAAATCAAAAGAGCAACTCATCAGTTTCAATCGTTTGACAAAGAATCAGATATATTTATGAAGAATGTTTTGAATGGATCATGTAATGCTAATCTGAATGTTTTATGGTAATTTAAAAAAATAATTTTGAAAGAAAGTAAGATATAGGGGAATTTTGAGCTAATAAATATGTAAATCTTAACATAATGAAATGTCTGATATGCGAAGCAAACGACGCTTTATGCATTTCCAATTGAATTTAGATATTTCACAACAAAATAATGATGTACAAAATTTACTGTAGAAAGTGTTTAGCGTTGTGGCGTAAATCTAAAATTTAGCACATTTTTGGTAACATTATTGAAAACTTTTTCATTTTGTCAAATTAAACTTTATTCTGTGCAAATGTAATTAGACACTAAACAGCTTTAAGAAACGTAAGCATCATAGTACTTATATTTTAACGTTTAACAATTAATTAATATAAATCTTACAAAATTTTGAGGAAAATCATAATGGTTGGGAGGGGTAATTATGATAATTCACTAAAGATCAAACAACGACTGAAAAAACTTGCATTATAATCCGAATAGCTCAATTGGAAGGGCATCAGAAGGCCAGTACGAAGATGTGTAGCTCGAATCCCACCTGGGGCGGCAAGATTTTTTACACATTATGCTTTATATGTACGGTTATTCAATCTTTAATTTATCGATTATAATAGAAGTATATTAGATAATTTATCAAGACTTTTATAAATTAATTATAATTTCCTTTAAGTTGAGAAAGCCTCCAAACTTGACATATTGTTCACGTTAAGAACGGGACTTAAAATCTCAGTGCAAGAGCGAGAACAAAATTTCAATTTGATGTTTGAACGGTTACTATAAGAGATCAGGAAAAAATTGGAAATCCTTTTGGTATTCTTTTATAAAAAAAAAGTCAATGATTCTGCAGTATTTTAAAATGTCTAACATTAATTTTTAGTGCTTAACTTTGTCTTTTGAATGGTTAAAATAATAATTTGATTTTAAAATATGAATTACTTGTTTTTTTTATTTTTATGTTTTAGTGTGATATAGTTTGAGGCCTGTAGCTGGCATATTCTTGGGGAATATGTTTTTCTTCAGAAAATGCCGTATTTCTGACATATTGCTGAAAAGATCTCTGGTACTTATATTGATTGTTATTGTGCTATTGATAACTTTTGAAACAATAACATTCGCAACAATTTCCAACACATTCCCAACAATAGCGCTGCTTCTTTCCCATCTGCTAGTGCTTTTAAAAATCATGTGTTATAAATATTTTGTGTTATAACTTATCTTACAATATTTTATCTGTACTAGCCGAATACCCGTTGAAAATCAACGGTGTCGCAATAAGCAACCCCGGAATAATGTACATTTTTGAATAATTCGTGCTTCACATTTATTCGGCAAATCGAATATTTTAGTGCACAGATGCCCCTAAAGAAGAAAATATTGGAAAATTTAAGTTGCGCACGTCGTCCTTTCGAATTATCTACCAGTACACCAAATTAAAGTCTCTATCTCATCCCGAAGCATACTATTTTATCATCTCCCCTTTCGAACGTTTTTCTTTGGTGCACCCCATAAATGAACATTTTTGAAAAACTTTGTTCGTGTTGTGTTTTTTATCAGATGATTGGCTCATATACCAAATATCAAGCTTCTATCACACTTAAAAGCAAGAGTGCCTCATTTATTCCGAAAATCGAACATATTAGCGTGCAACACCCCCTAAAGTATCAAATATTGGAAATCTGAAATTTGCACACTTTTTTCCTTTCAAAGAATCTACCAGTACACCAAATTTGATATCTCTATCCTATTGTGGAGCATGTTTTTCTATTACTTCATATTTCGAACGTTTTTACGTTTTTCTGTGTTGCACCCCCTTAAATGATCATTTTTGAAAAACGGTAATAATCTTAGGGTTTTTTTATCAAATGATTAGCCCATATGGTAAATTTCAAGCGTCTATCACAGTCTAAAGGAGGCGTTTTTCAGTTGATCGTGAAATCGAACATTTTAGTGTGCGGCACCCCCTACAATAGCAAATGTTTGTAAACTGAAATTGCACACTTTCTTCCTTTCAAACTATATACCCGTATACCAAATTTGAAGTCTCTAACTCATCGCAAAGTATACTTTTTCTATCATTTCACCCTTCGAATGTTTTTCTATGGAGTACCCAACCCCCTTAAATATATATTTTTGAAAAACTTCATTCTTCTTGGATTTTCTATCAAATGATTCGCCCATATACCAAATATCAAGCCTCTATCACGTTCTAAAAAGGATATTTTTACTTCATTCCGAAAATCGAACATTTTTTGTGCATTGACCCCTAAAGTATAAAATATTGGAAAACTGAAATTGTACACTTTCTTCCTTCCAAACTATCTACCCGTACACCAAATTTCAAATCTCTATCTCTTAAAGCGGTATGTTTTCTTATCAATTCACCTTTCGAACGTTTTCCTCTAGAGCACTCCCTTAAACGAACGTTTTTGAAAAACTATATTCGTCTTGGGTGTTTTCATCAAATGATTAGCCCATATACCTAATTTCAAGCCTCTATCAAATTTTAAAGGAGACGTTTCTCATTTATTCGGTACATCGAATATTTTGGTGTGCGGCACCCCCTAAAGTATAAAAAATATTTGTTATCTGATATTGCACACTTTCTTCCTTTCGAACGATTTACCCATACACCAAATTTGAAGTCTCTATCTCATCGCAAAGCATGCTTTCCTATCATTTCACTTTTCGAACGTGTTGGTGTGCGGCACCCCCTAAGGTAGAAAATATTGGAAATCTGAAATTGCACACTTTCTTCCTTTCGAATGATTTACCCATATACCAAATTTGAAGCCTCTATCTCATCGCAAAGCATGCTTTCTTATCATTTAACTTTTCGAACGTTTTGGTGCGCGGCACCCCCTAAGGTAGAAAATATTGGAAATCTGAAATTGCACACTTTCTTCCTTTTGAATGATTTACCCATACACTAAATTTGAAGTCTCTATCTCATTGCAAAGTATGCTTTCCTGCATAAAATCCAGATCCATTGTATAAAACGTGTTCGAGTATGACCAATTTAATAAGGTTTTTAAATCTATTTTTGTTTTCAGTTTCTTTCTTAGTATTTTTGTCTTTAGTCTGTATTTGACTTTAGTTTTTTTTCCCTGGCATACTGTTGATTGTTGTTTCGGGCGTGTAGTGGTTTCTGGGAGTGTTTCCTGGGATTAAAAGCATGCTTAAACCAGGAAAAGGGGTCGCAAACCCCTTGACCTCTCTACAACCCCGTAAACACACAACTTCTAATTGTATTAATCCATTTTCAATCTCATTTTTTCTTATTATATATATATATATATATATATATATATATATATAAATTATAATAACAAATACAAAAGCGCAGGAGTGAGAATCAGTAACCACAGTATCAAACCGCGAGCAATATAAAAGCGTGTAGTGAAGAGCAAAAAGCAACGAGGAAGGGCCGGAAAAGTAGAGCACGGAGAGGCCAGGACAAGGAAAATATATTAAAGAATAGTATATCTGCCAGAAACGTCTTCAGGGGCACATTCTAGACAGACATACTAAAATCCGTTGTTTCTATGATTGCATAAAAACACGTGGTTAAAATATTATGCAATCTGTGCCCGACAACGGAATAACGAGAATAACAGAAAAAAACCAAATAGGATAAAATTCAATTACAAAACATAAAATACCACATAAACATGAAATATAAAATACCACATAGACATGAACTTGAAAAATATAGCGCACAAATATACAAACTTGCAAAAAAGAGCAACTCACATGTCGAAAGGTCGCCACCGTGAATAATCTTCAAATGAGTCCACCACATGCTACAGTCTGAACGCTCACCTCGCTTAATACCACGTGGGAATAAACCAGACCAGAGGAAGTGGAAGTAGCAGTACATACTTTCGGAGAGATAAACCCAAGAGTTTAGAAACTGACCGAGATGTGACCACGATTATCGAAAACATTGAAAGAATGGATAACACTGTTTTTTGGAGCCGTAGCCTGTTTTTTGTTTTATTTGCTTTTTAGATATCCGCCTTAACAGTTTTATGAGTGTTTTAAACTTTTTTCTTTACCCGCCGAGGCGGTGTTTTTTTAAAAAAATTTTTACGTTTTTAGTGTAATCGAAATTACTGTTTTTTAATATTTTTACATTTTTATTTTTGCCCGCCGGGGCGGTGTTTATTTTATGGTGTTTCCACGACTTTAGAATACTGTACTTGTACTGCGATCTAGAAATATGGTGGGAAAATTGTACATATAGCAAAGATTTTTGAGACGATTAATGTGTGATAGTGTACACTTATTACTGTCCTGGCGTTTAATGCGGAGCAAATAGCCAATGATTAGATTTCTAAAAACTTGGTTGCTAAGGCAAGAAGAAAAATGAGGGAAGAATTTTACATTAAATTTAAATTGATGTCTCTTATCATAAATAGTAGTATTGAAAGAGTTACAATGTATATCAATGGTGATGTCAAGATAATTTACTGATTTGGAAGGGTGGGATTCATTCGGTATTAATTCAAGATTGGATGGATATATATTAAGTGTGGGTAAAGAATCGTGTGCAGTATGAAAACAAAGAAAAACATCATCAATGTATCGAAAAATAGAAATGTTACGAGTGAACAGAGTGGATTGTCTTTCGTAGAAGTAAAGATAAATATTAGCGAGCATGGAGCTACTAGTGGACCCTTGCGGTACTCCAATCGTTTGGAGGTATACAGCATTACCATGTACAAGATAGTTATGAAAAAGCACAAAATGCAATAAATTATTAAAGGTAGAACAGTCATATTTAAAAAGAGTATTTAATTTAAATTGATCGAAGAGTTGTTTAATGACAGAAAATAAATCTTTGATGTCGATGTTATTAAAAAGATCTTTAAAATCTAATGTTTGGAATGAGTCAATGGCAGAAAAGGATTTCAGTTTTTGAATAAGTTCATAGCTGTTTCGGATAATGCAATGTGGCTCTTGAGAAATAGCATGAAATAGAATGTTTAAGACTTTGAGAAGTTTTTTTATTAGCTTTTGATGCATAAGAGTTGTGTCCACTGGTATCTGCTCTAAATTTTACTGGGTCCTTGTGAAATTTTGGTATGATTACTAAATATGGAATGTTTAAATTTTGATTAGTATCAAAAAATTGTTTGTACTTGGAAATAAGTTTGCGTTTTAAATCATGTATGGTTGCTTTTTGCAATTTGAAGGTATTAATTTGATTTAAATTGGATAATAATGTTTTAATGTAGAAAAATTTGCAGAAAATAGTATAGTTTGATGAAGCTTTGTCTACATACGTAAAAACTAGGAATTTCTGCATATGTGTAATACTTTGCTTTAATTTTGATAATTGAAAATTAGACTGTGGAATATGCGAATGTGATAGCTTAAGTTGAACATGGGATAAAATTTTAGATTTCCAGACACAAAAGGCTTCCATTGGTATTGAATGTGTAATGGACATTTTATATATGAATTTATCAATATCAAGAGAGAGAGAGTTAAGGATAGAATTAGGATGATTTTTAGAAGGTAGTCTATATTTAGTTCCATATGACATAATGAGTTTTAAGGAAGGGTCGGTGATTATATCTAAGTTACCCGTTAGTACATGACCAAAATGGGTATTTATAAAAGGTTTCAATGCAGGTGAATGACAATTACAAAGATTATTTTTATCTATCGGAGTAGAGGACGATGGATCAGTAGATTTTGAAATCTGGTTATAGTTAAAAATAAGTCTACCGAATGGGATATTATATTTATATGATTTAACTATATTGAAGTTTTTTATTGGAAATTCAAGTGATAGGTGATGGAAAAGTTTGATGAATTTGAAGGAATCAATGATTCGGTTTGAAAAGTTAATAACACAATAAGAGTTAGAGGGAGGGATACCTGGTTGAACATTAGCAGGCATTAAGCTATGTTTGATGTAATGCGCACGGGTGACAATTAAGTCAAAGAATAAGTGGCAGAAGTGAGAGCTTGACAAATTTAAATTAATGAAGACATTATAAACAGTGTTAAGAAGCTTTTTCTTAATAGCAAAAATCCAGATTTTACATTCAGTCATATTGAAGGATGTTTCATATAGATTTAAAAGCCTAATGATTTTAGTTTTAATGTAGAGAAAGTTTGAATTATTGCTAGTAGTTTTATTGACTTTACTACCTCTGTTAGTGCGTTTGGAATTTTGAGAATGATTAACATTGTTTGAAGTTTTGATGAGATTGTAGATTGATAAAAGTTGTGGTGTGTACTCTGCGAATGTTTTTTTAACAATATTTTGGTTAAAAAGAAGTTGATTCAGACCATAAGGGAATATACATTTGTGTTTGATTATATAATTGTTTTCAAGAAATAGTCGATGATGAAGATTTGGTATGATGTCTAGAATAGAGATAATAATGTTTTCAAATCCATGTTTTTGAAAATGTTCAAATTCGATACAACATTAATTTTGCTTACCATTATAATTTTTGATATTACTGCGATGTAGATTAATTCTGAGATGTAGATGATTTTTAGTTTGTCCTATATAAGCAAGATTACAGATTTTGCAGGTGATTTTGTAGATGCAATTAAATACTTTACAAAAATTAAGAGTTTTCTGATTATTGATTTGTGTGGGATCAGCGACGGGACATGTTTTGCAAGTTTTGGAGTTGCAAGAAGCAAAAGAAAGATTCTTGTGATAATCGTAGGAGGATAAAGAAGGATCAAAAGAGCAATGTTGGTCAAAGGTTTTCGATCCAAGTGTACCCCAACCAGTACACAAGTACCGAGCACAAGATTGGTGGGTTAGACCAACTTTCTTGCCAGGCGCTAAATCTAAAAGTGGAACTGGATTCATTTGAAATAGAGAAAGCACATGAAATGCATAGGAAATACTATGATATTACACAACAATAACATAATTTATGTGGAGATATAAAGTTGAAAATTGAAAAATGGTTTGATCAATTGTAAAGAAACATTGTAAGAATTGAAAATAAAGCATTAGTAAAAGGATCATATAAATTAAAAGGGAATATCAATTTCATAAAAAAAAAAAAAAAAAAAATTAATATTGAACTCTGTTGAGGATGTGAAATTGAGAAAGAAAGGAAATCATGGACACTGCATATTACAGACTCAATTCAGACACTACCGTAAAATAAAAATGAGAGATTAATAATTCTTATATAACTTATTAAGCGCATGTGCAGCTTTGATAAGTTATTAGTAGTGTAAAATACGTAGTTAACTAGACGTGCATAAAAATACACAACATACTAAAAAATGTAAAGTAATAAGGAGTACGAAATATATATATATATATATATATATATATATATATATATATATATATATCTGTGTGTGTGTGCGTCATTTACTTATCACTTCTATTGTTCCTTAAAATTCTGTTAATGCAATTCTTTTATTTACGCCCCACGATTATATTTTCAGACGGTTATGACCGAGATTGTTGTGATAGCTAAAAATTAATTTTTTAGTTTTACTGCATTTGACTAAAACAGCATAACTTAAAAAGCATTTCTGTACTATTTCATATATATTGATAACAAATGGCATACCACATATATATTTATCTAACGACAGTTCTGCCCTTTATCATTTTTACACTATCTAATATTCTGCAATATATTATACAGTATAAGCTAATCGTGTTAAACCATTATATTTAAAAATTATTTTTATTTTCTGGTAGAATTAATTTCAAAATGTTTATATAAATCTTCTGGCTCTATATATAAAAGCAGCATTTCATTCATAAACTTTTTTCCATTCCTTTCATTCATCAAAGAACTACAATAATGTATTTTATTTAAAACTTAAAACCATGGAGGTACAAGTAATTTAACTCTATGCTTAAAATTTATCGAAAAAATTGTCTGCTTCTCTATGTAGAATCAATGAATGTTTCATTCATATCAGCTATAATGCAGACTCTAGAGTGTGGTGTCGCGATTTGTAAATAATCATCTGTAATTTGGTGTCGCGATTTGTTCATATTTCTATTTTAAAATGTGTGTTTTTTTCAAGCCACATTGTAAGTGAATTGTCGGCTCTGAAATCGTCAGCAAGGGAGAAGCGATTTTCTGCGTGTTCATGATTTTTGCGCCAGACTTCCCCCTTGAGAGAATCCGTTAAGATGTACGGGTGTGCTTTAATTTTGTTTTGGTTCATATTTCTCTCTCTTCGAAGCGCTGCAAAGGCCAGTGCTTAATGTATATGTATGTGACGTCATTTTAAGTAAATGTAGAGGGACGCGCTGGTTTTGCTCGGCAGATTGGAACTGGATATGCGTAGTGGCAGTCAATTTAAATTTGGCTCGTAAAAGAATGAAAATGGCTAAATTATTTAAATGTAAATTTAAATCGTTTTCAATCTCCCTTTTAGGCTATGACTGTCCCACCATGATATTTACCTTAGTATACAAGAAGGTTGTAAGTATGGTATTATTTAAATTAATAAAGTTGGGATGTGAATAACTTCCAGATCTTGGCTGGCTTACATTAATTCTAATACATTATATTCTTAAATGGCCAGTCAAAGTAATCAAATCAAATTTCATGAATATTTGCATAATAAATATTACCCTGCAACAAGAATTGTTTTATAATGAAATATTGAACTAGTATAATGACTCTACATTTAATGCTGATTAAGTATCTGGTTGTGAGAATATAAAATAAGGTAATGAAAGAAAGGAACGCAGAAGTTCCATAATTAAAGTGAAATGTGTTTTATGTATTTTTGTAATGAACGTGCCATATTTACATCTATAATTAAAGTTCATTTAAATCTTAATGGAATTATTATTATTTTTTTCTTTTGGATGTGTGATAATTTTGCCATAGCTTATAACAGCAGCTCCAGCCATTATGGAGTAATTTCGCTCCATATCAGGGAAAGGATTGCACCTGAGGTTTGTAACTACCACTACATCTTAGATCACTTTTCCGGCCTTATGAGATGAATTTTCACTGTGTTTATATATATATGAAGCAATTACCATATTCTTAAAGCTTACTTCCATAATTCTGACAGTGTTAGTGAACGGTTGGGAATCCCGCGTTCACAAGAGCTAAATAATTTTGCGTTAAAAAATGCAGCAATTCTTATACAACTCATCCTACATCTTTTGGTGATTACATTCTCCATAAGTAAAAATGAGGCATCGTTGTAGAAATAATCAAAGTTTGATGATCATTTAAACTCAAATATATTGAAATTGCTTTGTTTCAGTACGTAGATGCACAGAATTTAAGCAGAAATAAAGCGGTCTTAGGATGGGTACACCACTAAATAAAAATGAAAATGAACTTTAAAGAAAATCACGATTTTGACACAAGATGGATGTCATCATTTAAACTCAAATATATTGTAATTGCGTTGTTTCAAAATATAGATGCACAGAAATGAAGCAAAAATAAATGGGTTTTAGGACGGATACAACAATTAATATAAATTAAAATAAACTTTAAATATTACGATTTTGACACAAGATGGACGCCATATTTTATTTTGAAGTGGGTCACGTAATTTCTTCATATAATATGAGTGTTATTATTATTTTAATTTGTATTAAAAACTTACCGCATACATTTTGCTGAAACTTTTTCACATTTTTTGTGTGATAATTTGAATATTTTCTTAAACTTTCGAACCAATAAATAATTTTAAATTCGCTTAAAAAATGCGGTCCTATAGGGGTTCAATGTATTTCATTTTTTCAACCCTGGTTCAGTCCAAAACTATTTGGGTGTTATTATTCATTTATATTTCCATAGGTCCCACAGATCGTCTGAACAACATACTAAAATTTCGTTTTCATAAAGTCATTTTTACGGCAGTTATCGTGCTAACGGACAGACAGACAGAATGACCAGAGTCATAAACAATTTTCAACTATGTTGTAAAGTATTAAAAACATTTAAGCTCACTAGAAGAACAATTACAAATTTGATTATCTCTCAAAATTTCATGAATGTAGATCAGATGCTATAGAATTTACATAATATGTACCAAAACGGGTAAAATTCATTTTGAAAAAAAGCTCTTTAGACGGTCCTTAGAATGAACGCCTACATATCTTTAAGCTTTACACGTTTCTTTTCATGAGATGAAAAGTACATACATTATGTAATTTCGTAATGGGCAGATTTTGTTTTACTATTTTGAGCTACAGGACGTAAAATCGTTCATTTGAATGTTTCCTACTTTTGAATCCGCTTAATTTCTTGTGTGGAGCCAGCCTAGGTTCAGTCATTGTGCATATTACGGACCTAAAATTCGAATCTGGCTTCATTTTCTTTTATTTCACTCCCTATTTATGTTTTCATCTAATATACTCTGCACACTGTTATATGTAGAATGTGAAAATAATTCAATAAATGTTACTTACCCTGTGACCATGCTCTCTTTATCAAATTTATTTTCATTTATACACAAATACTATATTGTATTAAAAACAATGGTGTCATTTTCAAACTTATCTTTTCGATGATGCATAAAAATGTTTTGCGATCTACAAGAGAAAACTAATGGCCTTAATGAGTTTACTAAAACTTCTGGTTTACGAATCAATAAAAGTAAAAGAGAAGTCTTAAGTATTAGTGAAAAAACTTATGAAAATGTAAAATTAGATGATGAATCCATTGAAGTTGTAAATAGCTTTAGTTACAGTGGTGTAATGTTGAACAAGGCCGGTGGAACAGATGAAGAAATCAACATAAGAATTGCAAAAGCTCAGAATTGTTTTACGAAGCTAAATATAATATGGAGAGAGACTTAACTTAATTTAAAAACCAAAATCAAACTTTTTAATTCCTTAGTGAAGATCGTTTTACTGTATTAATCCGAAACATGGAAATTAACAAGGGGCCAATGCAACAAGTTAAATGCCTGGCAAACTAAATGCCTGGAAAATTTTTTGGGAGTGTTTTGGCCTTATGTTATTCCTAACACTGAACTCTACAAGAGTGCTGGACAGGAAGCAATTGAGATTGAAATAAAAGGCGTAGATGAAAATGGAATGCCGTAGCATAACATCCCTGCTGTAGCACTTACTTGGGCAACTGAAGGAAAAATATCTCAGGGTCAACCCAAGCTAACTTGGAGGAGTCTGGTAGAACAAGAGAGGAATTTGATAGGATGGGCGAGATGGTCAGAAACAAGGATTGCAGCACAGGATCAATCAGGATGGCGATATAAGCTGAAGGATTTATGTGCCACTAGGCACGATGAGTGATGATGATGATGATAAATGGTTTATATATTTTTATTAGTTTTAACCATATGCAATGTGTTTGGCCAAATCCAGCTTCAATATACCTAATTGCCCCAAGTTCCCTTGATAATTCTAATGAACTACGCAGTATATCCCATTAAAATTTGATTTATCGAAGCAAATTTCAATAACTTAAAATCCAGTAAAAAACGATTACATGTATAATTCGATTACAGTCAATTTGCAATGTAATGAAAATGATAGCATTCCATTGATACACAGCATGTAAAAATTTTCATGGTTTTCTCCGTGAACGTCTTATTCACTTAACGCTTTCCAGGTGGCCAACCCAGTAGCGTCACCAAGGAGGATGTTATACGACCACAAAAACAAATTAAATTTCAAACAAATGATATTTGGAGGAATGCAGAATAAAGTCTTTGGCAACCAATGCCATGAATTATTTTCTAAGCAACGCTACTAAACCAGACACAAAGTTAAAAATTTAAAGAAATAATAACATTCTTTTGAAAATTTAGAATTTTTTGCATAAGCTAAAAAAAATCCAACCATGAATTAAAACAAAGTTGTTTTGCATTTAAGATTAATTACCGGGTGACCTTTAATAGTTACCTTCAGGAGCTATAGCACGATAAGCTATTAGGACTGTCATACCTTAAGAAAATCCAATAAAGGCACAATTTCATACTTTAAAACTTTATTTAATATATTTTTCTTGATCCGCATAAAATATAACTTTAGATTAAATAGTTAGAAAGGGTGTAATCCTTATGTTAAAGGAAAATAATCTTCGATTTTTTTAATGATTCTAAAATGATTTTGATGTTAACAACATTTAAGTATTTATTTATTTCTCTTTATTTGCCCCTTTTCAATCAAAATTTATTCGAACCACTTGAATCATTCTAATCCGCAGTACAGTTCAATAATAAATTTTCAATAAAACCCAGCAATAAACAGCTTATTTTTTTTATCCAAATTAAGACTACAATTTCTGAAACTTTTATGTGACTTGAACAATTTCTTGGGAGGTATATACCTGTATAACAGGTTTGAATAGAGATAATATATTTTTATTTTAAAGAAATTTTGTACGTTACTACATTAAATTGAACAAAATATTTTACACTTCAAAATCCCCTTTCAGGTTTCGTTTAATCCCTAGCTAATTTTTATTTGTTGTCTTTTAGGTAACTGGAGCAAAATTTGCTAATTTTTTAGAGTTTAGTTAAAATGAAATCCTTCATTTTTAAATAACCTCGGTTAAAAGTTGTACTTGACAAAAGAAAATTAAAGTCAAAACTCGTTAATACTTTATTTGAAATAATACAGAAATATCTAGCACTTGTGCAGTGTAATGAACATATTTAGTAATGAACAAATTATTTTCAAAATTGTCATTATTTAAAAATAGAAAAGTTTCTTCAACTTTAAATTATATAAAAATAAATACAAATTCTCCAATTTTAAATAGAATATAAACAGAAAAATTAAAATTTATACTGATGAAAAGTATTTTTTTTAAATTTAATTTTCTAACAATAAAGAAAAGACATTTAACATTTTAAATAAAATCAAATACTAAGGTATTTAAAAGTTTAATATTCTTTTCCCATATCCACACAGAATTCTTGAAATTTAAGTTTATTATACATTTAAAAGCGTTCTTTCTTAATTTGCTTGTCTCGTAAAATCCTCTTGCAATCATGCACTTTTCGGCTCCACGAAAAGATAGTGCCAAAAGTAGAAGGCAATTTTTTAAAGTGCACCACTGAATGTCTGTATACTGCACAAGTACCAAATACACAGATAATGTTTTAAACATCAGTAAAAATAATCCTCAAGTGTTATCATCGCCAGTTGTGTCATTCATCCGGCTACCGATTGATAGCAAACGAAAGTCTTCGTATAATGGTTTTAATGAAATCGGTATCAAATCTCGGTCGAACATCTTTACATTTATCTTCTAATTCAGCCCATACACTCGGTGCTACAAGAGACAAATTCTCATGTTTAAACCAGTGAAGCGATATCCTGCTAAATCCTCTCATCAGATAAGTGTCACATTTTATTATTGTTTCACTAACAAACCGATTTGCTAAATATATATATTTAACTTCTCTTATATAATCCGGATTGCATCCCTTAGTCATTTCAAGGTCTTTAAAACTATTACCAATAATGGCAATGTTCGACAAATTTTTCACACTCCAATTCGCTAGCAAAATATTACTGTAAAGAAACCTGGGGCAGAAAGGCATGAAGCAGACGGTCTTTCTTCTTACTACCCTCATCCCTTCCTCATTTGTGGCTATAACGTTCAAATCTAGTTTCTTTAACCAATATATTTCTTCAGTGGAAAAGTCGGGATCATAAATATAGACTTGAGAGCCGTGCATCAACTTTTTCAAGATTAGGAGAAATCCGAGCTGATAGCGAGAATCCTCGCCAAAGGAAAACCTCCCCAAACCGTAGCACACGATATCTGTTTCCTGCTCTTTAATTTTACAGGAATAATCTGTATTCTCATTTGAAGAATCAGGGTCAAGAAAATGTAAGAGATCCCATTCGCGGAAAACGTCGCGCAAGTTTTCTTTTAGTTGTGTGAATAATTCACTGCATATCAGCTTCTGTTGAATGTTCTTTAAATCTGTAACTAAATTTTTGAATGAATCAGCGTGTGTCTGATTTCCTGTGGAAGGACCAGTTCTTGAGGAGATAGAACGACAGAGAAATCGATCATTACTGTTGCGAGGTTCTCCTAAATCAATCCGCAAACTAGGAACCAAAAGAAGTAGAGTCCCATATTTAAACCAGAGAACAGACATACCATTAAAAACATCAGGGTAATCATCTTTAATTTCGATCTCCTTAGCAAACTTATTTGCTAAATACACATATTTAGCATTTTCTTGCAGATGTAAGGGTGCATTCATTTTTTCGCATGTTTTAAACCCATTGCCGATAACTGATATGTTGGACATATTTTCTATATTGCAATTTTCTTGTAGTACGTGGTTGTAGAGAAACAAATCGCATTCAAGCATAACATGGATAGTTTTTCTGTTCAATCCTTTCACTGCTTTTTCCTTTATGGTTAGGACGGGTAGTCCAAGTTTTTTTAACAAATATATATCTTCAATTGAGAAATGGGTATCATAAATATAGACATGAGAGCACTGCAATAACTCCTTCAACATAAGGAGAAACACAAGTCGATAACGATTAATCATGGAGAAGGAAAACTGTCCTAGCCCATGGCATACAATCTGAATTTCTTGTTCTTTAATGTTTAAATTTGAGGAATCAACTTGAAGGATGTGTTCCAGACCCCATTCACGAAGAACGCAATGCAAAGCTTCTGTCACTTGAATAAAAAAGCTACTGCTTTTAAGTCGCTCTTCCAGGTAATGTATATCTTTAATTAGCAACTCTACTGATGTTCTTCCCGTATACATCCTACCCCATTCACGTGCAAATCTTTCTTTGTCTTTTCCAATCCTCATCGAACTGTTCCTCTTCAAGTAAACCGATATATCTAGAAAATAAAGCAAGAATTAAGAATTTATAATTAACATGTTTCTTGAAATTTTCATATGTAAGACTCAGAAATAAAAGTGTGTGTCTGAAAATTCTTATGTGTATCTAGTTGAGTACGTATCCCAAAATGTATGTAAAACGATAGGGTCACTGGCGGCACTCCTCCAGCGATTTCCATAAAGCCTCCAGATCAAGTGATTAGCATAAAACTCTCCACACCTACTTCACCTCCAGAGACTCTCTGCTATATAAACTACGTAATGTTCCTGTAAACATAGTTAGTATGTTCTGGTAATTAGATTATATTTTATGATTATCGCTGTGATGAATACGATACAACATCGCACCTAGCCTTATGTATGGTTCTTCACCATAGATTGATGAACCTGAGACATGAGATGCTTCAATTTACGCCAGAGGCAGGAATACTTGAAATTAAGTGAGTATTTGCTTCAATTTCTTTATGCAATTATATCTACAACTGAGGTGACCGAAACTCGTTTGACAATCGTCTATGATGCAAAACGATACTTCAGCTCAAAATGAAGATTTTAATTCGGCTGAACTTTCAAAAGTGGATTTTAATCCCCGTTCTAGAAAATAAACCGAGTTATGTTTTTGCACCGGGACTCTGAAATCTTGATTTCCCGGATGGTTAATGAAAAAACGAAATTTCGTTGCGTAATTGCAGCACTAGATTGTGATATATTGACTCATGCCATTGATCTGATTCGCACGCATCTTGAAAATTGTAGAAAGAACGGGTCATTTCACACTTTGCTTCGCGATAGTCTTTTACTTCGCGAAATCAAAGATCTTGCCGGAACAAATATACACGAAGACATATTTCGCACGTTGCTCTGGCAACGATTAACGGTACATGTACAACATATTTTATCAATAAGCTTAGTATCGATGGGAAAATTTTCTGAAATGGCGGATAAAAACTGCGATGTCTCAAGATCACTTTGAGTATCGGAAGTAACAGAGAATAGGCATATTTCACGCTTAGAAGCTCAAGTTGCAAAACTCATAAAAACCGTAGAGCAACATTAAAAGAATTTGCAAACTAATGACCGATCTAGAATACGTACTCGATCAAGATATAAATCACAATCAAGATATCGATCTCAATCCAGAAGAGACGATATTTGTTGGTTTCACACAAACATTGAGCTGAACAATTTTTTGTAAGTATTTTTATTCCTTGTCATTCATCTCTCCTTAATTATTTTCAGAATAAAAAAGTAGATAATTTTCTTTAATATTTATGTGTGTCTAGTTAGTGTAGCAAACTGAATATCAGGTTAGACTTGAATGTAAATAAAACTCATATAATCAAAAAGTGAAATCACATGATTTGTCATTCCCCTGTCTTCTCAGTAGACAAGGGAATGACATTAGAACAGGTGAATTACAATTAAATTAAATTTTCTTTTTAGAAGATAAAACAAATAAGAAGTTAGTTCTAAATATAATTTCGCAATTAAAGCAAAACAATTTTTTTTTATTTTTCTAATAATATACAGGATGGCCATAAAATAACGTGAGGTGTTCAGAGCCCTCTAGCGAGTAATGTATTGGACGAAACATAACAAAATTCGGTGGACGCACAAAGTAGAACATGCGGTTTCGATTTCTAAAAAAAATAGTTCCAAAAGTCGCCTTCAGAGGAAATTTTGGCTCTGCAAAAGTGTAGTAGTGTGAATAATGAATGAGTAAATGCCAAATGAGACAATACCCATCAATGTTGTTAACAAGGTATGACAAGGAATTCTTAATGTGAATAAATTCCCCATATCTTAATAAGTTTACCTGGATGTGGAGATATTAATATTAAAACTTACCAAAATAATTCCAAAGGTCGACTGAGACTAACTTAAAATTTAGCCTCGACTTTTGAGGAAAGTTGTCAATTAATACATCCCGTTTAACCTACCGTATAATTTAAATCACTCTCTGAGAGTGCATAACCAGAGATTCTGGTTTTAACGTGCGATGTTATACATAAAATCAATTAGGGCCGTACTCAAAATAAGAATCAATTTAAAATTCAAAACAACACGAATTTATTATTATTATTAATGTAACTAATCTTGATTAAATAAGATATATATAAAAATTGTAACTACTAAATTCTTATATTTTAAATATTCCAAAATTTTGGTAACATTCAATTACGAAACACATAAATTTATCATTATCATATTTGCTAAAAAACTTTGATTC
The DNA here is from genome assembly GCA_951213105.1 of Amaurobius ferox. Classification (NCBI taxonomy): domain Eukaryota; kingdom Metazoa; phylum Arthropoda; class Arachnida; order Araneae; family Amaurobiidae; genus Amaurobius; species Amaurobius ferox. Next base: position 54,866,890 of record OX578148.1, on the reverse strand, counting down.
AAATTTCATTATTTGATTATCAATAAAATTCATTATTCCTATCAATTCGAAACATAATTTAAATTCAATATTTATCAGAGGGTAAAGATAATAAAGGCACGGAATTAGTAATATTAAAAATTAACTTGACCCTTGGTCACAAATAAATTCAATTCATTAAAACAGTGAAAAATGGCCTTATTTTTATAGTGGCAATACCTGTAAATTATTCACTTACATCTGACATCTACAAAAGAATAATCAAGACAGTACACACTGTTCATTAAATATAGATCTAAAAAGGGGGTTTCACATAGCTTTATTTAACACATAAAATATATGTGCATGGTATTCTAGAATTTTCTTTTATCATGTCTCTAAAGCAGTTAATTTTATTTTAAAATTACACACTCATCAACTTAATCATCAATTACAATTCGTCATTTATACCTGCATGCATACACTATATTAATTTTTGGAATTCGACACATTATATATATTCCACACCATTCATTATGCTTGTATTTCTTATTCATTCTTAAAATCATAAAACCTCAAATTCGTTTCCATTTTCACTTTATAAATCCTTGCATATCGTTCTCTTAGTAATGCTTATATAAATCCTAAATTATTTTCTATATCTTAATTGTAGTTTCTTAATAATAATGTTTCATTTGTGATTTATCTTATATTTTTTAAATTTCAATCCAACCATATTTATTTTGAATTTATTGATGTCTGTGTAGTTTAGCGAGACTTTAATAGCGCAAGGACTATGTAAAGAAATATCTAGTGTCCAGCAAAACTAGATAACTTGCATTAAACATAAGTAAGGTCCATGTCTGCACAGCTCTTATAATCGGAGATAGGAGCATCGAATCTCTCTGATCGAAGGATCGGAGGTCGGATCCGTAGTTTCATTGTGCACAGCCCTGATTAGAGATGAGAAGTGACAAGCTCAAGCGTTACCAGTGACAAAGTCACCGTTATCTCCCTCTCACCGGAATGGAAGGAATGGTACTGGGGTCAATCTACAAGTATTAAGATGATTTCAGTGACCAGTCACCAAAAGGTACATTACCATTTGCTTTTTCCGTAACTTGAAAGGCGTGACCATCGAGGTGGTATATATGGAGAGAGCTTGAGAGTTGCAATCGTCGTCAAAGATAAAGGGAGTTGTAATCAGGACGAATTTCCTCCGAACCTGTTTTCTACCTACTCTCACCCTGTACATTTCAATGGAGATTTCTGACTGAGACGCGTACTTAAGAAATATAAATGGTAAAATAATGGTTATGTACTGTTGTGCTTACGGCTGCAAGAAAAAGCTTATAAAAGGAGAGCTTTACTCTTTTCATGGGT